>CM077149.1:40530239-41060822 GCA_039583875.1 Platanthera guangdongensis | reverse complement strand
TTATGTGGAGTGGCCTTTCGTGATTTTGTATACTCAGAATCGGGTATTGCGAAGGAAGATAATATTGATGGTTAAAGTTTTGTGGCGGAACCAAGACGTGGAGAGTGGGACTTGGGAGTTGGAGTCGGCTATGAGGGAGGATAATCCTCATCTATTCTCCTGATGTTTTTGGTAAGTGTTTTATTTGTTAGCCTATGATTACTTTAATTCTGTTTTGGATTTGATCCTATTTATGTTAAGTTTCGCGACAAAACTTCTTGTTAGGAGGGGTGGATGTAACACACCTGATTTTTCAGTATTTATTTTTGCTCCCGTAGTGGCATAATTTTGACATCAAGGTGTTACGCGGATGCGTGTTTGGCATGTGCCGTGGTTAGAGAGTGGTTTTTGCTCTTTAGGTTTTCAAGGTGGCTGGTTTCGCCTGTTTGCAAGATTCCCTCGCGAGCCGGGTCTATTTTGGTGACTCGGAGGAGCCGTTTTTGAGAATGCTGTGTTCTGGCCTTTGGGAGGTGTTTGCCTAAGTTTAGATTGTCAGATCTTGATTTTGACTTCGTTGTTAGGTTCGTAGCATCGGTATTCAGCTACAGTGTGAATTTCGTTGAATTCCGAGTTCGTTTGTATTTAGGGTCGTTTTGGTGTTATTTAATTAATTAATATTATATTATATTATATTTATAAGTATATATAGTCACATCGAAACCTACCCGCTTACTATTCATCGTCTTCCTTAACCCGACGGCAGACATTTCGGAAAAGAGGCGATCGGCGGACATGCGAGTTTCGGCCGGCGTTTGAGGGACTTCGATTGTCGGTTCCGTCATTAGAGTAGACATTCGGAAAGCTCTCGCCGAGGGCTATGCGATCGTGGTAAGTTTCCCCGTGTCCACATTTTTTATACGGTAGAGTTAGCTATTTTGACCTCTTTCCCTCCAAAAGTTTCAGGAAACGTTTTTAGGGCCGTTTCACGACAGATCCTTGAAGCGGTACGAGCGGGCGGTGTTTTCCGAAGATTCGAGGAAAGTGGATTTTTCTCCCCTTGCATGTATTCTTAGCTCGTTTTCTTTCCCTCTTCCTCCTCCTTTGGAGTGTAGGATTAGTATAGGTAAGAACAATGAAAGGAGCCCCCTAGGTTAGGGTAAATTTCAGTCAACTCAGGGAGAGCAGAATTTCGGGATTAAGTCAATCCGTCAGATTTATCCATGAGGATTCGATAAAATATCGAGTAGTGGGTTCAGCGGGTTTCTGTTAGAAGTTGCTGCGTCAGGAAGCCAATGTATTACCCCCCCCCACTTTTACTCGGGTCGGGCCGGAGGGGATCTTACTGCCCACAGACGTCCACCCAGTGCTCCTTAAGGGGTAACGACCCACTCTGCTAAGCACCGGTTGGCCGTCTTGCTCGGCTTGAGTCACAACATTCACATCACATCATAAACAAAAGAGGGAGCATTAATAGGACATCAGTACCACATATATCATCATATATAAATAAACGATCGTAAGGTCGCAGCCTAGGTATATATATAAGCCCGCAGGCTGTACAAGTACTACACACAACTTCTCACTCTCTCTCCCTATTCAGCTCGTCGGTATTCAGGTCTCGAAATTCTGCATATGCCTGGGGTGCTTCTGCTCGAGTAGTCCTATCTACTATCGCAGTCTCTTGCATCGCGGGTCACGACGGCGCTCCATTTCCTGTGAGTGGTTATTAAAATAACCGTTAGTCACAGAGCTAAGTAGAATTAAATTCCATCGCCGGATTCATATCCTGGGGATGAGCACACACTCATCCAGCAGAATAAGGTAACTGAAGCATGAGAGTGTTAGCACAATATTTCATATTTTAAGCTAGGAGCAAAAATGACAAGGCTGTACAATATAACCGAAAATAAAATAGCAGCAATATCATTGTTATAATACGGGTTCCACAAGCACATCAACACATCGGTATTTGCAATGCATATCCAATCGCAGGCATTCATAGCCGCGTACACACACCGCAGACATTCATAGCCCTGTCAGACACCTTATGTCGACATAGTATGGACCGCTTTAGTTCCAGCAGGGTAGCGAGCCATGCGGGCCTCACCGATGTGGGTCAGTGTGATAGTGGCCAGTCCTGCCACTTCTGGGGGTGGTCGTACCGCACAGACCAAGCCCTAACATATATCCCCGTATACTCTTGGATGTGAGCAACATCCAGTAATTAACATTTTGTCCGATAAGAGGAGGAAACCCGACTGAGAAAACATAAAGGCAGGTCACCCGTGGAACTTGTCCCCCCCCCCCCCATCGCCTCAAGTCGTCGAACTTCCCGCACCGGTACGAACTGTCTGCGGAAGTGACTGACTCGCCATAATTTACTGCAAGTCATTCACAAGAAATCAATCAAACAATCATGCTAATATGCACTGGGTCTGTGGAGGCTTGCCCTACTATACGTTATCCTTAAGGCAGCGACGCTCAGCTCAACTTTTGACAATGAGCGTGGGAGCACTTTATTTGTGGCTAAACCAGAAGGAACACCTCAACTCCGGTTATCCCCAACTAAGGCTAAAGCTTAACAAACTATTGCACGTTAAAGCAAGACCCGCACTTATAATAGAAAATTGCAGTAACTAAAGTGCAGTAATTTAAGCTACTGATAATAAGAGCTACTTAATAAGACGTGACTAGTATGGAACTGAAATAGTACTGAATTGAACTTGACCAGTACGGGACTGGAGTAGTACTGAATTGAAAGTACTGAATTGAACTTGACCGGTACGGGACTTGAGTAGTACTGAATTGAATGTACTAAATTGAACTTTACCAGTACGGAACTGGAGCAGTACTTAATTGAAAGTACTTAATTGAGCTTGACCAGTACGGGACTGGAGTAGTACTGAAATGAAAGTACTGAATTGAACTTGACCAGTACGGGACTGGAGTAGTACAGAATTGAAAGTACTTAATTGAACTTAACAGTACGAGACTGCAGTAGTATTGAATTGAAAGTACTGAATTGAATTAAATAGAGGTAATAGACCAGTGCAAGACTAGAATAATCATAAAGAAAGGGGGTTAGTAGTACAATCAATCCATTCAGGAGGCTTTAGTTCCATCTCTGTTCTCAGGAGGCATGTTTAGTTTCATCTCCATTCTCTGGAGGTTTCCTTATTTTCACCCATTATTAAGATCCGATAACAATTCAGTTGCGCCCTATTAGTTACAACTTAATTGGATCGGGGGCTTATTAGGAGTTACTTCCTTAATATTCGTCACGAATAATCTTGCAACACATCACTTATATTCCTATCTTCCGAGCGTGCCCGATTCACCGGAGAGTTGAGGCGCTCGACGGGTTCACGAAATCTCGGAGCACACAGAGCTTGGTTACATGCCTCGGCCACTCTCGTTGATAAGAAAATTTGAATTAATTTCTTAATTTAGAGAGAAACGTCGCGCCCTCAAATTTTCATTTTCGAAGAAAATGAGCATAATAATTTCCGTGCGCGACTCTAGGCTTTAAGAAGTTGAGGAAGAATCACTTTTGATCTCCAACTTCTCAAGTTTGATACAGCCTTAAAGACGGTCTAAAATGAGCCTAAAAAATTTTTATAATTATTTGAAGAGATTTTGGTCTTAAATTTGGCCAAATAGATTTTATTTGGGTCCTTAAAATACCAAATCGACTTCAAAAAATTTCCAATTTTTGTGGTGATAGTTATCATTATGGGGGACATTTTTCATGTTGACCACTATGCCCGAGAGCCTCTAATTATTTTCTAGATTTCTCTCAATGTTCTATTAATTTATATGGTCTGCAGATAGCCATATCATCTTGATCCCGCGTCTAAGATCGAGCCAGACCAGAGAAGTTAGCCTTCTATCCCCACAGCGTATCGGCCACAGATCTGCTGTGTGTGGCATTGATGCTGAGGCATGGGCAGGATTTAAGAAGATCCCGACCATCCGATCCCTATCATGGATCAGAATGCAGCTGCAGTTTGCCGGCGGCAAGCAGCTATACTTGCTGCTGCCACTTGATGAGTGCGATTATGATAGGCTTTTTACTCTCATTGTAATCACGTCTGTCTTTTTCTACCTCCTTTTGTAGTAATTTCGCGAGAAAAGTCAAAGAATTGTCTATCATGATTAGGAGAGCACAGTTAGGATTTTTTGTTATTCCTTATATTGAGCTATCTAATTTATTCCTTCACTTTTATATGCATGTAGCGCTAACCAGTGGAACTAAAGGTCTAGGAGCAAACAGAGGAGTTAACAGAGTCAACATGGCTGATGACAAGACAAATTTTGGCGCACACGGGTAGACACACGGCCGTGTGCCCACCCGTGTCCTATGTACCCTGCAACTGAAGAAATTAGACGCAGGAGACAGAGACTCACACAGGTAGGAACACGCCCGTGTGCCTACCCGTGTCATATTTGAACACGACTGCTGACCAACCCATATCTGAAGTACGTGAAGAACAACACGGCCGTGTCAGTACCCGTGTCATCTGACACGGCCCACTACCAGACATGCCTGCTCGTGGGAAACCACCTAGGAACCGTCTGCATGGCCTGACACATGGCCGTGTTGGAACCCATGTCCGACCTGTTTGCAAAGGGACTATATATTTCCTGTAGAAAAATTAGAGCAGAACTTTTGGATCATTCTGGAATTGGAGAACTTCTGAAGCCCGAAGTGGAGCATCCAAGAGAAGGAGGATTGAAGGGTATTTTGTATGCATTTTATTTATTTCTTAATCCCTTTTAATCTTTCCTTTCTCTTGGTGATTCAACTCTGTTTATGTTTTAATTTGCATGAACTTATATTTGAACAATTTAGTAATCATGTATCGCTTTGTTTACATCAAATTCGTGGTATTTTATTTGTATTTAGGCCTACAAACAATTGGTTTCATTTTCATTATTGATTGCTTCTTTCCCTTACAAAAATTGCAAATTTATAGATTGAGAAATTTGTTGTTTGTGATGATATTTGTATGTCCATATTGTGGTGTTAACTCTATTTGTGAATCAAACTCCATGATCGAGAGATATGTTGTTTGGAAAATTGAAATACGAGTAAATGGATTCATGGTATTTTAGAGATAAGGTTTCATGAATTTATGTAATAATTAGGGTGTTTACTTAATGCGAACTTGAGTGTTGTAAACTGTTCGAGAGAAAATTTACTAACTTAGGTTTATGATTGGAATTGCTCGAGAGAGAATTTGATGAATGTTAACGCTTACATTACAACGAATTTGATAGTTTTACTTTCTTCATGATTACTTAGAATTGAGTTAATAAATGAGTTTGTTCATGTAAAAGCTCATAAGCTTCTTGCTTTTTATCATATTTACTTCTTCAATATTGAATTATCCAAATAATTATAGTTAGATAAATTTAGTTTAGATATCAATTTTACTTATAGGTATGATAATTGAGTGAGGGTGAGTACGAATACTTGAAATGGCCCCGGAATACGACACGAGATGTAGATTTCTCCTGTACTATGATTCATAGGTGCACTTGCCTGAATGTTAATTCAATCTTTATACTAGAATGTAGAATGAAATCGCATTGAGTTATTACTTGTTAGCAAAACAATCATCAAGTTTTTGGCCGTTGCCGGAGTCGTTTTCAATATTTCGAAAGTCTAAATTTTATTAATCTACCAATTTTTGTTTAGTAATAAATAGTTGTAAATTAGTATTTGAATAATTATATCGCTTAATCTCTGTTTTGTAGTCTGTTAGTCTATGACCAGGGGCATAAATTTTGGGCTAGCATCATTTCATCCTGAACCTGAGCGACTTATTCATAACACTAACCTAAGGGACGTGGGAATTAATACCACAGACATTACAAATGGATTATCAGAAGAGGAGACAGTGAACCAAGGATAGAATCATCCAGAAAACCTAAACACCATGGCCAACCAAAATGAGCAAACCATGTCTGACTTTGCTAGACTTAATCTCCAAGGAACTGGGTCAAGCATCGTTAGACCACCATAGCTACCAATAACTTCGAATTGAAGCCTAGTGTTATACAGATGGTTCAACAATATGTCCAGTATGATGGCCTGCAAGATTAGGATCCTAACACACACTTGGCCGGATTTTTGGAGATATGTGATACATTTAAGATCAATGGTGTTTACAACGACGCCATTCGATTGAGATTGTTTCCATTCTCGCTAAGGCATAAGGCGAAGCAGTGGTTGAACTCACTACCTAGAGGGTAGATTACTACTTCGGACATGATGGTTGAAAAGTTTCTGATAAAGTATTCCCACCAGCAAAGTCTGCGAAGTTAAGAATGACATCTCTACGTTTATTCAAATGGAATCTGAATCGTTGTACGACACATGGGAACGATTCAAGACCTTTTGAGGAGATGCCCCCCCATGCTCTACCTTCATGGCTTCAGATTCAGACCTTCTACAATGGTCTCAATCCGGCCACTAAACAGATGATTGATGCAGCTAGTGGAGGCACTTTGAACAACAAGACACCTGAAGAGGCTCAGCAGTTGATAGAAGATATGACTATGAATAATTACCAATGGACTATCGTAAGACAAAAGCCTAGCAAGCCCGCAGGAATTTATGAAGTGGATGCCATCACCGCCTTATCTATTCAAGTGGAGAAGTTTCACCAAAAGATGGACAACCTTGCCTTAGCATCACCCTCCGTGGCACCTCAACAATGGGACCCTTCATGCAGTGGAATGCCTGGTTGTGAACCTCAAGTTCAAAAGCATGTTGACTATATGGGCAATAATATTAGACCTCCTTTCAATCAAGCCAACAACCCATATAGTTCTACATATAGTCCTGGATGGAGAAACCACCCCAATTTCTCTTGGGGAGGACAAGGAAATCAAGGGAAGCAACCCATGTTTGGACAACAACCACAGCCGGAACCAAGGAAGCCTACATTGGAAGATGTGCTTACCAAGTTCATGCAAACTACCGATGTAGCCTTCTGGAATCAAGAGGGTTCAATTCGGAATTTGGAGAATCAGATTGGTCAACTTGCAAGGATGGTTTCTGAAAGGAAGCAAGGAACACTTCCGGGGAACACTGAGATAAATCCAAAGGAGCATGCAAAAGCTGTTCAATTGAGGATCAAAAAGGAGTTACAAGACCCAAGTCCTGCAAAGGAAGCACCCCAAATGGAGTCTAACGGCGAAGGATCAAGCGAGATGAACGTCCAACTGATGAGTACCAACCAGCAATACCATACCCAGCAAAGCTTAATAAGGAGCGCATGGATGCGCAGTATGGTAAATTTTTATCTATGTTTAAGCAATTACATGTCAATTTACCTTTTTCTGAAATTATTCAAATGCCTAAGTACGCTAAATTTCTTAAGGATTTAATTTCTAATAAAAAGAAAATAGAGGAATTATCGTTAGTAACACTTAGTGAAGAATGTTCCGCTATTTTGTAAAATAAATTACCACAAAAACTTAAGGATCCCGGTTCATTTTCAATTCCATGTTTAATCGGAGATTTACAAGTCAATAAAGCTTTAGCATATTTAGGAGAAAGTATAAATTTAATGCCCTATAAACTATATCTGAAACTAGGCTTAGGAGAACTTAGTCTGACTAGAATGAGTATTCAATTAGTGGATCGATCGGTTAAGTATCCTAGAGGAATAGTAGAGGATGTATTGGTTAAGGTAGATAAGTTTATATTTCCTGTTGATTTTGTTATTCTAGATATGGATGAAAATATCGAAGTACCACTCATACTAGGTCGTCCATTTCTAGCTACATCTAGAGCGCTTATTGATGTTTTTGATGGTAAATTAGTATTGCGTAGGGGAAGATTAAGACACTTTTCAATTGGCAATACTATGAAACAATCTTTAGATAATGATGATTATTGTTATTTTTCTCATGGTGTTGATGATTTTATGACTTCTATAAATTCTAATTTTTATTATAGAGACCCTTTAGAAATTTGTATTACTAACTGTTTTCTAAAGATGAAAAAAATAAAGACATTACTGAACATTATTTTTTCTAGATAATAGTGTTGCAATGAATGAACGACTGAATATAGTTTGATTACTCAAGGAGATCATAAAGCTCTGAAGAATAATACTAAAATCCACCAATAGTAGAACTTTAAAAATTACCGGATCATCTTGAGTATGCATTCTTAGGAACTAATTCTTTTACCCAGCTATTATATCCTCTAATCTTTCAAACATTGAAAAAACTAAATTAATAACTGTATTAAAGAAATGTAAAGGTATAATAGCATGGCAAATATCTGATATAAAGGTATTAATCCTAGTTTTTGCACTCATAAAATCCATTTGGAAGAAAACTATAATCTTCTATTTACCGCAACGTAGGCTAAATCCTAATATGAAAGAGGTAATTAAGGCTGAGATTGTTAAGTTATTAGATGCTGGTATTATATACCCTATTTTGGATAGTTCATTGGTTAGTGCTGTCCAAGTAGTTCCTAAGAAGGGTGGTCTGACATTGGTAGCAAATGATAGGAATGAATTAATCCAACGCGAACGGTAAAATGTTAGCGTGTCTGTATTGACTTTAGGAAATTAAATGATGCCACTAGGAAAGACCATTTCCCTCTTCCTTTCATTGACCAGATATTAGAACGCTTATCAGGACATTCTTATTATTGTTTTCTAGATGGACTTTTTGGATACTTCCAAATTCCTATAGCACCAGAAGACCAAGAGAAAACAACATTTACTTGCCCATTCCTTTTGCCTATAGACGTATGCCTTTCGGGTTATGTAATGCACCCGCCACGTTTCAAAGGTGCATGCTAGCCATCTTTAACGAGTATGTTGAAGATATCATGGAAGTGTTCATGGATGATTTTTCAGTTTTTGGCGACTATTTTGATCTATGTTTGGAGAATTTAGAGAAAGTTCTTAGGAGGTGTGAGGAGATGAACCTAGCGTTTAGTTGGGAGAAGTTCCATTTCATGGTACAAGAAGGGTTAGTACTTGGCCATAAAATCTCAAGCCAAGGAATCCAAGTTGATAGAGCGAAAATAGAGACCATAGAGAAATTACCACCACCAACTTCCGTCAAGGCAGTGAGAAGTTTCTTAGGACACACGGGATTTTATCGTCGGTTTATTAAGGATTTCTCTAAAATAGCTAAACCACTTACAAGGCTTTTAGAAAAAGACACACTTTTATTTTTAAACAAGAGTATCTACATGCCTTTGAGTTCATAAAAGAGAAATTCATTTATTCTCCTATTATGATCGCGCCCAATTTTAGTCAACCATTGAGATCATGTGTGACGCTAGTAGTTTTGCGGTTGGAGCTGTTTTAGGACAACGCCGAAACAAATATTTTCACCCTATATATTATGCTAGTAAAACGCTTAATAATGCGCAAGAGAATTTATACAACTACAGAAAAAGAACTCCTAGCAGTGGTATTCGCTTTGATAAATTTAGATCTTATTTAACATTGTCCAAAGTGGTAGTATACACGGATCACTCTGCCCTTAGATATTTGCTAGCCAAAGCGGAAGCCAAGCCTCATTTAATCCGTTGGGTTCTTCTGTTGCAAGAATTTGATTTAGAAATTAGAGATAAACGAGGAGCGGAAAACTTAGCGGCATATCATCTTTCACGTTTAGAAAATCCACTACGATCAATGTTAGATGAATCTGAAATTTCTGATACATTTCCTGACGAATCGTTATTTGCCATATCTACAAATATACATCTTGATTATCCATGGTTGCAGACTATGCAAACATCTTGTGGCTAAGGTCCTTCCAAACGGATTTTCGTATCAGCAGAAAAAGAAATCTTTCTCTAACTTGAAATATTACTTCTGGGAGGACCCCTTTCTTTTTTCGATATGTGCAGATTCTGTTATACGAAGGTGTGTATAACCGGAGGAGGGTTGGAAGATTTTGGAGCAGTGTCATTCAGGGCCTGCCGTGGTCACTATGGAGCAAATCACTCTGCGAAAAAGGTTCTTGATTCCGTTTTTATTGGCCCCTTCTATTCAGGGATGCCAAAGGTATGTACTTTCATGTGATTCTTGTCAGAAAGCAGGTAATATTTCTAAATTAGATGAAATGCCACAAAAATTTATTCTTGAATATGAAGTATTTGATGTGTGGTGTATTGATTTTATGGGTCCATTTCCAGTTTCCTTTGGGAATAAATATATTTTAGTAGTTGTAGATTATGTATCGAAGTGGGTTGAAGCACAAGCTTTGCCTACTAATGATAGTAGGGTAGTAATCCGATTTTTAAAATCCTTATTTGCACGATTTGGCACACCACGTGCACTTATTAGCGATAGGGGTTCACATTTCTGTAATTTACAGCTAGATAAGTATTGGAAAAATACGGAGTTACACATAGGATAGTCATTCCTTATCATCCGCAAACTAGTGGTCAAGTTGAAGTATCCAATAGAGAGCTTAAGAGGATCCTAGAAAAATCTATAGAAGGGAATAGGAAACAATGGTCTCGGAAACTAGACGACTGTTTGTGGGCTTATAGGACCGCCTTCAAAACACCTATAGGAACCACCCCCTTTAGATTAGTCTATGGTAAATATTGTCACCTACCTATAGAATTAGAGCACAAGTCGTATTGGGTAGTACGTTCTTTGAATTTTGACACTAGTTCTATAGGAGAGAAACAGAAGCTTCAACTTAACGAATTAGATGAGTGGAGAACTATGGCCTATGAGAACTCCAGGATTTATAAGGAGAAGACCAAGCTATTTCATGACCGTCAACTTCGCAAACCCAAGACATTCCAAAAAGGTGACCAAGTCCTCCTTTTTAATTCCAGACTGCGTTTATTCCCTGGGAAATTAAGGTCTAAGTGGTCCGGAGCATTTAAGGTTAAAGAAGTCTTTCCCTACGGCACAGTAGAGCTAACTCACCCTGAAAAGAGAGATTTTAAGGTTAATGGGCACTGACTTAAGCCTTATTATGGTGAGCTTCCTAGAGACTTCACTCATTTAGAGACCTGCCTCCGTCTAGATTAGGTTTATGTTAAAATAATAACTATAGTAAGTATTTCTAATTTATAAAAATTTTTAGTATAAGTCTATTAAAATTTAATGAAAAAAACAATTTTGTAAATTTTTTTTTCGGAGGAATGCAATTTTGGAGGAGCACACGGGTCACCACACGCCCGTGTGGGTGGTCGTATACTCAACACAGCCTCAGGCCCACCCGTGTAAATTAATTCCGAAAAAAGGCAATTTCATCCTGAGACCAACACGGGTCCACACCAACCTGTGTGCCTAGCCGTGTCTCTTCGCTTGACGATCGTCGAGACCGCTGTGTCGAGACATCCGACACGCCCATGTCGGATGACACACGGCCGTATCGCGGGTCACCTACCAACCTGTGTGTTGTTAATGCGCTATGCCAGATCAGACACGGGTCCACACACAGCCGTGTCATGGCCCGTGTCCACCTGCCGCACTGTCCCCTGTAAGTTTGACCGCACGGCACCCCACAGCCCGTGTTTCATGAGGCTAAGATTCCTCGACACGGGTACACACACGCCCGTATGCGCACACGTGTTCGAACTCTTTAAATTGTGGGCTGTGTCTTCTTCTTCCTATTCATCTCCACACCCAGCACCATTTCTCCAAGCATCATTTCTGTCCACGGTTTGAGCTCCAGTTGGAGTTTTTGTCTCCAAATCTCGCACCCTTTACTCGCATTCTCTCCTCCTTGATCATGTCATATGGACGAAGCCAAGGCGGTTGTCATCGCCGACCGGAGCTGCAAGTGTCAACGGAGAGGCGTGATGTCGCTGCCCCGCTAGTATTCACCGACCCAGCACACATTAACCGCTATAATTGCCTCCAGTCTAAAAAATATCAATATATCCGCACAATCGACTTGAGTGTTCTAGAGGAAATAAACTTAGCGGGGGATGTAAGGGCATTAATCTCTGTAACGGGTTGGGAGCGGTTTTTCTCCATAGAGGAGTTAGGTTTTAAGGAACTTACGTTACAGTTCTTGTCCTCGTTTTATTTCAATTTTCGGCCTAACTTCATTGATACACCGCACGCGCCTGATGGGGTAATTTCGTTTCGAGTAGGCGACACCTTTTATACACTCACCATGCTCCAGTTCACCCAGTATCTAGGGGTGTATGAGGATTCATTCCTCTTTAGTGTTGCCTACTCCGAGCTCCATTTCGACCTCCCCTCTCGCGATAATGCCGGCGGTATCTGGCGCCAGCTTTCTTTTGACACTAGCACCTATGAGGCCAAGCGATCTAAGGCCTCTAAGTTGGTTTCACCTGCCCTCTATTACATTCACAATCTCCTAAGTCATACTTTGAGCGGTCGGGGCGAAAGCTCCAGCATTGTCAGTCAACAGGACCTACTGTACCTCTATTGCATGTCGTCACGTTATCCTCTGCACCTCAGCTTCCTACTAGACCACTTCATTCTCCACCAGGCCGACACCCCACCGCATAGGGTCTATCTGTATAGTACCCTACATCACTCACTTGGTGAAGAACATGGGCATATTATCAGCCCTCCCCCCGATGACAGTGGTCGCGAAGACCGTGCCCATCAAGATGGCTAGTATTCGCTCCCTCCGCCTCGTCACTGCCCGTCAGGGTCGGGGAGGCATCACATATTCTATTGCGAGATGTGGGCCGCAAGTGCAGGACGACAGTGATGACGAGGTGGATCCTGACCTCGATGTGCCTTTGGTACCTCCTCCTCATTCCATTTATGATCATGGCGAGTCTTCTACTGCTCCCCCTCCACCTCGTTCACGGTATTCGCGGGAGTTCCGACAGTTCTTCGATACCGAGCTCTCGCCGCGCCTACAGCATATTGAGGAGTCGCAGCAGCAGACCGAGGCCCTCCTCATACAGATCAGAGACAACTTAGGGATCGCTCCTCGCCAGCCGGCAGCTCCTTCCCCGTCTTCCTTCCCTGATGATGAGACCCACCATCCCGCATACTTTTGACGTGTCTCTATGTCGTGTTGTCTTCATGTATTTGTGTCTTGTATATCATTGTATTTCAATTCTTTCAGCTATATCTTTATATCAATATATCGTAGTTCTTTCAGCTATTGTATATCAGTGCATTTCATTACAGCTCATGTTTCATTGCTGTGATCTTCTACTTTTCATGATAGAAGTTTTTTTTATTTCTTCGTGAAATTACTCTATGTCCGCTCTATACTTTGCACTGAGGACATTGCAAATTTTAAGACTGGGGGTGGAATGACTGTTCTTCAAATTTATAATTGCTGTGTTCGACGTCGTTACAATTGATTCTAATTTGGCTATCATAATACTCAAGTTTGTAATACCCCCCCTAAATTTTTTGTTGATCCTTTAAGCTCTCATTAATTCATTCATTTGGGATTATAACTATCTAATTTAACTTCGCAGGCTGATTAAAATGAATTAATGTAGACTCACAGAAGTTTCAACTTTGTTGATTCGTAATTAAGCATAGAAATTCATTAGCTTAATTTTCTTTATATAATTTACTTTTAAGATTAACCCTCTATATTATTAACTATCAATCAGTCTATTTTAGAAAATATAATTATCTATAGTAATGTGAGTCGATGAGTGTAACATTTCTATAATTTGGTATTAGGGAATAGAAATGAAAGATACCCTCTATTGATGTCTAACACTTACCCTCTAGCGATCCTCAAAACTGTTACATAAGTTAACTAGTGAGGGCGGAAATGACTTAGGCCTCCTTTTGGATAGCTTGAGCCTTGTAAACCCAAAACCTTTAACATGATACCCTAGTATACCCAATTTGAACCTAATCCCCATCCTTTTTATGCTCTACCACCAAAATTCACCATGGCCAAATCCTTACCTATTAGTACACCTATCAATGAGACCTTGGAATGAGTTTGTTCATAGTGATATGTGGCCTGAGTGCGTGTATATTTGCACCCACTTGGAATGATCCCTACTATGAACCCAAAGCCTAAAAAAAAGAAGAATAGTGATATGGGGCCTGAGTGTGTGTATACTTGCACCCACTCGGAATGATCCCTACTATGGCCCTTGATTAAGAAAAAAAAAGTTTGGAGTATCTTTCAAAAACAAATATGGGAAGTATGCTAATTGCAAAGTCTGGGGGTGCTCTTATAACACCGATGTATGTTAAGTTATTTTCCAACAAAAGGCTCAATTGAGATTTAGGTGTGAAAGAAAAGAAAACAAAATCCATTAAAGCTCTCTTTGATTAGCTCACCTATAATATTCTATCCTAAGCCAAAAAGGATACACCATACAAGTCCTAAGGATCTGACCTTACTGAGTCTAACTAGTGTCGTGGAGAGGATGTAAAAAGGGTAAGCTTGTGACCGTCAATATGGGCACTTATAAGTTTTGAAATACTAATACATATCTTATTGAGATTGTTATTTTCTCCTCATATTTGTTATAGATGACTATACTCTTATTTCTGAAAACGAGTGAGAAATAGTTAATATATATATTGGAAGAATTTTAAGATTACGTTATATTTAGAAAAGTCTGCTAAACTATTTCCTATGCGATTACATCATCAAAGTTCTCTTAAATTCATATCAACCAGTGTGCGGAGGCAAAGCTATTTAATGGTAACCCAAGTGTTTTAATTAGTTTGCTTAAGGACAAGCAAACACTTAAGTCTGGGGGTATTTGATGAGTGTGATTATGATAGGCTTTTTACTATCATAATTGTAATCATGTCTGTTATTTCTACCTCCTTTTGTAGTAATTTCACGAGAAAAGTCAAAGAATTGTCTTATCATGATTAGGAGAGCACAGTTAGGATTTTTTGTTATTCCTTATATTGAGCTATCTAATTTATTCCTTCACTTTTATATGCAGGTAGCGCTAACCAGTGGAACTAAAGGTCTTGGAGCAAACAGAGGAGTTCACGGTCAACATGGCTGATGACAGGACAAAATTTTGGCGTACACGGGTGGACACATGGTCGTGTGCCCACCCATGTCCTATGTACCCTAAAACTGAAGAAATTGGATGTAGGAGACAGAGACTCACCCGGGTAGGAACACGCTCGTGTGCCTACCCGTGTCATATTTGAACACGACTGCTGACCAACCCGTGTCTGAAGTACGTGAAGAACAATACAGCCGTGTCAGTACCCGTGTCATCTAATACAGCGCATTACCAGACACGCCTGCTCGTGGGGAAACCACCTAGGAACCATCCACACAGCCTGACACACGGCCATGTTAGAACCCGTGTCCGACCTATTTGCAAAGGGACTATATATTTCCTGTAGAAAAATTAGAGCAGAACTTTTGGATCATTCTGGAATTGGAGAACTTCTGAAGCCCGAAGTTGAGCATACAAAAGAAGGAGGATTCAAGGGTATTTTTTATGCATTTTATTTATTCATTAATCCATTTTAATCTTTCCTTTCTCTTGGTGATTGAACTTTGTTTACGTTTCAATTTGCATGAACTAATATTTGAACAATTTAGTAATCATGTATCGCTTTGTTTACATAAAATTCGTGGTATTTTATTCGTATTTAGGCCTACAAACAATTGGTTTCATTTTCATTATGGATTGCTTCTTTCCCTTACAAAAATTGCAAATTTATAGATTGAGAAATTTGTTGTTTGTGATGATATTTGTATGTCCATATTGTGGTGTTAACTCTATTTGTGAATCAAGCTCCATGATCGAGAGATATGTTGTTTGGAAAATTGAAATACGAGTAAATGGATTCATGGTATTTTAGAGATAAGGTTTCATGAATTTATGTAATAATTAGGGTGTTTTACTTAATGCGAACTTGAGTGTTATAAATTGTTCGAGAGAAAATTTACTAACTTAGGTTTAGGATTGGAATTGCTCGAGAGAGAATTTGATGAATGTTAACCCTTACATTACAACGAATTTGATAGTTTTACTTTCTTCATGATTACTTATAATTGAGTTAATAAATGAGTTTGTTAATGTAAAAGCTCATAAGCTTCTTGCTTTTTATCATATTTACTTCTTCAATATTGAATTATCCAAATAGTTATAGTTAGATCAATTTAGTTTAGATATCAATTTTACTTATAGGTACGATAATAGAGTGAGGGTGAGCACGAATACTTGAAATGACCCTGTAGAATATGACACGAGTGCATCTGCCACAACATTGGCCTTGCATGGCGTATACTAAATCGCCACCTCGTAGTCTCCAAGGAACTCGACCCACCTGCGCTGTCGCATATTCAAGTCATTCTGATCTAAGAGATACTTAAGGCTTTTGTGATACGTGAAGATCTCCACTTTCGCACCATAAACATAGTGCCGCAACAATTTCAATGCAAAGATTACCGCCGCCAATTCCAAGTCATGGACGGGGTAATTCCTCTCATGAGGCTTCAGCTGCATAGACCCAAAGGCTATCACACTGCCATGTTGAACCAAAATGCAAACCAAACCGCATCCCGATGTGTAATAGCCTCCCCAGCCCACGCTCGCAAGGACAGCCACCGGCACCCCCAACACCACGCTCGAAAGGGTTCAGCCTAACCAGGTCTGCAGTCCATGTACCCCAACCCCTCTCCGCGCATGTTTATCAGCAGCGGCGGGTTGTTGCCACTGGGGATCGAACCCAGGACCTTGATAAGAGAGCTTTACACCACTCCCTCATCACCAACTGAGCTGCAGCTCAGTTGGTGATGAGGGAGTGGCGTAAAGCTCTCTTATCAAGGTCCTGGGTTTGATCCCCAGTGGCAACAACCCGCCGCTGCTGATAAACATGCGTGGAGAGGGGTTGGGGTGCATGGTCTACAGACCTGTTTAGGTTGAACCCTTTCGAGCGTGGTGCTGGGGGTGCCGGCAGCCGTCCTTGCGAGCGTGCGCTGGGGAGGCCGTTACATGATGCGTCACTGAAAACTTGAAATCCTTCGGTCCCTTTCGGTAGACTTATGATTGGAGCTGTCATCAGCCTTTCCTTCAGTGTATTAAAGGCCTGATTGCACTCTTGAGTCCACACAAACTTCTGGTCCTTACAAGTCAGTGATGTGAGGGGTAGAGCTATCCGCAAAAAGTTTTCTACGAAACTTCTATAGTTCCCGGCAAGCCCAAGAAAACTTCGGACTTCCGCCATGGTTCTCAAAGTCGGCCAATCTCTGATGGCTTCCACTTTTGTTGGATCTACTGCCACCCCATCCCCACTAATCACATGGCCCAAAATGCTACCTTCTGTAGCCAAAACTCGCATTTCGAGAACTTTGCATAAAGCTGGTTCTCTCTCAACACTTGCAAGACTATTCTCAAGTGAGTCTCATGCTCCACCTCCGATTTGGTGTAAACTAGAATGTCGTCAATAAAGACAACTACAAAAGAGTCCAAGTATTCCCAAAATACTCGATTCATCAAATCTATGAATACGGATGGTGCGTTCGTCAGCCTGAACGACATCACCGAGAACTCAAAGTGACCATACCTCGTACCAAATGATGTCTTGGCTATGTCCTCGTCTCGAATTTGCAACTGATAGTATCCTGACTTCAAGTCCAACTTTGAATATACCACCGACCCCACCAACTGGTCGAACAAGTCATCTATCCGAGGAATGGATAGTTATTCTTGACAGTCAATTTATTCAACTTTCAGTAGTCGATGCAAAACTGCATACTACCGTCTTTCTTCTTCACGAACAACACAGGCGCGCTCCACGGCGAAGAACTGGGTTTGATATACCCCTGCTCCAATAGTTCCTGCAACTGTACCTTGAGTTCAGCCAACTCTTTTGGTGGCATCCTAAACAGAGGACGTGATACATGTCGTGCCTCTAGCACTAACTCAATCGAGAAATCAATCTCCTGTCGAGGAGGTGCTCCAGGAAGTTCATCAGGAAACACATCCTCTAACTCTGTGACTACGGGCACTTCCCCAAGTGATAACTTGGAAAGGCGAACCTCCAATAATGCTACCTGAGCTACTCCCACCTGGTTAACTTCCCGAACCAACTGCATGGCCGAAATCAAGGAACAGGACACTCCATTTAGGCCATCAAACATAACTTCTGCCAGCCCTACGCTTCTCAGGGTCACCAACTTGGATAGGCAATCAATACTGGACCGCTGCTCCGCTAGCCAGTCTATCCCCAATATTGCATCAAACTCAACCAACAGTAGGACCACTGCTATCAACACAAAATCAACTCCGCCTAGCTCCCAACAAATGCGCCCTTTTGACCCGGTGGTCATGGATGACTCATTGGGCATGCACACCTTCAGCTCTGCGTCCGTCGAGAACGACTCAACTCCAATTCTCCGGATGAAGCTTTCTGCAAGAAAATAGTACGACGCTCCCGTATCAAACAATACCCTGGCGGGGTATCCAGAAACTAACACAAAGCCTAAAATTGAGGCATCAAAAATAACAATCTGAAAGTATGAAGTATTAGATTTAATTTAAACTTCCTCATACCTGTCACCACATCGGGTTGGCGGATCGCTTCCTGCTGTCCAAGGTTGTAATCCCTTGGTTGCATCGGTTGGAACCGAGAAGCGCTAGACTCCGACATCTTTCCTTTCTCTGTGATACTGGGGCCGGAGTGCACAGTCTGCTTCTGTCTTGTCTCCTGCTCAGCACCTCCTTGAGTACAAAAACGAGATATGTGCCCCAACTTGCCACAATTAAAGCACGTCGGTGGTCCCTTAGAGTGAGACCCTCCGGACGTCCACTTGCTTTTCTCACCGAACTTGAATGGGTGAGGCATTTTCTTCCATCTATTCCCTTCGGACTTCCCTTAGGATTGAGAAGGCTTCCCTTCCCCTTATTTGTGCGCGAAACTCTTACGACATTGGGTTCACTCAAGATCACTCTCCAATGTCCTGGCAACCTCAACTAGCTCATTGAAACCAGCTCTCTTAATGGCGATGAGGGATTGTCTTAGATTCTCCCTCACCCACTGGTAGAAGAGGTTATCCCTCTCTTCATCGTTGGCCATTGTCGTTCCTGCATAATGACCCAACCGAGTGAACTCCTGTACATACTCGTCCACCGTCTTATCCTGTTGAACCAAGTGTAGAATCTACCTTTGGAGGGCCAACCTTTTCGAAACAGGAATGTACTTCTTTAGGAAAGCATTCCCAAACTCTTCCATGGACGGGGTGCATCCGGGAAACTGGTGACCGCTATGGCTCACCCACCACAACTTCATATCTCCCTACAACATGAAGTCCGCAAACTCAGATTTCTTCTCCTCTGGCGTCTCTGCCGCCCTCAGAAGCTCTTGCATCCATGCCCACCAATCCTCAGCATCAGTCGGCGTACCGACTCCCTTGAACGTTGGAGGATGGAAGCTCAGAAAATACTTCATTTGCCGATCTCCATGCCCGACAACCACCCTTTCGGCCAATGGCTCTGCTCGCCTGGCTTCTCCGCCCGGCACGGCCGTCGCCGTATCCGGGGTAGCAGGAGTTGCTACCTGAGCAACATGGGTTGCTACTTGAGTTATCGCTGTAGTTTGGGCTGCCACTATTGCTTCTGCAAGCATACGACAAAAATCGGCCAGGTTTACACCCATGCCCAAAGGACCCTGAGCAGTAGCACTACTTGCTGAAAGCTCTTTTCTTAGTCTCGACGTACCCGTCTCGTTGCTTGCACTCTTGAGAAAAGCAAGGTAATAAGGAATCAGTCTCTTACTCACAAGACTCAAACATAAGGACACTCATGGTCTCGCATTACTCCTATGTGGATAACTTCTATACGTGATCCGATTATGTTAAATCGACCATCCTAACTAACCTTACAGATGCCACAACTTTAGCATTAAAAGATGATATGAAAGTTAGGATTAGATCTGAAATACTCTAGAGGGGGGGGGGGGGTGAATAGAGTATATTGAAATCTTAAAAACTTTTGCTGTAATTAAAAACTTAGTCCTAAAATAACATAATCTATCACAGGCACTAACTATCACAAGCACAGCAAAACCTAACGATCACAGCCACAACAAGAACAAAAGAAAAAGTGCAACCAGACAACACAAGAATTTTATAGTGGTTCACCAACCTGGGTACATCCACTCTTCTACCACCCTGGTAGGAATCCACTCTGGTCTTTGATCAGGTGACTGCCACCAATGAGCTTTGATCTGGTGCTCAAAAACCAATCCTCAAGTCTTTTGATCAGGTGACTTGCAACCAGGAATAACTTTTGAAGGGAGTTAATAACCCTTTATACAGTGGGGGATGAGAGAGTGATTATGTCTTCTCTTTCTCAAATACAACTGAGAAGACTTTAGTGGATCTTGATTTTTACAAAGCTCCCCCTGAGATATAGATTTTCTCAGGAAGGATGGAGCTTTGCTTCAGGGTGAGTAGGACTTCAAAGTTTCAGCCTTGACCAGCAGGTATCCAGTTGCTTCTTGACTGATATAGTAATTGTTGCCCTTTGAAGAATCTTGGGATGAAGACAGAAGAAGACTCTTGATTTAAATGGTTGTTCTTCTTCTTCTTCTTCAACTTGTTGTTCTTTCTCTAGTCAAGGTCTAGGGCTTCTTGTTCTCTGTTACTGTATGATTGTTGTTACTCTATTATGCTCTGCGTGTTCTCCTGAGAAGAAGGAAGAAAACCCTTATTGTTGTCTTGTGTGTACTGCTAGAAGGAAGAAGAAAAAATCCTTTTTATATTCCCTGTGAAATCTTTCTACTGAATTTTGAATTTCTTCCTTCATTTAATGCTAACGGCCCGGAGAATATTTGCATTGATTGATTTCCCCAACTGTACCATGGAAAAACATCAAGCAATAATCCTGATGAAGACCATAATCAATGTTGCGTCTAACAGTAATATTCAGAGAATGTTGAGCATTGATTACTCAGGAATTATTGCAATAAACTAAGGACAGAGGGAGGAAACTTTCTAAGACTAGAACTTCACTGTTGATGCGCGAAAGTGGCACCGGGCAGCTAACACGGAGGGGGTGTGTTCGGTCTCACAAGCTGAGTGGATAAATGGATAAAGACTGCGGGGGAAGAGGAATGAAGGAAGCTTCTGAGTGATCGAGAGTGGAACAAACGCTTGTCAAGGAGTTACGGGGATAGAGTAGAGGGTGCTGAGAGCAGCCGGGAAGGATGATGAGAAAAGGTGGTTGATCAGGAGCTGTCGAGCAGACGGGTACTTGGATGGTTGTGCTTGCAGGTTGGTGCCGAGAGGAAGCTGAGCTGGGCTGAGAAAAAGAGAGCGGGGCCGCTAGCAGCGTCAACAGCAGACTTCGCCCGCCGCAGCTTAAATGCCACTCTTGCGACGGGCTTTCCTTTGATTAATAGCGAGAGTTACAACTTGCTAATACATCTTTTCAAGAAAGCAGAAAAGGGTACAAGAAGGAAGCTGGCGGCTAAGGAAGAAGTGCCAGAAAAGGCCACGCGGACTGAAGAGCGTAGACGGCAGGCCGCGCGGTTAATGGAATTGGGAGACAGCGCGGACTGCAAAACCAGAGGCCGGCAGGCCGCGAGACTAAAGGCACAGAGGGGGTGCGGACTTAGAAACGGAGTCCGCAGGAGGAGGGCTTGCTGGCTGACTTCGAGCGTGAGCACCTTGGCGATGATCCACCCCCTATATGAGAGGCATGGGGGTATATTTATAGGCCCGAGGAGGTAACGGCTTGCGGTGATGTTACTCCCGGTGAGACGGTAACTTGAGCGAGAAGGAGACGGAGTCCGTCGAGTCCGCAATAGGCCGCGCGGACTGGGGCTTGGTACTGAAGCTGGTGCTGCTGACGGCAAAATGGGCGACTTAGTGGCGGACTGCGATGCAGGTTCACGGAGTCCATCACTGCTGAGCTATGACTGTCCACCTACTGCTGGGGTGGCGAATGTTGGAGGCCAAGCGGCGGACTGCAAGGAGAATCCGTTGAGTCCACTGCTGCTGAACTGAGCAAGCTGTAAGGGGTGCGAGCAGGCGAGTGCCCGCCGAGTCCGCCGAGTCCGCCGAGTCCGCACGAGGTTATGCGTACTGGGACTGTCTTCTGGAGGATCTACTGCCTAGCGGGCTGGAAGTAGTCCGCTACTGCTGACTGAGTCTGTGCCAAGGCCGCGGACTGAGGAGGAGTTGACCCTGTTGTTGTCGAGAAGCTGGCGCTGGCCAAGGAAAGGCGGACTGCAAAGAGAGTATGCCAAGTCCGCCGACTCCACGGCTGTAGAAAAGCTGAGTCCGCTTATGTTGGAGATGGAGAGCCTGGCTTTTGGTGTTGGGGTTCAGCGGTGAAGGCAGACTGGAAGTCTCGACCGCACTTCGAGTCCGCCGAGCTTGCGATGAATGGGACGTTGTTGCTAGTCTTGGCGGGTAGCCGTCTAGCGGCCTGGGGAAGGTAGGTAGTTGAGTCCAGCAGAGAGAGTCCTGCTGGGACAACCTTACTGTTAAGCTAAAAGGGGGGCGGCCTGCTGAGGCGGACTGCGGAAGCAGTCCGCGGCCCTTGTCGACTAAGGGAAGGCGCGCGGCCTGGTCGGTCAGACCGCTGAGACCGTGCAAACCGCATGGCCTGAGCGGACAGAGAATTCTATCCGCCCTCCCTAGGGCATCACGGCCTCCAGGAGGAACCCAGGGCAGGCCGCGACGAGCGAGCTGGCTGCCTTGGGAAGGATCGCCAATTTCGGGTTTAACATAATCCCCGCACTTTTTTAAGTTCCGAATAGAACTTCGAAAAAGTTGGAGACCCACGACAATCGTGATCCATCCCAATGGAAAGAGAAGGGGGCAAGGAGAGATAGAACCTGAAGGCTCTCCTTAGGAGTTTGGTGCTGCTTGTCTATTTTCCTGCAAGAGGAAAGTTAGGGTAGGCATGTATGGGTGGTACATCTTGTGCGTACCTGAGTTTGCCTTTGCAAAATGAAGAAGATGTGTCTTCCACTAAGTTCTGCAAAATGAAAGTGAGAGGAATACATAGAAACATAATAACTTTCAAGTACTTGATGGAAGCTTGTAAGCACCTATTATGCTCGGCAAAATGAAGGGTGAAGAGTATACAAGAAGGAAAAATGAGCTGCAAGTACCTGAAAGGAACTTGCAAGTCTTTACTGGTTTCTGCAAAAGTGAGGTTTAGAAACAAATTCGGGAGTAAAGAAAGCCGCAAATACCTGAAGGTAATTTGCAGGTATCTGCTGGTCTCTGCAAAAGAAGAGTTAAAAGTAGGCACAGTATATGAAAGTAACTTGCAAGTACCTGTGAAGAAACTTGCAAGGGACTGCTGATTTCTGCAAGAAGAGTGTTAGGAGCAGGAAAAACATGAAAATAGCTTGCAAGTACCTGATGGAGAAACTTGTAAGGGTCTGCTGATCTCTGCAAAGCGAGAGTTAGAATCAGGTATTGTATACAAAGAATAGACTGCAAGTACCTGGATGAGACTTGTGGGTGTCTGCTAACCGGTGCAAAGAAAAGAGTGAGCAGCAGACATAGAATAATGAATTAAACTTCAAGTACCTGGATGAGGCTTGCAGGTGCCTGTTGATCACTACAAAGAAAGAGTGAGCAACAGACATAGAATAATGAATTAAACTGCAAGTACCTGTATGAGCCTTGCAGGTGCCTGCTGATTTCTACAAAGAGAAAAGTTAGAAGCACACAATATACGAAAGAAGCTTGCAAGTACCTGGGAGAAGGCTTGCAAGTGATAATTGTTGATAAGATAAGGTCGACATGACCAAATAGCAGAGGAAATGCCTGATACATCCTGGTAGAGCTTTGAGCAGGCAATGCATATAAGATGAGCATAAGCAAAGTGAATGCTGGAAATCCTTTTGGTAGGTCGGATTAACCTGTTCACCTGTGAAAGAAGGTGGTTGACAAAAAAAAGAGATCTATACTCGGAGATGACTAAGAAAGACTAGATACCGCCACAGGAGATCACTCGTGGGCCTTATGCATCGCTTGCCTGAGAAAAATCATCCCGAGTATAGTCCTACTCAAAGCGGGCTGGCCGCGCATCCTCTAGGAGGGCATAAAGGAGAAAAGCAAGGGAAATCCAGAGAAGGATCGCTAGAGGCACTGACCACATGCTTCGGGTTATTACATCACTGATCAATGAGACTGGTTGCGCCAAGAGGCCTATAGCTTGTCTGTGGATTGATCAGTGGAGTTGAGGACCTCGGGAGGGCATGGATTGGGAGCACTAGAGAACGCTCGACCATCAAAGTTGTGGGATGATCGAAGAGACAAGACTATGCTTGGTCGCCATTGCTTGTCAAGCAAAGATCACTATAACTGTGATGTATCCTAACAGAGCACAGCAGAGCTAACACATGGGGCCTCCCTAGCACGCACTCTGTGTTAGATGTCGTCTAGGATCCAAAGTCCAGTATTCCTCCACATGAGAGTTGGATAGCCCCCACTATACACATATGTGAAATCTCCCCGCGATATGTGGTCACTATGGTCTTACGCCGGAATCCATTCCCAAGGGGGCCTATAGTAAGACTCGGCGACATCTCTGTGGCCCAGTGTAACGCCTCCCCTGTAATGACTGTATAATATGGGTCCGGCTGGGGCCCCACAACATACAGACGCCACAGCTTTAGTATTATAAGATAATATAACAACCACACTCAAAACTCTTTGCACAACACAGCGGAAACACAAGCAAGACTAGAAGTTATCCACGACAACAAGAGTAACGAAAGGGCCTTAAGGCCTTACAACAAGAGTGAATCCAAACTCAAACACTACATCAGTCCTGAAAGTGCATAAGCACACCTAGCCTATCTCGGCATGCAAGCCGGTCAAAATGAGCATGAAAACATACAATGCCATAAACGTAAAGCTACAACAAAAAGGGTAACACTTCATGAGGCTTAGGCCTTTCTGGCCGGCGAGCTAGCTCCTGCTTGCGATCCTTGCCCTGTAAAAAATATTAGTAACGTGGGTCAGCAAAGGCAGACGTCAAACTGTGTAACCAACACATCTCCTCCCGGCCGCCCCTAACGGACCCCGGGGAACCCTCTAACCCTCAAGTCAGCAGTTCGTATGCAATATATAAATATAAACAAGAAATGCATTAAGAATAGGCTTGGATGTCACAACACATCATACACGTTCTCTACTGGTTGAGCATATAATATAAAAAGGGGCCTACTTATGCAACATGTATACAACACCCGGGTTTCACCCAAGGCACCCTACAGCGTATGCATGTAGCACATCATCACATCATTTGGGTACTCATCGTTTCCCCATTGGCCTAAAGCCGCAAACAAAAAGGGAAACACAATTCCCCCCAACGGCACACAAGCCGCCACATGGAACTCTTGCTAAGGCCCCACCCGCTCAAGGTCTTAGCCCCAGGCTTGCCTGCAAGCTCTGACGTCTCATGTCAGGATTCTAACAAACACAACTGACCGATTCTAAGAAGCCTTGCTGGACCCCACCCGCTCATGACCTCATTGCCCGGGCTTGCCCCCTTGCTTGGCATTCTCGTCAGTCTCACAGAAGGGGACTAGTCTCGTCGGGACACTTTCCACACATGACTTGCACGTCACGGGATAGCCAGCCGACCACGGAGACACAGCCACGCCTTGGCACATCACATTCCAAGACAATTCCACCCTAGTCCCTCATTTGTACTGCAGCATTCCCGCGCACCAAGGAAACCATCTACCACTCATGTGGAGCTAACCTTGTCCACCAAGGAAACCATCTACCGCCATTGAGGAGCTAACCTTGTCCGGTTCCGACTACACGTACTTGCTCGAGAAAAAGGGGAAAACATCACCACATCACAAACGACATCTTGCCGCAACGGAATCTCTACGAATCCTTAAAGCTCGTATGCAACATCACCGAGTCGGACTAACGGTCGCGACTACGGCTTCACACACCATGCCTAATCTACTAACGGAGCGGATCTCTAATGCAAAAACATGCCGGGGACGGACTCAATCGACCCGGAGGTTCCTCTTGAACCATGGCGACCCAAAACCCTCTCATTTGAGTGTTTGATGCCCAAAACTAGAAAAGATGCTAAGACATGCATCCTAAAACCGAGAGGAGAAGTGTCGTTACCTTTCGACTCCTCTTCCTAGCCATGGAAGATTATCCGGATGAAAACCTTCGCCAAGATCTACCCTCCACAGATCTGGACTCGGCTCGCGATTTGGAGCACCGAAGCCTCTCCTACAGCCCAATCCCTCCTTCACCTTCTTCCTTGCTCTCCCTTCTCTCTAGAATTTAGTAAGAGAAAGCTTGGCGAAGAATGAGGGTTTCCAACCCTATTCTCGGACTTAACTCCCCAAGAGCAGTCCTGGACCATCAGATCCCAAAATAAGGGAAAGAGCGGCCACGATCCGCCTGAAAAAATAAAGTACCTGGGCCGAATACGGCCTGCCACACGCCCGTGTCCAGGGCCGTGTCCCTCATTCGCCGTCAAAACCGACGCGCTTGGAACAACACACGGGCATCTGACACTCCCGTGTTCGACCTAACACGCCCGTGTTCCAATTGAAACGGCCGTGTGGTCGGCCGTGTGACTCCATCGACATAGCCCCGAAAACAACCCGAGAACTACACGGGTACTGGACACGCCCGTGTCCTTGCCCGTGTCTACCTCAACACGCCTGGGCTCCAGGCCGTGTTCATTGTCTCGACACTTCGTCGAGCGAAGTTCGTCGACCATATGGGACACGACCTGTGACACGCCCGTGTCACAGGCCATGTGCCCCTGTCTCGACACTCGACACTCGTCGAGTGAACTTCGTCAAGAGAAGTTCGTCGATTGACTGACACGGCCTTGGACACGCCCGTGTCCTAGGTCGTGTGCCTTGTCTCGACACATCGTCGAGCGAAAATCGCCGACTTCCCGGACCAATCATCGACACAGGCTCGACACGCCCTGAGACACTCCCGTGTCTCAGGCTGTGACACATCGTCGAGCGAAATTCATCGACCTCTCGACCAAAACGTCGACTGGAGCCTGACACGCCATGGGACACGCCCGTGTCCCAGGCCGTGTGCCCCCTGCCAGAAACCAAACTTGGCCAGAAAACACTGGTCGACCCACTCTCAAATTTTGGGGTGTTACACTCAATGAGCTCTTGGAGAAGAGAGAAAAATAGAGGAGGAAGCATCACAAGAAGGGAACTGTGTCAGTATGGTATCCCTGATAAAATCTTTGTTAAAAAGCAAGAATGAACACTAAGAAGTGTTTTGTAAAGAGAATGTTTGGAAAGGCAAGAGTAGAGATAACCCATCATGGTTGTGAGAGAATTTGGAGGACTACGAAGTCATTTGCTGGCTTAAAATAGCTTTCCAAGCACACCCTCGTCATCGACATCGAAGCAATCGACAGTTTTATTAACAACGAGGAGAGGGGGTTCTTCGACCAGGCTCACTCCTTTTGAGGAGCAAGGAACATCTGCAACTTCTTTCCCCTTTGAGGTTGCTGGATCAGGGTGATCTTCTTTATGAAGCAGGTCATGCATCTTACCCTACCAGAGCATCCTTTGCACAAGCTGGCGGAGTGCTCGGCAGTTCTCAGTCAGGTGACCTGGCTCTTTGTGGAATTCGCAGTAAGGCTCTAAATCTCTAGACCTTTGTGTTGGGTTTCTCTATGAGGATGGCACAACGGTTGTGCACGCAGCGGGAAAATAAAAACATCAAGAAAACCCAAAAGAGATGGGATCGGGCCATGATAATTGAATCAAGAAGTTAACATATAACTAGGCAAAAATTACCTCGGTGGCGTTGAGTCACAACTCAACGGAGATGCTCCAAGTTTTGTATTCCTGCTGGTGGCGAGTTCTTCGTGGAATAATGTCCACGTCTCTGCAGAAATCCACACGAGCGGGAGAACACCGATCTATCCGTCGCACGGATTATCGGGAAGGAGAAAGACCGCACCTTGCTTTCCCACGGACTGCTAGGTCCGCGCCAGGGATTGCAGCGCCAGCGACGATCGCCGGAGAGAATGAGGTCGACGGAGCGAACACGGCGGCGGAACCCTTCCGTCGGCGGGATTCGGGATCGGCGGAACGAAGGGCGGAACGGCTTTCGTCGATGTCGATTCGATCAGCTGCTAAAAAGCTTAAGTCCCGAAAACCCTAAGTGTCCCTTTTATACCGAAGGCATAAATAGACTTAGGAATTTCGCTATCCGCAGACCACCTAGAATTTAGGGTTCCAGAATTGGTGAGTATCAATCGGCGAGAATCGGAGACAATCGTCGAGAATCACTTAGCAGGTTCGGCGAGAATCAGTCGGCGAGTATCACCTAGGATCGGCGAGAATCAGAGTACAATACTCGACGAATCTCGCTGAATGCAGGTTGGATCATACTCGTCGATCGTCGACCTGCGGTCGACGATTCTCGTCGATCGTCGAGAATCAGATTAATGATTCTCGTCGATCGGCGAGAATCAGAGTAACGATTCTCGTCGATCGGCGAGAATCAGAGAACCATTCTCGACGATTCTCGTCGATCGGCGAAAATCAGAGAACCATTCTCAACGATTCTCGTCGACCCTCGATCGACTATTCTTACCAGTCCTTCAAGGCAACATTTGCCCAACCCGACGATCCTTTAAGGCAACACTTTGCCCATAACCCCATTCAGGTCGGTGATTGGTAACCTTTACCAACACAGTCAATCATCCAACTTCTCCACATCTCTTATGTGCGACCCTGCAGGCTCATATCGCGTTGGCAGTGAGATTACATGTTTGATCACTTCCAAATCACAATGGTACCTCCAACAGACTCTCACTTGATCTTGAAAGTATCAAAGCAAAAACCTCACAAACAATGAGCGGCATCTAGCAACGCATCATTGCTCCCCAAGCAATAAGAGTTTATAACTCATAAGCCTTTATGACCAATGTATCAGCGTTGTCTTTGTCCCTTTGTCCCTTACATCCGGAAAGAACTAGAGGCATGGACCGTGTCACCATCGTAATATCTCAATCCAAGTTTCTTGATCCAGGACGGACTTCCAGAGAATGGCGAGTCCAATATCACATATTGACTCAACCAAGCATGGCCATGCATTTCTCAGTCCAATTCCATCAAGGCGCCCATGGATGCAACTCCTGTCATACAGAAGGACAAATCCCATATCTGCTCACACACAAACACCCAAATGATTCGTAACATGCCCAACAACGACCCTTATCATCAACCTTTCTCAAGGAAGACTTTAGATGGCATCAAAGCACGCTCTTCCTCACTTGATGAATGCTGTGACTTCAGGTCAAAGGACCACAACACCATTGTCAATTGAGACCTACTCGTGACACGATTGGATGGCAATCCACAGAGTAGTCTCAGGTTGGGTCTGTCCAGTACAACTTGTTCACTAACAAGTACCCACGTGATGACTTGATATCACAATATCATGACCTGTGAGAACCGGTCATCAGTCAACGCACGTGCTAGCCTTCATGTACCATCATCACCCTTAGCTTCTATGATGATACTCGACCAGGGGCCTTTTAAGCATGAAGCTTCAAATAAATCATAGGCTCTTACATTTAAGTCACGTTCTTGATGTCCCATGGAAGCGAACATTCTAAGGGTATCTATTATGTTAACATTTAACTATCATATAGAAAAACTCATAATAAAAGAACTTGCCATTAATTGTAAAAGAAAAACTAGGTACAATGTTCATCATATGAACAAATGGCCAACAAAATACAAGTTTACATGCAATCCACAAGATTCTCACTAGAGTTGATCATTTAGGTATCGTATACCCATCGATCTAGTATGACCATCATGCTTTCTCTGTGCGAGAGGCTTTGTCAGTGGATCCACAATATTCTCCTCAGTCGGCACTCTGCAAATGTTCACATCTCCTCGTTCGACAATCTCACGAATAAGATGAAACCGTCGAAGTATGTGCTTGGAGCGCTGATGGGATCTAGGTTCCTTAGATTGTGCAATTGCACCATTGTTATCACAGTAGAGAACTACGGGACCAACAATGCTAGGAACTACATCAAGCTCGCCGATGAATTTCCTAATCCATACAGCCTCCTTTGCCGCATTAGTTGCAGCGATATACTCGGCCTCTGTTGTAGAATCAGCAACTGTCTCTTGCTTGGAACTCTTCCAGCTCACAGCTCCTCCATTCAGGCAAAACACAAAACCTGACTGAGACTTGGAGTCATCTCTATCAGTTTGGAAGCTAGCAACCGTGTAACAACTTACAACGAGCTCTTTCTCTCCACCATACACCAAGAACACCTCCTTAGTCCTTCTCAAGTACTTCAGGACATTCTTGACTGCAATCCAGTGACACTCACCGGGGTCTGACTGATACCTGCTAGTCATGCTCAAAGCAAAGGATACATCGGGTCGAGTACATAACATCGCGTACATGATTGATCCAATTGCCGAAGCATATGGAATCAACTTCATGCGGTCCTTATCTTCACAAGACTTTGGACACTGGTCCTTAGAGAGATTCACACCATGAGACATAGGCAAAAATCCTTTCTTGGACTCAAGCATGTTGAACCGCTTCAACACCTTTTCGATGTACGTACTCTGGGTCAAACCCAGCAACTTCTTCGATCTATCTCTATAGATCTTAATACCAAGTATATAAGTCGCTTCACTCAAATCCTTCATTGAAAAACAGTTCCCTAGGTTGTTCTTAACAACTTTCAGAGTAGGAATGTCATTCCCAATCAACAGTATGTCATCTACATACAATATCAGGAAGACAACAATGCTCCCAGTGATTCGCTTGTAAACACAAGGCTCATCTTCATTCTTTATGAAACCAAACTCTTTGATTTTCTCATCAAAACGAAGATTCCAACTTCGAGAGGCCTGTTTCAGTCCATAGATGGACTTATTTAGCTTGCATATTTTAGTGGCTTCATCTGGGGATACAAAACCCTCGGGTTGTGTCATATACACTTCCTCAAGGAGGTTTCCATTAAGGAAAGCCGTTTTGACATCCATCTGCAAGATCTTGTAGTCATAATACGCAGCAATAGCAAGCAATATCCTAATGGACTTTACCATGGCAACAGGGGAAAAGGTCTCATCATAGTCAATACCATGAATTTGCTTGAAACCCTTAGCCACCAGTCGCCCTTTGAATGTCTGTACATTCCCATCCATGTCGGTCTTCTTCTTGAAGACCCATTTGCACCCTATGGGTCGTACCCCTTCAGGTGGTTCCACCAAGTTCCAAACTTGGTTTGCATACATGGAGTCCATTTCGGATTTCATAGCCTCAAGCCATTTGTCGGAGTTCGGTCCATTCATAGCCTCTTGGTAGGTTGCTGCTTCATCATCATGATCCATAAGCAACACATTACCTATTTGAGACACGAGAAATCCATATCTCACAGGCTCAAACCTCGGTCTATCAGATCTACATAGGACTTGTGTTCCCTGAGCAGGTTCTCTAGCTACAACATCTTGTAGTCCTGTCTCAGAATCCAATTCTGGTTCATTCATTACATGTGGTTCTTGAACTTCTTCAAGCTCTACCTTTTCAGTCTTTCTTGATAAGAACTCTTTCTCCAAGAAGACACCAGTCCTTGCAACAAACACTTTGCCCTCAGACGGTAGGTAAAAGTAATACCCTTTCGTTTCCTTAGGATATCCCACCAGATAACATTTATCCGATTTGGGTTCCAGCTTGTCAGGCATTTGACGTCTCACGTATGCCTCACAGCCCCAAATTTTAATGAACGACATACTAGGATGCTTCCCAGTCCATATCTCATATGGTGTCTTCAGAACCATTTTCGTTGGAGCGCGATTCAATATCATTGCAGCAGTCTCTAAAGCAAAACCCCAAAAGGAAACAGGCAAGTCTGCATGACTCATCATCGAATGTACCATGTCTAACAGAGTACGATTTCTCCTCTCAGACACACCATTATGTTGTGGTGTTCTAAGTGAAGTGAGCTGTGATACAATACCACACTCTTTCAGATGATCACAGAACTCATGACTCAGGTATTCGCCACCTCGATCAGATCAGAGTGCTTTAACCCTTTTACCCAACTGGTTTTCTACTTCATTCTTGAACTCTTTGAACTTTTCAAAGGTCTCAGATTTGCACTTCATAAGATACACATATCCGTATCTACTGAAATCATCAGTAAATGTAACAAAGTAGAAATACCCACCTCTAGCCATGGAACTCATGGGTCCGCATACATCACTATGTACAACACCCAAGAGATCCTCAGCCCTCTCAGTATAACCAGTGAAAGGAGCTTTAGTCATTTTGCCTAACAAACAAGATTCGCATCGCTCAAATGATTCATAATCAAATAAGTCCAAAAGTCCATCTCTATGGAGTTTGGATATGCGCTTCTCGTTGATATGGCCCAAATGACAATGCCAGAGAAACGTAGGGTTCAAGTCATTTGTTCTTAGTCTTTTATTATTTTCTACATTACAGATCAGATGGTCCAAGTTCAAAACATAAAGACCATTAAACAATTGCGCTACATCATAACAAACATCATTTTTAAATATAGAGCAACAGTTGTTCTTAATTATAAAAGAAAATCCAATCATGTCCGAACATGAAATAGATATAATGTTTCTAGTTATGGCCGAAACAAAATAACAGTTATCTAGTTCTATTACAAGCCCACTGGGCAAAGAAAGACGGTAAACCCCTACGGCTACAACAACAACTCTTGCTCCATTGCCGACGCGGAGGTCCACCTCCCCTTTACTCAGCAATCTTCTCCTTCCCAGTTCCTGCACATTTGTACAAATGTGAGAACCACATCCGGTATCCAATACCCAAGATGAAGGAGCAGAAAGGTTTATCTCTATAACGTGAATATTTGAAGCGGAAGTCATATCTCCCTTCTTTTTCTGCAGAATTTCAATGTACGAAGGACAGTTCCTCCTCCAATGACCAGCCTTGCCACAGTGGTGGCATTTCCCTTCCTTCAACGTGCTTTTCTTTTTCATCAGTGCAGAAGACTTGGGCTCAAGATATGACTTAGGTCCCACCTTCATCTTCTTAGAGCCCTTGGCCTTGGCCTTGCCCTTATGCACCATCAGTATGGGGCTGGCAGGCTTGGCCTTCTTCATATTGATTTCGGCAGTTCTCAACATGCCTAGGAGTTCAGGCATTGTCTTGTCTATTTCATTCATGTTGTAGTTCAAGACGAACTGCTCATAACTGTCCGGCAACGATTGCAGGATCAGATCTGTGGCCAACTCTTGACCAAGAGGAAAACCCAGCCTTTCAAGGTTCTCTATATACCCAATCATCTTGAGTACGTGAGTCCCTACTGAGTCTCGAACTCCCATCTTGCACTGAAACAATGCTTTTGTGATGTTGAACCTCTCTTGACGAGCCTGCCCTTGAAACATTTTCTTGAGATGCTCGTCAATCTCCTTGCACCCCATGCTCTCATGTTGCTTCTGAAGCTCAGAGTTCATAGTGGCAAGCATAAGGCATTCGACATCTAAAGCATCATCATTATACTTCTTATAAGTATCCTTCTCAGCACGGGAAGAGTTCCCGGTCGGCACCTCGGGGCTTCTTCTTCCAAGACATAGAGCTTTCGCTCTTGCCTGAGAACAATTCTCAGGTTCCTATACCAGTCCATGTAATTTGTCCCACTGAGCTTATCGTTCTCAAGGATGGCTCTCAGAGATAAAGTGGAGTGTGAAACACTTGCCATGGAATTCTACAAGAATTTATGCAGAATAAAATCAATACCAAAATTTCAAATACAATTTATTTTAATTTGAACTTCAATTAAAACACTCCCACTATTTTATTCGAAATGATAGCCCTCACTAACAATTCGGAGAGTTCATGCGAGCTACTCTCTTAGTGGACAAGATCCGTATTTCACCAACACAATGAGTCAGCTTTGGCTTTCCTCTCACGATGTGGTTATTTAGGTAGGCAACACTTGCCAATTGCATCCTCATGCAATTCTTGTATGGTTGGTGAATAACTCCTTATTCGCATCCATCATATGGTGCATTCCAACCCTATGCCTCTGGGCACTCAACCTTTGAGGTCACCTAGTTAAGTGGGACCCGATGTCGACAGTGGGATATCACAATTATCTGCTCGCACCCTTACCAAGATAGATTAATGCACCTTGCTTTGGCAAGCCCACACTTTATCGATCGAGGCAGGAAGAGTGTCATCCATCGGAAGGCATCCGAACACTTAATATTTGATGAAGGGATTTTGATTATAGGTTAACAGTTAACCATGATCAACATTTGATCAATGTGCACATCCAAAGAAAAGCAATTCTTCTAAAACACATGCATCCCTTATGTGCACATCCTGACACCATCAACAATTGATAGAAGGAAGGGATAAATCTGAACATCCGGAAACTTCCAAATCCTCAGATTTACATGCATTGGACAAAGGCAAAGACAACTCAACTTAAAGCAGTAGACAAGCTCATCTCTCTATGTTGGATTCAAAATCCAAAACAAACTCGAGGGATGGTTACTGCTAAGGAGACTACAATTTCTAACAATTAGAAATTTCAACGAAATTCCAGAAGTTCTTGGCGAGATACCAAGACTAAATCTAGACATTTAGAACACTTCTAAATCCCTAGGTTTACACGCACTTGAATAAAAAAACTTCCAATTCAACATTCATGGCCAAACGTGGCTCTGATACCACTGTTGGGTTTCTCTATGAGGATGGCACAACGCTTGTGCACGCAGCGGGAAAATAAAAACATCAAGAAAACCCAAAAGAGATGGGATCGGGCCATGATAATTGAATCAAGAAGTTAACATATAACTAGGCAAAAATTACCTCGGTGGCGTTGTGTCACAACTCAACGGAGATGCTCCAAGTTTTGTATTCCTGCTGGTGGCGAGTTCTTCGTGGGATAATGTCCACGTCTCTGCAGAAATCCACACGAGCGGGAGAACACCGATCTATCCGTCACACGGATTATCGGGAAGGAGAAAGACCGCACCTTGCTTTCACATGGACTGCTAGGTCCGCGCCAGGGATTATAGCGCCAGCGACGATCGCCGGAGAGAATGAGGTCGACGGAGCGAACACGGCGGCGGAACCCTTCCGTCGGCGGGATTCGGGATCGGCGGAACGAAAGGCGGAACGGCTTCCGTCGATGTCGATTCGATCGGCTGCTAAAAAGCTTAAGTCCCGAAAACCCTAAGTGTCCCTTTTATACCGAAGGCATAAATAGAATTAGGAATTTCGCTATCCGCAGACCACCCAGAATTTAGCGTTCCAGAATCGGTGAGTATCAATCGGCGAGAATCGGCAACAATCGGCGAGAATCACTTAGCAGGTTCGGTGAGAATCAGTCGGCGAGTATCACCTAGGATCGACGAGAATCAGAATACAATACTCGACGAATCTCGCCGAATGCAGGGTGGACCATACTCGTCGACCGTCGACCTGCAGTCGACGATTCTCGTCGATCGTCGAGAATCAGAGTAACGATTCTCGTCGATCGGCGAGAATCAGAGTAACAATTCTCGTCGATCGGCGAGAATCAGAGAACCATTCTCGACGATTCTCGTCGATCGGCGAAAATCAGAGAAGCATTCTCGACGATTCTCGTCGACCCTCGGTCGACTATTCTTACCAGTCCTTCAAGGCAACATTTGCCCAACCCGATGATCCTTTAAGGCAACACTTTGCCCATAACCCCATTCAGGTCAGTGATTGGTAACCTTTACCAACATAGTCAATCATCCAACTTCTCCACATCTCTTATGTGCGACCCTGCAGGCTCATATCGTGTTGGCAGTGAGATTACATGTTTGATCACTTCCAAATCACAATGGTAACTCCAACACCTTGATCGGCTGGTTGGTATTGCATTTTTTAGCTATCCCTATCTTTCATGATCTGGCTTACTTCTAGCACGGCTTCATCTAGTTCAGACTCATGCAAGTCATCATCTTGTTGATGGTAGACTGCAGCTGTTTGAGAAGAAGCTAGTGGTAGCAATTGTAACGCCCCCGGTTTTTCTGTGTTTTGTTTGATCTTTGGCTGGCGTTACGATGGCGTATTTCCGGCTTTTTGCCGTTGTAGAGCGTGGTCTTAGCTCTTAGGGTTCCCTGTGTAGCCTATTTGTAGCCTGTTAGCAAGATTCCCCAGCTAGCCGGAGTCCGTTTGATGACTCGGCTGGGCCTCTTAGGGAATGCTTGTGTTTTGGCTTCGGGTGGTGTTATCCAGGGTTTTGTTCGTCGAATGCTAATTTCGACTTCGCAGTTGTGTTCGTAGCGTGGGTTTTTAGCTGCGACGTTAATTTCGTCTTTTTCCGAGATGTTTCGGGTCTCGTGTTGTTTTGGGTATTGAGTGTAAATAATTATTATTATGATTGATTGTCTATTATTGAACTGATATATATATATAGTCTTGGGTTAGAATTAGGGTTGGGTTCATTTGTTCTTTTCCTTTTTCTCTGCTTGGAAGAAGCCGCCGCCTGTGCGAGAGGGAGAGAACCGTCGGACTACCCTAGCCTTCGGACGCCGATTTCCTGGAGATTTTGCGGTCGAAATTCGATTTCGAGAGTGGATCTGGACTGCCCTCGCCTGGATCTGCATTCTTTCTGCTCCTCAGCTGGTGCTCTGCGGCTAGATCCGAGAGTGGGGGATGTCGCCGGCCAAGCTTTTCTAGTATTGAGGCAAGTGATGCCCCCTCATCCTTGCCATAGTTGATCTTTGTCTTTTTCTTTGGTTTAATTTTATCTCTTTTCTGCTTAGATTCTAGGTGTATGCTAGTTTTTGTTCCCGATCATGTCGTGGTTAGTGTAGAAAGTTCTAGTTAAAATCTCAGTTTTCCTGAGGGATTGTGTCTATTAGGGAAAGTTTTTGTCTGGTTTAGGTCGAGTAGTTGCCATTGCCGATGGATGTTGTACTCTAGAGAGAGAGAGAGTCCTCGTTCTCGTTCTTGGTCATTTGCTGGATCTGGCTCCTGTAGCCAGTCGGGGTGTCGACATCGTTGTGTCGACACCGGCCAGTCGGTGTGTCGACACCGTTGTGTCGACACCGGCCAGTCTTGGTGTCGACACTTGGTGTTGACACCGACCAGTCGTGGTGTCGACACTTGGTGTCGACACCAGCAGTCGCAGTGTCGACACCTTGTGTCGACACCGGACGCAGTGGTGTCGACACCAGCAGCGGCAATGTAGACACCTTGTGTCGACACCGGCCACAGTGGTGTCGACACCAGCAGCGGCAGTGTCGACACCTTGTGTCGACACTGGCCGCAGTGGTGTCGACACTTGGTGTCGACACCAGCAGCGGCAGTGTCGACACCTTGTGTCGACACTGGCTGCAGTGGTGTTGACACTTGGTGTCGACACCAACAGCGGCAGTGTCGACATCTTGTGTCGACACCGGCCGCAGTGGTGTCGACACTTGGTGTCGACACCAGCCGCGGCAGTGTCGACACCTTGTGTCGACACCGGCTGCAGTGGTGTCGACACTTGGTGTCGAAACCGGCCGCGGTTGTGTCGACACCTTATGTCGACACCCGCTTGTCGTAGTGTCGACACATCGTGTCGACACTGGGTGCTGCGCTTGTTTTGGGGTCAGGAAGACTCGGGGTTGGTTCTTTTTTGGCGTGCAAGGCCGTGTCGGTTGGACCCGACGTTTTTGTCTTGGGTTCGTGTGTTTCTTAGGATTGTTAGTGTGACTTTTCCCTAGGGGGGGCATTGGGTGTTCGGCTAATTTCTGCATGCCGACTCTTGGGTTGTGGCAGGTGGTGGAGTTTTGGTGGCCTCTGGAGGGGTGGTTTTATGTGGAGAGCTGTGGCCACTGCTTTTTTTGCCCCGGTTTGGGTTGGTGTGTGTGGGACCCTAAAGCTGCCACTAGTTGACCCCTTAGCCCTTATTGGGTCTGATTGTGGTTATGCATTCAGACCCATGTTTTGACCACTGCCACTTACCCACGTGTTAGGACTGTTAGTCCCTTTCCTGTTTATGCTTTCCTTTCTTTTGGCATATATGTATATGTCTTGTTGTTGTTGCAGACTCTTTTGGTAGGGCATTATGGTTTTATTGCTTGCACTTGGTGTGCTACGCTGTGCTCTAGACAGTACTCTCTTCTTACTGTCACCCCTTTTCTTTTGCTTATAGCAGTTTGTTGCCGGGTTGGTAAACCCTTCTTCTTTTTTGCTAATTAATCTATTGCTCTTTTTACTTTTTGATTGATTCCTTGCTGAGGTGTTCTTTTCTTGAATGCCTCAGGTCCAGGTTGTAGCCAGTTCAGCGGCTAGTTCTTTGGGAGGGGCTTGTTGGTGGCCTCTAGGGTAGCTGAGATAGCTGATCCCCGTTTTGTTGTGAGGTAGTTCTTTACTCTTCTGTATAGACATACATACTCGCCAGTGGGTTCGTGTCAGGTTGTTGACGCCCACTGGTGGTTTCTTGTGATGCTGAATATGAATTTAAATTGCTGATTTTGCCTATTTGTGGTTGGTTACTTGCTTCTGGTAAGGATTTATGCTAGGTTGCATGTTAGGTATTTTAAAACCTAAAAGTATTATTATATGTACCCCATGCATAACATGTTTCTAAGTCAAAGACACTATTTTTTTTCCTCAACGTAAAACACTATCTTTTCATACCCACTATATTCACCTTAGGGTCGTGCATGCATATGTCGTCCCCCGGGGACACTTATGATCATTTAGGGTGTCAACGTTATTGAACCAAAGTATTTTCTGCTGCGTATAAATATAGTTTTAACTGTGGACTAGCTGATCCACCGGGTCGAGGGATACGGCCATTCAATATAACTGATTTTCTTTCATATTTAATCAACAATTTTCCTTAAAATCTAACGTCTGGAGTTTTGCCTGAGCGTGTGCAGTTATCCCCTACACGACGTGGCATCACGACACGTGTTTTCTCTTACTCTGATACGATTTTACCGTTGAGAAAATGCGGGTTGTGACAGTTGGTATCAGAGGGAGGTTGCTTGACAAATGGTTGGGAAACCTTTCCCTTGTCTGCATTATTGTTTAGCATCATACCATTCACACACCGATATGTCATCAGCACGTCTTGGCCGAAGCACGAACACTACACTCATGAGCATAAAGAAGTATACGGGGCATATTATGTAGTATGGGATGCATAATATGTGTTTGTATATGGATCCACCATAGGAGGTAACACGTGAGGGTTATGTAGTATGGGATGCATAACCTCACCATATGAATGCGGCTAGCACGTTTTCTTTTTTCGTTACATGGGAATGTTATGTAGTATGGGATGCATAACATTTTCATGTGTACGCCGCCCATGGCATGCACTAAGGCCTATTTAGAATGCATAGCACATCATGCATAGCATAACATTTCATAAGCACAACGTGCCAAGCTAAAGATTTGCAAGATGACATATGTACACACATGGTTTTGAGTCAAAAAGAATACAAATACATGCATTCATGGTTTAGGCACATGAGTTAGTATGATGGTGGTGAACCATCTTAGGTTAAGCATAACATCATCATGGTAAAAACAACTCCCAGAGCAAGTTTTGCAGTTGAAGTTCATATTTAAGTGTGTTTGTCTGTACCGGGTAGTTTTGTTCTAGCTGATGGGCTTGGTTTTGTCTAAAGCTTGTGCGATTTTAGGATGGCGAGACGTCCTACGACGAGATCGACCCCCCAATTCGAGGGTGAGACATCAGGAGCGCAGAGCGATGCGTTGGTAGAAAGCCTGCGGCAGAGTAATGAGGAGTTATCGAGGCAGGTAGTGGCTATGCAGGCTCAGATTCAGTCCTTTATAGCAGTGGTGGCGGGACAGACCCTGAGAGCTTAGGACCCCGCTGAGGGGGTAGTTGTTCCTACCACTCCTGCTCCTCCCGTGCCTTTGGTTGTGGTGCCTCTGGAGATGGCGTTCATATACCAGTTTCAGCGGCTGAGACCCTATACCTATGATGGGCAGGCAGATTTCATGATTTTGGATGACTGGCTGATTACCATTGAGGAGATGTTCTCTTACTCAGGGATTACGGACGATCAGAGAGTGATGCTCGCTGCTTACCAGCTCAAGGGCATAACAAAGAATTGGTGGCTGAGGGAGAAAGAGAGCTTAGTGGCAGGTTGCACTTGGGAGTCATTTAAGGTGATGTTGTTAAGTAAGTTTCTGCCTTCAGTCGAGCGGGACCGGCTAATGAATGACTTCCTTCATCTAAAGCAGAGGAAACTCACGGTTAGTGAGTATGAAATTGAGTTTAGTAAGTTGAGTCGGTTTGCTCCGGGTCTGGTGAGTGTTGAGGCAGACCGAGTTAAGCAATTTCTGGGTGGACTAAGAAGCGACATTCAGTAGTTAGCGAATGCCTACGGAGCATTCAGTTATGCCAGCATAGTTGAAGCTGCCTTGAGAGTTGAGGCCATTGAGAATGCCAAGAATAGAGGCCAGTAATTAAGGAAGGATAAGCGGAAGTCCGGTGGAGGGAAGAGCACTCAGGAACCTGATGCTGTCTCAAGGAAGAAGGTCAAAGAGATTTGTAGCTTTTGTGGCCGGCCAGGCCACCCCTTTGAGAAGTGTTTCAAAAGGTTGGGAGCGCAGAAGAAGGAACAGGTGCACGCGATTCAGGGTGTTTCCAGGGGAGACTTGGTGTGTTCCTTGTGTGGAAGGAAGGGGCATGAGGCTGCCCGTTGTTGTTTAAAAGATAAGATCTGTTTTCAGTGCGGCCAGAAGGGTCATCTCAAGACAAGGTGCCCTCAGACCCAGTCTATTCTGCAGCCAGTTCCCCTCCAGGCTTTGCCACCGCCTCAGCGAATGGATAAGGGAAAAGGGAAGCTGAATGTGCTTTCGGCAGACGAAGCGCAGACCTCGACCCAGGTTATCTCAGTTTCGACTCCTCCCCAGTCATTTCGTTACATTCCCTTTTTGGTTGTATTTTTCGTTTTAGCGCTTGTTGCCTTAGATGCGTGTGCAATTCGTAGGACGATTTAAGGTAAAGAAGCACTGGGCGCGCGTTCTCTTCGATTCCGGCGCTACCCACTCGTTTGTGGCTAGAGCCTTCGTGGAGCGGTTCAGTTTGGGCCTAGATCGTGTTGGTGGTGCCTTCTGCGTTAAGTTCCACTCTGGTGACTCTGTGGTTACGGACCTGGGTGTTCTCGATTGTCCAATTTTGTTGGGAGATTTTCTAGCCAAGGCAGATTTGAAGGTGATTGACCTGGAGGACTTTGACGTTATTTTGGGCATGGACTGGTTGTCAAGGTACGATGCTGTGATCGAGTGCAAGGGTAAGCGCTTGGACTTCGTCAAAGACAACGGTCAGCCAGGGAGCGTTTATGGGTATTCCCTCCAGGAGTCTCCAGTCATTTCTGCGGTGCGTGCTCGGAAGTTGCTTGTTTCTGGCTGTTTTGCCTGTGCGGTTTCTCTGGTAGGGACGATTGTTAGTATGCCCCGTTTGGAAGAGATTCCTGTGGTGTGTGACTTTTCTGATGTATTTCCTGACGATCTTCCCGGTCTTCCACCCGATCGAGATGTCGAGTTTGCCATAGATTTGGAGCCAGGCACGCGTCCTATCGTAAAGGCGCCGTACCGGATGGCCCCGCGAGAGCTGGAAGAGTTGCGAATTCAGCTGGATGAGTTGTTGGCAAAAGGCTTTATAAGGCCGAGTTCTTCGCCTTGGGGTGCGCCAGTGCTGTTCGTTAAAAAGAAGGATGGGTCGATGAGGTTATGCATTGACTATAGAGAGCTTAACAAGGTTACTATTAAGAACAGGTACCCTTTGTCGCGAATCGACGATTTGTTTGACCAACTGCGTGGTAGTGCCGTGTTTTACAAGATAGATCTTTGTTCGGGCTATCACCAGTTGAGGATTCGGGAGTCAGATGTTCCGCGGACGGCGTTCCGTTCTCGTCATGGGCATTTTGAGTTTTTGGTTATGTCATTCGGTTTGACTAATGCGCCCTCAGCTTTTATGGATTTGATGAACAGAGTTTTCAAGGATTTTCTAGATAAGTTTGTGATTGTCTTTATAGACGATGTTTTGGTGTATTCTAAGGATGTGGAGGAGCATGATCGACATTTGCGGCTGGTCTTGGCAACTCTGAGAGACCATAAGCTATATGCCAAGCTGAGCAAATGTGAATTTTGGTTGCCTCAAGTTTCTTTTCTAGGCCACGTGATTAATAAGGAGGGAATATCGGTCGACCCAGAAAAGATCGCTGCTGTTATGGAATGGGTGAGACCTGTTACCCCCAAAGAAATCAGAAGCTTCTTGGGTTTGGCTGGTTATTATAGAAGATTTGTAGAAGGTTTCTCTACCTTGTCTGCACCGTTGACCAAGTTGACGCAGAAGAATGTAGCCTTTATATGGGATGGCAAGTGTGAGAAGGCTTTTGAGGAACTAAAAAGAAGGCTATGTTCGGCTCCAATTTTGTATTTGCCTACGGAGGGTAGTGAGTATGATATATATGTGGATGCGTCGCATGTCGGTCTGGGCTGCATTTTGATGCAGGGCGGGAAGGTGATTGCGTACGGGTCAAGACAGCTAAAGACTCACGAGAGGAATTACCCTACGCATGACCTGGAGTTTGCAGCTGTGATCTATGCGCTGAAATTATGGAGGCATTTGATATATGGCGCGCAGTGCAAGATTTTCACGGATCATAAGAGTTTGAAGTATGTCTTCACTCAGAAAGAATTGAATCTGAGCCAGCGGCGGTGGTTGGAGTATGTGGTCGACTATGATGTCGAAATTCAGTATCATCCGGGCAAGGCGAATGTGGTGGCTGATGCCCTGAGTCGGAAGTCAGGTAAGATTTTTAATCTTTCCGCCGAGCGTCTAGTGGAAGAGTTTCTTTTGATGGACATTTCTGTGGGAAGCTGGGATTCGCAGAGTAGCTTAGCAGTAGCAGAACCTTCGTGGATTGCGCTTACGAGACTGCATCAAAAGGACGATCCCGATCTTATGCATTTGTATCTTCGAGCTGAGAAGGGTGAATTACCAGATTTCTCTATAGATAATGCGGGTACCTTGAAGTATCGCGGCAGGTTTTGCATCCCCGCAGTTAGAGATATCCGGGTTATGGTGTGCAGAGACGCCCACGGATCTAGTGTTGCCTACTATCCAGGGTCTACCAAGATGTATCATGATTTAAAGCAAATTGCCTGGTGGTACGGGATGAAGAAGGACATAGCAAGATTTGTTTCAGAGTGTTTCACTTGCAGGCGTGTGAAAGCCGACCATGGGAGGCCTGGTGGCAAGCTGACTCCCTTGGAGATTTCGATGTGGAAGTGGGAGAGTATCTCGATGGATTTCATTACCGGCTTACGGAGATCGCCTAAGGGGCATGATTCAGTTTGGGTAATCGTAGACAGATTGACGAAGAGCGCTCATTTCATACCATTTAAGATCAATTATCCGATGAGGAAGATAATTGAGCTGTATCTGGAAGAGGTTATCAGATTGCATGGAGTACCCGTAAGTATCATATCAGATCAAGACTCCAGGTTCACGTCTCGTTTTTGGAAGAGCCTTCAAGAAGGGTTGGGTACAGATTTGAGATATTCCACGGCTTATCATCCGCAGACCAATGGTCAGACGGAGCGAGTTAATCAGATTGTGGAAGATATGATCTGATGCTATATTCTGGACCACGGAGGAGCGTGGGATGAGCGCTTGCGGCTTATGGAATTTCCGTATAACAAAAGTTATTGTTGGGTACATTGGTCAAATGTACCTGATTTGAAGAAGCCTCACCTAACTCAATGATATACATCAGAATGTATTTGATGTTTGTTTGAGTTACTTGTGCAGGTTAGATATACACTGGACTGGAGCTGAAAATTTCTAAGTCCATGTGTCGACACCCAGAGGCAAAGTGTCGACACTTGAGAAAGCTTGTGTCGACACCCAGACATGCAGTGTCGACACTTGGAGTCATTGTGTCGACACCTGGGAAGAAGAGTCGACACCAGTCAGAAAGTGTCGACACTTGGAGCTGTGTCGACACTCAGTGTAGAAGAATGCAGAAAAGCTGTGTCGACACTTAGCAGAAGTGTCGACACCCAGAAGAGCTGTGTCTACACCAGAAAGTGTCGACACTTGAAGTGAGTGTCGACACTCAGCAGAAGTCTACAGATTCCAAGTACAAGTGTCGACACTCAACACAGTGTGTCGACACTATGCAGAAGACTCAGCACTGGAAGAAAGTGTCGACACTCAACTCAATGTGTCGACACTTAGCTAAAGACTCAGTATTTGAAGAATGTGTCAACACTCAGCACAATGTGTCGACACAAAATCAGAAGAGTCAACACTTGAAGAAAGTGTCGACACTCAGCACAATGTGTCGACACTTAGTTGAAGACTCTACACTTGAAGAAAGTGTCGACACAAGGAGCTGTGTCGACACTTAGCAAAGAACAGAAAATTTGTAAAATATTCTAAGTATAAGTGTCGACACTAAGGGAATGTGTCGACACTCAGCTGAAGAATCAAGAATGAAGACTTGTGTCGACACCAAGAATCAGTGTCGACACTTGACAGTTTCAACACATGAAGATGTGTCGACACAAAGGAGATGTGTCGACACTTAGAAGAATACAGTTAAAGGATGAAGTACAAGTACTTGTGTCGACACTCAATTTCAGTGTCGACACATGCAGAAGAAACTGTGTCGAGACATACAAGGAATTGTGTCGACATCTTGTAGACTTGTGTCGACACTTACACAACATGTGTCGACACTCGGTCTATAAGTGTCGACACTTAAGAACAGAAAGTCTCGACACTAACTGACAGTTAGAGAATTTCAAGAAGTGACTGGTTGACATGACAGCTGCCAATCCAGCCGGTCTATAGCAACTGTCAGAGAAGTCAAAAGTCTGTTATAAACCGGATCAGCCGGTTACCATGAAGGAAGCCTATAAATAGGCACCCATAGTTTACAGAAGAAGATAGATAGAAGGTTGTTCATTATCATTACATGTTGTGAGAATAACTGAAGGGGTTGATCAGATTAAATCAAGAAGTGATACATAGAGGATCAACACAAGAAGATCAGGCAGTCCAACTGCAGATCTAAGTAGTTGGAGAGAGAGAGCTCCAACCAAGGATTCAGTCTTTGGAACTAAGGCTGAGAAGAACAATTCAGAGTCATCTGGATTTCAAGAAGCAGAGATCAAGGATCAACTGCAGAAGATTCAGACTAATTCAGTTCTACTCAAGAAGCTTTGAAGAAAGCTAAGTCAGTTTGGATCAAGCTGAGTTCTTCCAAGAACTCTTCAAGAAACTCTCAACTCCTCTCATCCTTTCTGAGTTGTAGAGTTAGCATTTGTAATTTCTATTTTAAACTTGTAAGATCCATTGGATCTGAGTGATTGTAAGCCTATTTTATAAAGGCTGAGGGTAGGGCTTGGTGCCTGAGTGTAGGAGTTGAAGAACTCTGAGTGTAGGCCTTTAATTGGCTGAGTGTAGGCCTGGGTGGCTGAGTGTAGGCCTTTTGGCTGAGTGTAAGGCTTTGGGCCTGAGGTAGGAACCTAGTTTGGTTCTGAGTTAGTGGAGAAGTTTGGCCGAATCTAGTACACTGCTAGATAGGCGAAGGGGGAAAGTGGATGTACCCAAAGATTGGGGAACCACTATAAAATTAGTGTGTCTGCTGTGATGTGCTGTGTTGTGGCTTTTCTGTGTGATTTCTGTAATTGCTGTTAACTGTAATAATCTGTGAAAAACTGTTGTGCTGCCAAACAAAAGAGAAAAGGTTTAGGTCACCTATTCACCCCCCCCCCCTCTAGGTGTTTAGGTACCATATCTTTCAAGTGGTATCAGAGGGAGGTTCCTCAAAATCAGGACTAACTGTCTGAGGAGATCCAGTTTGGCAAATTCAGTATAAGTCAGAAAACAGGAAACAGTTTCAAGAAAATCAAGAACATGGGTTCTTCAGAGAATCATAAGGAGTTGGGTTCAATGAAACTACCTATATGCAGAAAAGAGATCTTTGGGATCTGGAAAGAGAGGGTTAGGCTTTTTATGGAGGCCTCTGACCCTAGAATATACATCACAGTCAAAGAAGGGCCATATGTGCCCATGAAGATTTCAGTATTGGATGCAAATCAGAGGACTCCAAAGGATTTCTCTGAAATGACCAAGGATGAGATTGTCCTAGCAACTATGGACAAAAGGGCACAGAACATCATAGTTAGTGCAATTGATGATGCCACCTTCCAGAACCTTATTCATAGTAAAACTGCAAAAGAAATGTGGGATACCCTCATTGTCTACATGGAAGGTTCTGAAGAAGTAAGGCAAGATAGGAAGTCCTTGCTTAATCAAGAATATGAGAGTTTTAGGCAAGGAAGAGGAGATAGCATCACTGAATGCTATAAGAAATTTTACAGAATTGTAAATGAACTCATGTCATATGGAAGAGAGTTCACAAACTATGAGTTGAATGATAAATTCTTAAGGTCCCTCACCAAAGACTGGGACACCAAGATCTGTGCCATCAGAGAAATGGCAAAGTTGGGATAAATTCCTCCTCCCACACTTTTTGGCAAGTTGTTATCTTATGAGATACAATTGTCAGTGAGAAAAGAAGAAGAAAAGTCAACAAGGACTGAATACAGAGAAAAGACTGTTGCCTTTAAGTCAGATGTACCCAGAAAGAGCAGGACCAAGTCATCAACTCCTCCTCCTGAGGTAGTTGAATCAGAATCTGAAGAGTCAGAAAGTACAAAATCTACAAGCAGTGAAAGTGATGAAGACTTTGCTGCATTCACCAGACATTTTCAGAAGTTCCTTAAGAAGAAACAGTGGAGGTCTAGACCTTCATCTTCCAAAGGGAAAGAGGTTCAGTATCAGGAAAAGAAGCCTTCAAAGAAGGACAAGAAAAGGACCAAGACTAGTAAGGGAACTGGATCCAAGATAATTTGTTACTGCTGCAATAGACAGGGCCATGTTATTGCAGACTGCCCTGAAAGAAGGAAGGAATCCAGTGACAAAAAGAAAACTCACTTCAAAGGAAAGAAGGAAAAGTCCTTTATTGCAAAGAATGAGAAGACTCTTTCAGATATGTCTTCTTCAGACACTGAGACAGATGCTGAAGCCTATATTGGGCTATTTGCTGAGGAAGAAGAAGAGTTTATGCAGATCATGGAATCTATCTATGAGCAAGAAGACTGTCAAAGCCAAGGACTGATGGCTTTGACTGAAAGTACCAAAAACCTGGAGCAGCCAGGACCCAGTCAGGTACAAGGTCTAACTCAAAGTTCTGGTTCCAGTTCTAGTTCAGAGTCAGATTATTCTTCATCAAGTGATGAGAATATATCTGAGTCTGAGGGAGATATTCATCAACTCCTAGATGAATATCAAGTACTATTGCAAGCCTATAAGAAAAGCAAGACCCTAGCCAAAAATTTGGTCAAGGAAATTGCTGATCTCAAGGCAGCTGCAATAGATTATGAGAAGAATTATGATCAAAAACTGAATGAAGTGGCCAGGCTGAAACACATTACTGTGATTCAGATGGGTACTATTACATTTAAGAATGATCAAATTAAGAAACTGGAGATTAATCTTCAGAAGGAGAAAGAGCTAGCAGCTAGGTATTCAAAACCTAAATCAGTGCTACCCTTGATTGATGATTTTGTTCATCATAAAGGAAAGACTGGACTGGGTTTTGTTATTCCAGCTAGGACTGTTCAGGATCAGTCCAAGTCCAAGGGCAAAGCCCCAACATTCAACAAGACTGCTGTAGTTAAGACAGCTAAGTCAGAACCTAAGCAAAGGTACAACAAATTTGAATGTTGGTGCTGTGGCAAGGTTGGCCACTTTGCTTTGGATTGTTGGCACAATGCCAGTGCCAAGTTGAGTAGCAAGTTACCTGTTGGAAAGACAGCAGGTAGCTATGTCAATTTGCAAACTAACAATCACCAAGGACCCAAGTTTACTTTGGGTTCTAAGGTTCATTAATTTGTTTTGCAGGAGAATCCAAGTGGCCATACCCCTACATGGTACTTGGATAGTGGATGTTCCAGACACATGACTGGAACTAGGGGACTACTGAAGGACTACATCCCTATCAAAAATGGTCCAAAGGTGACCTTTGGTGGTTCTGAAAAAGGAATCATCAAAGGGTTTGGTAACATTTCTTCTAACCTTGTTACCATTACTCAAGTGGCTTATGTTAAAGGTTTGAAACATAACCTCATTAGTATAAGTCAATTAAGTGATGTAGGGTATGACATCTCATTTGTTAAAAATGGTTGTCATATCAAGAGGTCAAGTGATCAAAAGATCATTTTGACAGGTTATAGGAAGAGAAATGTCTATTGTTTAGACATTATGGTTGAGAACAATAGTTCTCCAGTTTGTCTTGTAGCTGATGAGACAGTCTCTCAATGTGTCAAGTGGCACAAGAGGCTTGCTCATCTTAATTACAAGACTATTGGCAAACTCTTTAGTAAAGAGTTAGTGAGGAATGGTCCTCAAGTAAAGTGTGTCAAAGATGGCATTTGCTCAGCTTGTCAAAAGGGCAAGCAGACTAAATCCACCTTTAGAAGCATTGACAACAAGGATGCTGTGAGGTGTTTATACCTCTTGCATATGGATCTATTTAGTCCAATGCCAGTTCACAGCTTAGGTAGGAAGGTCTACACCTTTGTAGTTGTTGATGACTACTCAAGGTTTTCCTGGGTGTTCTTCTTAAAGCAAAATCTGAAACACCTAGTGTCTTCCACAGTTTTGTTAAGCAAATTCAGAATGAATTAAACTGTACAGTGGTCAAAATTAGAAGTGACCATGGTACAGAGTTTCAATCTGAAAGCATGACAAAATTATGTGAAGACTATGGGATATTTCAAGAATTCTCTTCACCTAGAACACCTCAGCAAAATGGCATTGCTGAAAGGAAAAATAGAACCTTGATTGAGGCTGGTAGAACTCTATTAAGTGATTCATCACTGTCAGAATATTTCTGGGCTGAAGCAGTAAACACTGCATGCCATGTGATAAATAGGGCTACCATCAATAAAAGGTTAAACAAGACCCCTTATGAAGTAGTGAAAGGCAGGAAACCAAATCTATCCTATTTCAGGATTTTTGGTTGTAAATGCTTCATACTTAACAATGGGAAGACTTACTTAACTAAGTTTGCTGCCAAATCCCAAGAGGGAGTGTTTGTTGGGTACAGCAGTAATAGTAAGTCTTATAGAGTCTACAACTTGACTACACAAGTTGTAGAGGAGTCTGTGCATGTAGTTTTTGATGAGTCACAACTAATTAACAATGAGTTGTCTAGTAGTGTGTGCAGCCCCTCAGGTCTTTCTAAGAAGATGGACAAGCTAACCATGGAAGATGTACCTGCTGCAAGACAGCAAGAAGAAGAAGATGGCTCATGTCCAGGGGGAGAACTACATGTACCAGAAGCTGTAGAAGTACAAGGAACTCAGCATAATGAAGATGCTGAAGAAGTACAACCAGAAGTAAGGATGCCTCCAGCCAACAGGCATCTAAGAGATCATCCAGTGGAGCTGATCATTGGAGATCCAAGACAAGGTGTTCAGACAAGGAGCAGAAATCAGAATGCTGCAGTATATTCAAGTTTTCTGTCTCAAATAGAACCAAAGAAATTTGAAGAAGCAATACAAGATCCACAGTGGACTGAAGCTATGCAAGAAGAGCTAAACCAGTTCAAGAGGTGCAAGGTTTGGGACTTAGTTCCTAAGCCTAAAGATCACAATGTGATAGGAACAAAATGGATCTACAGAAACAAGTTAGATGAACAAGGAGTCATCATTAAAAATAAGGCAAGATTGGTTGCAAAAGGATATAGGCAAGAAGAAGGTATTGATTTTGATCAAACCTTTGCTCCAGTAGCCAGACTGGAAGCCATCAGGATGTTCTTGGCCTATGCAACCTACCAAGGATTCAAAGTATACCAAATGGATGTGAAGTCAGCATTCCTTAATGGTAATTTAAAAGAAGAAGTATATGTGGAGCAGCCTTCAGGTTTTGTTGATCCTACTCTTCCACATTATGTCTATAGACTTAGGAAAGCATTGTATGGGTTAAAGCAAGCTCCTAGAGCTTGGTATGAAACCCTATCTAGTTTCCTCATTGAGAACAAGTTCACAAGGGGGAAAATAGATAAGACTCTATTCCTTAGGGAATCTAGAGGCAAAGTAATACTTGTCCAAATATATGTAGATGACATTATATTTGGGTCTACTGAAAGTAGCCTTTGCAAAAAGTTTGCAAAGCTTATGCAGAGTCAATTTGAAATGAGTAGTATGGGAGAGCTGAAGTTTTTCTTGGGTCTCCAAGTTAAACAGACTGAAAGTGGATTATCCATATGTCAGTCTAAGTTCACCCTAGAACTCATAAGGAAATATGGTATGGATTCCTCCAGTACCATGAAGACTCCTATGGGGTCAAGTATGTCTCTAAGCAAGGATGATGCAGGGAAACCTGTGGATGAAACCTTGTATAGAGGGATAGTTGGCTCCCTACTTTACTTGACTGCAAGTAGACCTGACATTATGTATGCTACATGTGTTTGTGCCAGGTATCAAGCCTGCCCTAAAGAGTCTCACTTGACTGCAGTCAAGAGAATCTTGAGATATCTAAAGGGCACACCTTATCTAGGCCTCTGGTACCCTAGGAATGGAGATTTTGATCTAACAGGTTATTCAGATGCAGACTTTGCAGGATGCAAAGAAGATAGAAAGAGCACTACTGAATCCTGTCAATTCCTAGGTGGAAGACTCATTTCATGGAGTAGTAAGAAGCAAACCAGTGTGGCCATCTCCACAGCTGAGTCAGAATATGTAGCTGCAGGAAGTTGCTGTGCTCAACTTCTGTGGATTCAACATCAGCTAGAAGACTATGGATGTCAGGTAAGTAGAACTCCACTTTATTGTGATTCTACTAGTGCTATTTCCATAGCTAATAATCCTGTATCACATAGTAGAACTAAACATATTGAGATTAAATATCACTTTCTTAGGGAGCATGTAGAAAGAAATGATATTGCACTTGAATATGTTAAAACAGATAATCAGATAGCTGATATGTTCACTAAGCCCTTAGAAGAAGCTAAGTTTAATAGGTTCAAAATTGAACTGGGTATGATAAACTTAGACTAAGTATACAGAACAAAAATTGGCTAAGTAAAAAGGTGTCGACACATAGACAAGTCTATGTCGACACAGAATAGTAAGTGTCGACACTTCAGGAAAATGGTGTCGACACATCTAGGAAGTTTGTGTCGACACTTCAGAATGTTAGTGTCGACACATGTCGAGTAGGTGTCGACACATCCAATAAAGTGTCGACACTTAAGTTTTACTCAGAATTTTTCTAAGTAAAGTCTCGACACATGTCGAGTATAGTGGTGTCGACACTTAACCAAGTGTCGACACATAAAATCTGTTGACTAAATTTGTGTCGACACATGAGTGTCGAGACATTATAAGTAAGTGTCGACACTTATTGACAGTGTCGACACATCATTAGAAATTCATCCCGCCTGTTCGTCTTCAAACAAGAAAGGTATAAATAGGGTTCTGTTTGTGTTTGTCGACACGCTTTCAAAGTTTCGAGACCTAAACTCTTGTGTCGACATTTCTCTCATCTCAAGACTAAATCTTCAAACCCTAATGGCTCCCAAGCTGGAAGAGAACGTCAACGAGGGCTATGAGCTCGTGCGAGGCGCCTTCGACGACAGTGATCAGGAATTCAAATCAGTGATAACCCTAATTGCCAATTCAGGATTGGAGTTCTTGGTTTCAGAACCAACGAAAATCTGGAAGAAGGAAGTCATTGAATTCCTTTCTGGTGCGACCATAGATGACTCAGGCTTCAGGATTAAGTCAAGGGTGCATGGCACCAAGGTCAAACTATCACCCAAATCTTTAAGAAAGGTACTTCAGCTACCTAAGATTCAAGAAGAAGAGGAAGTAACTGCTTCTAAGACCAGGGAAGCTCTTACTTGGTGTGGCCTGGATCCAAAGATGAAGGTGGGATCAGTCTTCAACAGGAAGGGGATGAACAATCAAGGCAAGTTCTTGTCTGAAGTAGTGGGCAAGGTAATCCTGAGCAAACCAGGAGGGCATGACAGGGTGTCTGCCTCGATGTTTGAAATCATGACCAGGATCATCTTCACTCTGAAGACAGATTGGTCAATGGTGGTTTATGAGAAAGTAAAAGAAAGCCTGAAGAAGCCCAATCTGGGCAGGATAATAAGTCTCTACCTGGCTGGATCAATTCCAGAGGTAATGAGCTCTGCAGCAGGAACAAAGATCAATCATATGAGGAGAATGGACTCCAGGATATTCTCAAGATGGGAAAGGGTGCTGGTGTCAAAGGACTTGGCCACCCCTGAGAAACAAGCTTCTAAGAGAGACTCTCCTCCCAGGAAGAAGAGGAAGACAGCTGCTGTGCCTCAAGAGACCTCCAGCAGCTCAGGCAGTGAAGAACATGTGGTCTTCACTCCTGAAAGTCCAGTTGATGTGACTGCAGAGAAGACACCTGCTCCTCAGGAGGCAGCTGACATTCAGGGGGAGCTTCCAGGTGTAGCAGTACCATCTACACTGGAGAGTGAACAAGCCACCCTCCTCATTCAAGAGGTACTTGTTGACCTTAAAACTTTCAATTTTTCTATAATAAATTCTGATTTGTCTGATGACCATCAGCAATATCAGCCAGCACACCAAGAACCAGATGTTGTTCTTCCAGACACATCTGTTGTGGTACCTGATCAAGTGGTTGAAGAACCAAGTACATCTCCTGCACAGTCTCCAGCAGAGTATACCATGGAAGATCTCTTTTTGAACTTAGATCAAGAAGATTTTGATATGGAAAAGAATGCTGCTGATACAGTGAAGGATGCTGTTGCTGAGGGGGAGACTTTGGATATTCAAGAAGAGCCTATCAGGCTAGATACTGAGAAGGCACAAGATGTGCATACTGAAAAACCATCCAGCCCTAAGGATAGGGTGGATATAGCAAGTACATCTGAATCTGAAGATGATGAAGCTGAGCAAGCTCAGAAAAAGAAGTTCTTTGTATTTAAGAGAAGGAGCCAGAGCTATAAGAAGGCTCTACAAACAGTTGCTCAGCATTCCTTAGTTCAACAATCACCATCCACTGATTACAGTGCTCTATTGCTTGCCTTGCAAATCAAGATGGATGAACAAAGGAAGGCCTTGGAAACTTATGTTGATGAAGGACACAAAGCTCTCCAATCTGATCTGGGACAGGAAATGAAGTCAATAAGGTTTGAAATGAACCTTAATAAAAAGGAGATGACTGATAATTTTACCAAGGGTGCTAATGCTGTGGTATATCTGGCTAAACATCAAGAAACAATTAAAGAGAAAGTGGATGATATAGCACTCAAGCAAGGCTATGTGCTGGAAAATCAGTTGAGAATGAATGATAATCTGACTGCATCTCACAATGCAATAGTCACTGAAATCAAGAAAACGTCTGATGAACCATCAACCTCCACTGCTGCTGCCAAGGCTGATTTTGATAAGATATTTCAAGCAGAGATTGCTGCTGTCCAGACTGCAATAAAAGACTCACAGAAGGTCATCTCAGAACAGCTTACAAAGCTAAGACCTTTCTTTAAAGAGGGCATAAGGTATTTGGATAGCCAAATCAGATTTCAGAAAGATGATGTGAGAGATCATGTGGCCCAAGAAGTCATAAAGGGGGAGAGAGTGTTAGTCAAAGCCAGTTCTGAGCATGCAAAATGGATTTCAAATTCTATAAGGGCTACACTTGGATATCCTCCCCTGTGTGATGACAATGAAGTAGGTGAATCTGGCATTCAAGGAGCATATCTTGGAGGTGAGCAACAAGCAGTGGCTGATGTAATCTATCCACCTCCAGACTTTGAAATGATTCATGCAGATATTAGCACAATGTATAGTCCACCTGCTGGCAAGCCTAATATTATTCTGGAAAAGGTTGTTCAACCTATCACAGCTGCAATGCAAGAGGCTTTGGACAAAGAAGAAGAAACTAGGCTGTCAAAGAAGAAGTTTAGGGAAATTGCTGAGCAAAAGCCAGATTTTGAACAATGGAGCCCTACTTCTAGGAACATAATTCTCACAGCCTGGAAAGCTGCCAAGGACAATGCCCATGAGAGGAACAAGTGGTTCTCAGAGGCTGAATGGAGAAAGCATGAGAGTAGGCAGGAAGCAATTGTCCAATTTAGAAGGAAGGCTAAGTTAGGAAAGCTACCTCCAACAGCTGTGGAGCCTAGCAAGTACTTTCCTAAGCCCTATCATTATTTTGAAAGACAAAAGATCAAGGCTGAAGAACAGAAGAAGAAGGACTCTAAAGGGAAGAAGACTGCTGAAGCTGAGCCTGCTGCTGCTGCTGCTGTGAAAGCTCAAGTTAAAGCTGGAAAAGGCATTGTTATTAAAGAACCTGATCAGCACTAGATTAGGAATTAACTTGATGCTTGTTGTAATCTGTTAAGTGAAAAACATTGTAATACTTCATTGAAAATGTATAAGGAACATTATTGGAACAGTATATTAAATATAGTATGAATGTTCTGAAATATGTGTGTTTCTTAATTGTTCTGCAATGTTTTTATAAGTATACATGTGTGCTTTATTACATGTTCAAGTTTACCCTGTTGTCATTTATATGTTTTACATCATTTTGTAATTGTAAATTATGAGTGGTGTATATCATTGACTAAGGGTTATGACTTCTCCAAATAGGGGGAGATTGTTGGGTACATTGGTCAAATGTACCTGATTTGAAGAAGCCTCACCTAACTCAATGATATACATCAGAATGTATTTGATGTTTGTTTGAGTTACTTGTGCAGGTTAGATATACACTGGACTGGAGCTGAAAATTTCTAAGTCCATGTGTCGACACCCAGAGGCAAAGTGTCGACACTTGAGAAAGCTTGTGTCGACACCCAGACATGCAGTGTCGACACTTGGAGTCATTGTGTCGACACCTGGGAAGAAGAGTCGACACCAGTCAGAAAGTGTCGACACTTGGAGCTGTGTCGACACTCAGTGTAGAAGAATGCAGAAAAGCTGTGTCGACACTTAGCAGAAGTGTCGACACCCAGAAGAGCTGTGTCTACACCAGAAAGTGTCGACACTTGAAGTGAGTGTCGACACTCAGCAGAAGTCTACAGATTCCAAGTACAAGTGTCGACACTCAACACAGTGTGTCGACACTATGCAGAAGACTCAGCACTGGAAGAAAGTGTCGACACTCAACGCAATGTGTCGACACTTAGCTAAAGACTCAGTATTTGAAGAATGTGTCGACACTCAGCACAATGTGTCGACACAAAATCAGAAGAGTCAACACTTGAAGAAAGTGTCGACACTCAGCACAATGTGTCGACACTTAGTTGAAGACTCTACACTTGAAGAAAGTGTCGACACAAGGAGCTGTGTCGACACTTAGCAAAGAACAGAAAATTTGTAAAATATTCTAAGTATAAGTGTCGACACTAAGGGAATGTGTCGACACTCAGCTGAAGAATCAAGAATGAAGACTTGTGTCGACACCAAGAATCAGTGTCGACACTTGACAGTTTCAACACATGAAGATGTGTCGACACAAAGGAGATGTGTCGACACTTAGAAGAATACAGTTAAAGGATGAAGTACAAGTACTTGTGTCGACACTCAATTTCAGTGTCGACACATGCAGAAGAAACTGTGTCGAGACATACAAGGAATTGTGTCGACATCTTGTAGACTTGTGTCGACACTTACACAACATGTGTCGACACTCGGTCTATAAGTGTCGACACTTAAGAACAGAAAGTCTCGACACTAACTGACAGTTAGAGAATTTCAAGAAGTGACTGGTTGACATGACAGTTGCCAATCCAGCCGGTCTATAGCAACTGTCAGAGAAGTCAAAAGTCTGTTATAAACCGGATCAGCCGGTTACCATGAAGGAAGCCTATAAATAGGCACCCATAGTTTACAGAAGAAGATAGATAGAAGGTTGTTCATTATCATTACATGTTGTGACAATAACTGAAGGGGTTGATCAGATTAAATCAAGAAGTGATACATAGAGGATCAACACAAGAAGATCAGGCAGTCCAACTGCAGATCTAAGTAGTTGGAGAGAGAGAGCTCCAACCAAGGATTCAGTCTTTGGAACTAAGGCTGAGAAGAACAATTCAGAGTCATCTGGATTTCAAGAAGCAGAGATCAAGGATCAACTGCAGAAGATTCAGACTAATTCAGTTCTACTCAAGAAGCTTTGAAGAAAGCTAAGTCAGTTTGGATCAAGCTGAGTTCTTCCAAGAACTCTTCAAGAAACTCTCAACTCCTCTCATCCTTTCTGAGTTGTAGAGTTAGCATTTGTAATTTCTATTTTAAACTTGTAAGATCCATTGGATCTGAGTGATTGTAAGCCTATTTTATAAAGGCTGAGGGTAGGGCTTGGTGCCTGAGTGTAGGAGTTGAAGAACTCTGAGTGTAGGCCTTTAATTGGCTGAGTGTAGGCCTGGGTGGCTGAGTGTAGGCCTTTTGGCTGAGTGTAAGGCTTTGGGCCTGAGGTAGGAACCTAGTTTGGTTCTGAGTTAGTGGAGAAGTTTGGCCGAATCTAGTACACTGCTAGATAGGCGAAGGGGGAAAGTGGATGTACCCAAAGATTGGGGAACCACTATAAAATTAGTGTGTCTGCTGTGCTGTGCTGTGTTGTGGCTTTTCTGTGTGATTTCTGTAATTGCTGTTAACTGTAATAATCTGTGAAAAACTGTTGTGCTGCCAAACAAAAGAGAAAAGGTTTAGGTCACCTATTCACCCCCCCCCCCCTCTAGGTGTTTAGGTACCATATCTTTTAGTTATCAAGAAAGCTTGCAAATGGCTCCTTTTGAAGCTTTGTATGGGAGGCGTTGCAGGACTCCCTTGTTTTGGGATGAGCTTGGCGAGGGACCTTTGTTGGGTCCAGAAGCACTTGAGGAGATGGAAACCGCTGTGAAGCTTATTCGGGAAAAGCTTCAGATAGCCCAAGAGAGATATGAGAAGAACGCCAATCGGCGTAGATCGGACTTGGAGTTTGCTGTGGGGGACTCGGTGTTCTTAAAGGTCTCCCCGTTGATTGGAGTCAAGCGGTTTGGCAAGAATAGGAAGTTGGACCCGAGGTACGTGGGGTCGTTTTCGATTGTTGAACGGATTGGGGTATCAGCCTACAGGCTGGCTTTGCCCGCAAATTTCCCTGGCGTGCATGATGTCTTTCACGTCAGTCAGCTGCGAAAATGTGTGATGAATGGCAGGCAGGTTTTGGATTCTGTGCCTCAGTTGGAGCCGAATCTTTCTTATGTGGAGGTGCCTGTTCGCATTGTGGATTCTCAAGTTCGGGAGTTGCGAAAGAAGACTATTCCGATGGTTAAAGTTTTATGGAGGAATCAGGATGTGGAAAGCGCGACTTGGGAGTTGGAGTCGGCTATGAGGGAGGCTCACCCTCATCTGTTTCCCTGATCTTGTGCTTGGTATGTTTTATTTTTTTTTATTTATATGGCCCCTTCCTGGCTCTTTCTCTCTCCTTCTTTATAGGAATATTGTGAGTAAAGTTTCGAGGCGAAACTTTCTTTTAGGGGGAGTGGCTGTAACGCCCCCGGTTTTTCTGTGTTTTGTTTGATCTTTGGCTGGCGTTACGATGGCGTATTTCCGGCTTTTTGTCGTTGTAGAGCGTGGTCTTAGCTCTTAGGGTTCCCTGTGTAGCCTGTTTGTAGCCTGTTAGCAAGATTCCCCAGCTAGCCGAAGTCCGTTTGATGACTCGGCTGGGCCTCTTAGGGAATGCTTGTGTTTTGGCTTCGGGTGGTGTTATCCCGGGTTTTGTTCATCGAATGCTAATTTTGACTTCGCAGTTGTGTTTGTAGCGTGGGTTTTTAGCTGCGACGTGGATTTCATCTTTTTCTGAGATGTTTCGGGTCTCGTGTTGTTTTGGGTATTGAGTGTAAATAATTATTATTATGATTGATTGTATATTATTGAACTGATATATATATATAGTCTTGGGTTAGAATTAGGGCTGGGTTCATTTGTTCTTTTCCTTTTTCTCTGCTTGGAAGAAGCCGCCGCCTGTGCGAGAGGGAGAGAACCGCCGGACTACCCTAGCCTTCGGACGCCGATTTCCTAGAGATTTTGCGGTCGAAATTCGATTTCGAGAGTGGATGTGGACTGCCCTCGCCTGGTTCTGCATTCTTTCTGCTCCTCAACTGGTGCTCTGCGGCTAGATCCGAGTGTGGGGGATGCCACCGGCCAAGCTTTTCTAGTATTTAGGCAAGTGATGCCCCCTCATCCTTGCCATAGTTGATCTTTGTCTTTTTCTTTGGTTTAATTTTATCTCTTTTCTGCTTAGATTCTAGGTGTACGCTAGGGTTCGTTCCCGATCATGCCGTGGTTAGTGTAGAAAGTTCTAGTTAAAATCTCAGTTTTCCTGAGGGATTGTGTCTATTAGGGACAGTTTTGGTCCGGTTTAGGTCGAGTAGTTGCCATTGCCGATGGATGTTGTACTCTAGAGAGAGAGAGTCCTCGTTCTCGTTCTTGGTCGTTTGTTGGATCTGGCTCCTGTAGCCAGTCGGGGTGTCGACACCGTTGTGTCGACACCGGCCAGTCGGGGTGTCGACACAGTTGTGTCGACACCGGCCAGTCTTGGTGTCGACACTTAGTGTCGACACCGGCCAGTCGTGGTGTTGACACTTGGTGTTGACACCAGCAGCGGCTGTGTCGACACCTTGTGTCGACACCGGCCGCAGTGGTGTGGACACTTGGTGTCGACACCAGCAGCGGCAGTGTCGACACCTTGTGTCGACACTGGCCGCAGTGGTGTCGACACTTGGTGTCGACACCAGCAGCGGCAGTGTCGACACCTTGTGTCGACACCGGCCCCAGTGGTGTCGACACTTGGTGTCGACACCAGCAGCGACAGTGTCGACACCTTGTGTCGGCAGCGGCAGTGTCGACACCTTGTGTCGACACTTGGTGTCGACACTAGCAGCGGCAGTGTCGACACCTTGTGTCGACACCGGCCGCAGTGGTGTCGACACTAGCAGCGGCAGTGTCGACACCTTGTGTCGACACCGGCCGCAGTGGTGTCGACACTTGGTGTCGACACCAGCCGCGGCAGTGTCGACACCTTGTGTCGACACCGGTCGCAGTGGTGTCGACACTTGGTGTCGACACTGGCCGCGGTTGTGTCGACACCTTGTGTCGACACCGTCTTGTCGTGGTGTCGACACATCGTGTCGACACTGGGTGCTGCGCTTGTTTTGGGGTCAGGAAGACTCGGGGTTGGTTCTTTTTTGGCGTGTAAGGCCGCGTCGGTTGGACCCGACGTTTTTGTCTTGGGTTTGTGTGTTTCTTAGGATTTTTAGTGTGACTTTTCCCTAGGGGGGCATTGGGTGTTCGGCTAATTTCTGCATGCTGACTCTTGGGTTGTGGCAGGTGGTGGAGTTTTGGTGGCCTCTGGAGGGGTGGTTTTATGTGGAGAGCTGTGGCCACCGCTTTTTTTTGCCCCGGTTTGGGTTGGTGTGTGTGGGACCCTAAAGCTGCCACTGTTTGACCCCTTAGCCCTTTTTGGGTCTGATTGTGGTTATGCATTCAGACCCATGTTTTGACCACTGCCACTTACCCACGTGTTAGGACTGTTAGTCCCTTTCCTATTTATGCTTTCCTTTCTTTTGGCATATATGTATATGTCTTCTTGTTGTTGCAGACTCTTTTGGTAGGGCATTATGGTTTTATTGCTCGCACTTGGTGTGCTCCGCTGTGCTCTAGACAGTACTCTCTTCTTACTGTCACCCCTTTTCTTTTGCTTATAACAGTTTGTTGTCGGGTTGGTAAACCCTTCTTCTTTTTTGCTAATTAATCTATTGCTCTTTTTACTTTTTGATTGTTTCCTTGCTGAGGTGTTCTTTTCTTGAATGCCTCAGGTCCAGGTTGTAGCCAGTTCAGCGGCTAGTTCTTTGGGAGGGGCTTGTTGGTGTCCTCTAGGGTAGCTGAGATAGTTGATCCCCGTTTTATTGTGAGGTAGTTCTTTACTCTTCTGTATAGACATACATACTCGCTAGTGGGTTCGTGTCAGGTTGTTGACGCCCACTGGTGGCTTCTTGTGATGTTGAATATGAATTTAAACTGCTGATTTTGCCTATTTGTTGTTGGTTACTTGCTTCTGTTAAGGATTTATGCTAGGTTGCATGTTAGGTATTTTAAAACCTAAAAGTATTATTATATGTACCTCATGCATAACATGTTTCTAAGTCAAAGACACTATTTTTTTTCCTCAACGTAAAACACTATCTTTTCATACCCACTATATTCACCTTAGGGTCGTGCACGCATATGTCGTCCCGCGGGGACACTTATGCTCATTTAGGGTGTCAACTTAATTGAACCAAAGTATTTTCTGCTGCGTATAAATATAGTTTTAACTGTGGACTAGCTGATCCACCGGGCCAAGGGATACGGCCATTCAACATAACTGATTTTCTTTCATATTTAATCAACAATTTTCCTTAAAATCTAACGTCTGGAGTTTTGCCTGAGCGTGTGCAGTTATCCCCTGCACGACGTGGCATCACGACACGTGTTTTCTCTTACTCTGATACGATTTTACCGTTGAGAAAATGCGGGTTGTGACAGCAATGAATCTTGAGCACGATTACGGCTCAGGAAAGGGTATCGATGGAGCTGAAACCTTTTTCCATTCCTCGAATGAGTTGGGAAATCATTATGAGGAGACCTCGGAGGCTGTTTGTGAAAAGAATCTTTCTCTGATATGAGCTTGGAGACGAAGCTTGTGTTGCTTTTTTCACCTTGGATGTATGAGTTGGCTAAGGCAATCAACTCTTGGTATGTTCTTGGTGCACGGACATTGGCTTCAAACTTGAGAGGCCCTTCACAGAGACCGTGGATAAGAGCCACTCGGTACATTTCTTTGCTAACAATCTCGATGTCCAAAATTTCTCTTTGGAAACGATCAATGAACTGAGACCAAGTTTCATTGATGCGCTGCTTGATCTCAAAGAGGGCTTCAGGACCGCCCTTTCTCTTGGTTGAGGTAGATAATCTGAGCAAGAACTCCCTTTGCAGATCAGCAAATGAAGTGATTGAGTGAGGGCAAAGATCATAGAACCAGTCCCTCACTTGCCCATCAAAAGTTGTTATAAGGAGCTTGCATTTGGTTGCATCTGAAAGGGTTTTGAGAGCAACGACTGATTCAAAGGCTTGAAGATGCTTCACTGGATCAGTCTCTCCGGTGTAGATTGGTAACCGGGGTTCTCTGAAATTTGCTGGAGTTGGTTCATGACGAACATTCTCTGCAAATGGCGAAGGCTCTTCCTATTCTCCTACAGCATAAGGATAAAAAGGAGCATAGGTTGCAGCTGCAAAAGGAGCAGGAGGGTAAAAGGGAAAAGTTGCTGCAGGAGGAGCAAATGCAGGGGTTGCAGGGTAAGGGTGACTTCCCTAAAAGTTGAGAAATCTAGCAGGGCTTCCCCGGGCTGCTTCCCGAAAGAAGTTTTGGCGAGCAGCAAATTCTTCATCTTGTGGTCGCAGAGGAGCTGTAGGCCCTTGCGGGAAGATTGATGTGTAAGGAGGATAGACCGGTGGGCAAGCTGGAGGACAAGCTTGCTGGTGCTCCAAAGTTGGTGCTGGGTTGATCGGAGCAGCTAGGGAAGCTGGAGCTGTTGCTGGTTAAGAGTCTAGCCGCTGCGTGATCATAGCGAGCATTTGGTTGATTGCTTGGAACTGCTGAGCATTATCACGATGTGATTGTTCAATGGCCTCCCAGAGAGGATCATCTCTAGGACTTGGAGCAAAGTTCTCGGCTGGTTGACGATCTGACATGACAAATTGTCGCTGTTCACCGTCTGTTCGGATCTGAAGGTCGCGTGTTAACTGTTGATGCATGAAAGTGGCACCGGGCAGCTAACACGGGGGGTGTGTGTTCGGTCTCACAAGCTGAGTGGAGAAAAGGATAAAGACTGTGGGGGAAGAGGAATGAAGGAAGCATCTGAGTGCTCGAGAGTGGAGCAAACACTTGTCAAGGAGTTGCGGGGATAGAGGAGTGGGTGCTGAGAGCAGCCGAGAAGGCTGATGAGAAAAGGAGGTTGATCAGGAGCTGTCGAGCAGACGGGTACTTGGACGGTTGTGCTTGCAGGTTGGTGCCGAGAGTAAGCTGAGCTGAGCTGAGAAAAAGAGAGGGCGGCCGCTAGCAGCGGCAACAACAGACTTGGCCCGCCGCGGCTTAAATGCCACTCTTGCGACGTACTTGCCTTTGATTAATAGCGAGAGTTACAACTTACTAATACACCTTTTCAAGAAAGCAGTAAAGGGTACAAGAAGGAATCTGGCAGCTAAGGAAGAAGTGCCAGAAAAGGCCACGTGGACTGAAGAGCGTAGCCGGCAGGCCGCGCGGTTAAGGGAATCGGGAGACCACGTGGACTGCAGAACCAGAGGCCGGCAGGCCGCATGTCTAAAGGCACAGAGGGGGGTGCGGACTGAGAAATGGAGTCCGCAGGAGGAGGGCTTGCTGGCTGACTTCGAGCGTGAGCACCTTGGCGATGATCCCCCCCCCTATATGAGAGACATGGGGGTCTATTTATAGGCCCAAGGAGGTAACAGCTTGCAGTGATGTTACCCCCGGTAAGACAGTAACTTTAGCGAGAAGGAGACAGAGTCTGACGAGTCCGTAATATGCCGTGCGGACTGGGGCTTGGTACTGAAGTCGGTGCTGTTGATGGCAAAATGGGAGACTTAGTGGCGGACTGCGATGCGGGTTCGCGGAGTCCGTCACTGTTGAGCTGGGACTGTCCGCCTACTGCTGGGGTGGCGAATGCTGGAGGCCAAGCGGCGGACTGCAAGGAGAATCCGCTGAGTCCACCGCAGCTGAAATGAGCGAGCTGTAAGGGGTGCGAGCAGTAGAGTGCCCGCGGAGTCCGCCGAGTCCTCACGAGGTTATGCGAACTGGGACTGTCTTCTGGAGGATCTGCTACCCAGCGGGCTGGAAGGAGTCCGCTAGTGCTGACTGAGTCCGCGCCAAGGCCGCGGACTGAGGAGGAGTTGACCCTACTGCTGTCGAGAAGCTGGTGCTGGCCAAGGAAAGGCAGACTGCAAAGAGAGTCCTCCATGTCCACCGAGTTCGCGGCTGTTGCAAAGCTGAGTCCGCTTACGTTGGAGATGGAGAGCCTGGCTGTTGTTGTTGGGGTTCAGCGGTGAAGGCGGTCTGGAAGTCTCGACCGCACTTCGAGTGCGCCGAGCTCGCGATGAACGGGACATTGTTGCTGGTCTTGGCGGGTAGCCGGCTGGCGGCCTGGGGTAGGTAGGAAGTTGAGTCTGGCAGAGAGTGTCTTGCATGGACAACCTTGCGGTTAAGCAAAAATGGGGGGCGGCCTGCAGAGGCGGACTGCGGAAGCAGTCTGCGGCCCCTGCCGACCAAGGGAAGGCGCACGGCCTGGTCGGTCAGACCGCTGAGACAGCGCAAGCCGCGCGGCCTAAGCAGATAGAGAATTCTATCCGCCCTCCCTAGGGCATCACGCCTCCAGGAGGAACCCGGGGCAGGCCGCGACGAGCGAGCTGGCTGCCTTGGGAAGGAACGCCGATTTTGGTGTTAACATTCACAGAAATTATTGAGCAGAGAACAGAATTCGTCGACCTGGATCCAGAGTTCATCGAGCTGAGAATTCTTATTTGTCGACCAAATAATAGTTGTTCGTCGACCTGAGATCCAAGATCGTCGACCTAAGAACAGATAACTGATTTCTCTGGAACCTTGCCAATTCTGTGCATCAAGATCGACGAGCTGAGAGTATAACTTCGTCGACTGGAGTTCAGACTTCCATGTTTCTTGGACTTAAGAATGCTGAAGTAACGTGTCCAGAAATCATCGACCTCAGAACTGGGTTCGTCGACCTGAGAACTAGTTTCGTCGAGCTGAGAGCTTCTAACTGCTACATGATAAATCTTGCTAAGACTGTGGTCTAAGTTCGTCGAGCTGAGAAGGTGAGTTCGTCGACTGGAGTGTAATCCTGGACTTAGAATACTTAGATGTTTTTGGAATAAGATGTTGAAGTAGACTACCTAGCAATCGTCGACCTGAGAACTAAGTTCGTCGAGCTCAGCTCAGAGAATGTTCTCTGAGTTCATTGAGTTGAGCAAGACTTTCGTCGACCTGAGTTCGACGAACGTCGAACTCATTCTCTGAGTCTTTGAAACTTCTCTTAAATCTTGAGTCTTTTGTAGTCTATTGATGACTAGTCCATACAGTGTTGACTCTAAGGATATGGCCTATACTCTAGGACTCATACATGACCCTAGCTATACATGTTGGGTCAAACATCCTAATTTAGTGAACCTAGCCCAAATCCAACTAGGGATCCAACAATCTCCCCCTATTTGGGTAAGGTCACTAATTACAAACTTACATTAATAACAAAGCAAGAAAAGATATATCTGGCAGAGATTTTAACATATGCAGCAGATATATATATACACAGAGAGAATTGTATCAAGAATATATACATGCAGTTTTAAAGCAATAGAGAGATTAAAAATAATTCAAAATGTTCATTTCTTCTTCTTTGACTCCTTTGGCTTATCCTCCTTACCTTTGTGACCTGGCTGAATAAACTTAATTTCGCTGTTAGGATCAGCTGCTTGAGCTTTTGTCATTGTCATGTCAGCAGCTCCAATAATATTTAGGGAGGTAGCCCTTAGTACTACAGCTTCAGGATGCAATTTCATATAATCATCAACATTAAAAAATTTGTTAGTCTTAGCAAACATGTTAAGCTCTTCCTTCCTGTATGTGAACATTGTAGAATATTCAGATGGATCCTTCCCTTCAGATTTTGCTCTGTTAATCATGGATAGGCCAACCAATTCCTGGAACCTAGCCATCCTAGCAGTTGTAGCTATCTCAGGATCTTCAAATGGTACTGGAGGGGAGGCAGGTCTCTTTGAGCTTTCAGCTTTCTGATATTCTGTAATTTGCTGCTGTTGATGTGGAGGTGTTTGTTGTTGATGATGATGTTGTTCTTGCCTACCTGATGAATACTACCTCTGCTGGCTGCTTCCTGAAAAGGACCTACCCTGATGTGTTTGATAGGTATCAAACTGGGTAGTCCTCTGAGTTGAAGAACTGGAAGCACCAGCAGTAGGTGGAGGAGGAGGAGGAGGATCCTTTCTGTATCTTTGAGGAGGTGGGTAATATCTCCTGCTTTTCTTCTTTTCTTTCTGTTGATTTTTGGACAGCCACATCCATGCTGCCATGCCCTTATAGGGTGTTATCTTCTGGAGTATATAGTATGGAGTGTCATTTGCTGGATTTGGTTTTGGGGCAGGAGGTGGAGGAGCTTTCCTCTTCTTAGATACTTTCTTTTTCTTGGGCTCATCATATGAGACCTCTTCATCAGCATCCTCATCATCAGAATCCTGAGGAGTATCATACAAAGCATCAATAGCTTTTAGTACTGATTTGTCAATGTGCTTTTCAGCCTGAATAAGAGCTAGAGGAGTAGCTGGAGAAGGCGCTGGAACTGGAGCAGGAGGGCTATACATAATAGTGCTTTCAGCAACTGTCTTATTTTCTTCTTCAATGTCAGCCATGATCAATGCATTAAGATCAGGCATGGGTGAATCATACATAATTAAAACTGGGGCAAGAGGAGATGAGATAATGGGGTAAACAGCTTGTGGTGGAGATGGAATGGCTGGAATCTCTGTTACTGTAAAATTGTCCTTTAGTTGCTTGGCAACTTTGGGTCTTATGGGAGAGGTGTAGGGAACTATAGCCAAAGATGGCTTAATGCTGTACTCTGGAAGGTTATTAAAATAAGCTGTATCAAAACTGCTCAATAAATTTAAAAGATCAACTGTGGGATTTATAATAAAATCACCAGAAGTTATTATTTCCTCTGGGACCTGCTCATCTATTTCCATATCAGATTCAATAAAATGAATTAAATCAAATAAATCTGGATCAGCATCAACATCTGCTTCTGCTGCTCCTTTTTATGTTGTGTCTGCTGCTGTATCTACTACTACTACTACTACTGCTGCTACTTCTCCATAGAGCATCAGACTGCTTCTGCTTCTGCTGTTGCTTTTTCTGTTGTATCTGTTGCTGCTATTGTTGTTGTTGTTACTGCTGCTTCTGTTGCTACTTCTTCATAGAGCATCTCCCCCTGCCTGCTTTCAGTGGGAACTGGAGCCAGGCCCCTTACTGAAGATGGCGGAGCAGAGAGAGCAGTGATGGCATCAGCAGGAGAGGAGATGGAAGAAGAAAGAGGTGTAATAGCCTCTGCTATAATGCTTTTGAGGAGGGGAGTGAGAAGTGTAATGAGAGAAGGAATAATGGAAGGGTCCAATGGAAGAGAGGCAGAGGGTGTTTTAGTAGAAATAGCTGGAGGCATGGAAGATGATGGTGGAGGAGGAGGTAAAGCATCTATCATGTGGACATCAGGAATAAAAGAAGTATGAGGAGGGGAAGTAAGCAGATTAAAGGAAGGGAGGGAGAAGATATTGGAGTGTGGAATGGCAGCCAAATGCGGTGGGAGTAGAGATGTGGGTGGTGATGGAACTAGTGTATCATGTTGGGAGGGTGGTGAGTTAGGAAAGTGAGTGGGGGATAGATGTACTGGGATGAGGGAGGTGTAGGAGTGTGCATGGTGGTTTGAACTGTGGAGGGGAGTTGTTGTACCAGCTGTGGTTGAGGTGGGATGACTGGAGGTGAGGGAGGTGGAGGAAGGAGATCTTCAGCAGGGTGGGGAGTGGCTGGAGCAGCCTTGGTACTCTCAGAAGGCCTGGTGGAGGAGGAGGAAGCCTTGGAGGGCTTGGTGATGCTCCTCTCCCACTTGCCAAATAGGGCACAGGTGAGACTCTTAGAGGCATTGATGAATATGGTCGGGGAGACCAGTGATTCAGAAGCCTTTTCCTTTAGGAAGATTCCTAATATTCTTCCAAAGCAAACCTCTTTATTTGTATTCTTTTTATTAATCAGATCAAACATGATTGGAGCCCATTTCACCTGCTTCTTGTTCACCACAGCACACATTACCAGGAATTGGTGCCTGGTTATGTAATCATGTGCAGTGTGTTTGCCTAGCAACACTTTCCCCACAATGTCTACAAGAAATTTGAACTCAGCAAAAATGTGTTTCTTCAACAATTTATTTGGGGTTTCTCCAGTATACCCCATCATACTCATCATCACATCGTATTCCTCAGTATCAACTTCTAACGCTTCTTCACCATTAGTTAATCCAAAAATTTCAGTAAGAACGGCGAAGGTAAGTGAAACAACATTACCAGAGATTGTGCCAGTCATAGAGTTCTCATTTGTGGTGGAAGAAGTATAGACCCACTCTCTGATCTTAGCGTCAGATATCTTGATCCTGGTGGACAGCAGATTTTTCAACTGCTGTTCTTCAAGGAGTTGCAGGATGTCCAGGAAGACTGGGTCTGAATGTTGGAAGCAATCAAAATCAACATCAAATCCAGTGTCGAATTTCATTGCTGCGAGGGTGCCTGCTGGAATCGCCATTAGTTCACCTGCAAGAGAAAAACGAAGATCAAGTGCAAGGGAACTGAAAGCGCGGGACGGAGGTCGAAGAAAACCTAGATATACGATTTTCCAGAATATGAATCGACAAACTCCGTTCCACGAGAAATAAAATAATTCTTCGATTTGAGGTCGACGAAATAAAGTATAGTAAAATAATTCGTCGAGCTTAGTCTGAAGATCTGAAGACATTTCATCGAGCTCCGTTCGACGAAAGTTTTCTAAAGTAAATTCGTCGATCTCCGGTCGACGAACTAAACTTCACTCACAGAGAGTTCGCCGATCTCCATTCGACAAATATCTCAAGAACTTTCCCCAGTACGTCGAGCTCCGTTCGACGAACTTTAGCAAATTCATCGAGTGCAGACAGAAATTAAACTAAGGCTTCCCCATTGATCATTCCAAGCTGATTTATAAAGAACAAGTGATTTCTTTCATCCAAGGGTTTGGTGAAAATATCAGTTCTTTAAAAATCAGTTTAGATATAGACAAATTTAATTTTGATTTTATCTACACACTCTCTAATGAAATGATGCCTAATGTTTATATGCTTAGTCCTACTGTGATGACTTGGATTCTGTGCTATGGATATAGCACTTGTGTTATCACATAATAGAGTTGAATTATTTAAGTTGAAACCATAGTCCAGGAGTTGATTCTGAATCCACAACATCTGTGAACAACAACTGCCAGCTGCAATGTATTCTGCTTCAGCAGTTTATGTGGACACGATGATTGTTTCTTGCAGAACCAATACACTACTCTACCTAGGAACTGGCAAGTTCTTGAGGTACTTTCCTGTCTACTCTGCATCTAGCAAAGTCAGCATCTAAATATCCAGTTAAATCAAATTCTGACTCAGTAGGATACCAAAGGCCTAGACTAGGATAACTCTTTATATATCTCAAAATTCTTTTTAGGAAAATTAGGTGAGATTCTTTAGAGTTCACTTGGAACCTAGCACAAAGACATGTGGCAAACATTATATCAGGTCTACTAGCTGTAAGATATAATAGGGACCCAACAATGCCCCTATATAACTTCTGGTCAACAGGTTTCCCATGTGGATCAGAATCTATTACAGCATTAGTAGCCATTGGTGTTTTCTTTGCTGAGGCATCAACCATCCCAAACTTTTTAAGAAGCTCTTTAGCATATTTAGCCTGGGAGATGAAGATGCCATCAGGTAGCTGCTTCACTTGGAGACCAAGAAAGTAGGAGAGCTTACCCATGCTACTCATCTCAAACTTTGAATGCATGAGGTCAGAGAACCTCTTGCATAGTTTGGAATCAGTAGACCCAAATATAATGTCATCTACATATATTTGTACTAACAAGATTTTTATCCTTATGGTGCCTGGTGAATAATGTTTTATCTACTATGCCTATAGTGAATCATGCTCTATCAATAATCTAGCTAGGTCTCATACAAGCTCTTGGAGATTACTTTAGACCATAGAGGGCTTTATGCAATCTAAATACATAAGAAGGATGAGTTGGAGTGACAAAACTGGAGGTTGTTCCACATAAACCTCTTCTTTTAGTACTCCATTCAGGAAAGCACTCTTTACATTCCTCTGATATACCTTGAACTTCTTGTACGCAGCATAGGAAAGAAAGATTATGATTGCCTCTACCTTACAACTGGTGCAAAATTTTGATCATAGTCTATGCCTTCTTCTTGCCTATATCCTTGAGTAACAAGCCTAGCGTGTTCCTCACAATTGCACCATGGGCATCAAGCTTATTTTTATATACCATTTGGTTCCAATGACTTGGTAGTCTTTGGGTCTTGGAACCAAATCTCAAACTCTACATCTATCAAACTGGTTGAGTTCCTCTTGCATTGCAATGATCCAGCGGGGATCTGCTCAGCATCTTTTATGGATTGAGGTTCAACTTGAGAGATAAAACAGGCATGCATCACATCTTGGTTGAGTTGATGCCTTGTTTATACACCTACTGTTATGTCTCCAATCACTTGGGATCTAGGGTGATCCTTAGTGTGACAAGATCAATGGGTGGAGTTGGTTCAGCAACAGATTTGGATTTAATTCCTCTTGTGAAATTATGTTCGCTGTTGAATGAGGTTCAACTTTTTCCAAAGATTCTTCTTCACTATCTTCAACAACATGTGGAGGAGAGGGTGCTAGAGCTTCTTGTGGAAGGTTTAATTCACTCATTTTCTCACACAAGTGAGGTCCCTGCAAAGTGTTACTGGTAGAAATCTCTTTCTCCTTATAAGACATTTTAGTTTCATCAAAGGTAACATGAATTGATTCCTCAATTTTTAAAGTAGATTTGTTAAACAACCTATAAGCTTTGCTTACTTGGGAATATCCTAGAAAAATTACCTCTTTAGCCTTAGCTTCAAACTTTCTAATATATTTCTTGTTATTATTATGTATATAGCATACACATCCAAATACTTAAAAAAGGTGATTTTAGGTTTCTTCCCTTTAAGTAATTCATAGGGAGTCCTATTCTTAAGTTTATGTATCAAACCTCTGTTCAGTACATAATTTGTTGTACTTACAACCTCTGCTCAAAAGGATAGTGGCATATAAGCATCTACAAGTAATGTGCCTGCAGCTTCAATCAGGGTTCTATTCTTCCGTTCAGCTACCCCATTTTGTTAGAGAGTTCTAGGAGCTGAGAAGCAGTGCCTGATACCTTCCTTCTCACAGAACTCATGCATAAGAAGAGGCTCAAACTCTGTACCATGATCACTTCTGATCAATACAATATGAGTAGAGTACTCAATCTGTATGGTCCTTAGAAAATCTGTAAGAACTTTAAAGGTATCTGACTTAGATCTCAGAAAGAACACCCATGTGAATCTTGAGAAGTCATCTACAATGACTAGAGTATAGGATTTCCCTCCTAGGCTTTGTACAGCATTGGGTCCAAAGAGATCCATGTGTAGCAAATACAAGATCCTTTGTGAATCACTTTTATTAATTGATTTAAAACTAGATTTAGTTTGCTTGCCTAGTTGACAAGCCCTACAAAGGCCTTCCTTCTCGTAGGGACCAGACGGTAAGCCTCTTACAAGACTGTCTTTAGATAGCTTAGTAATATTTTTCATGTTTACATGTTCTAGTCTTTTATGTCATAATTCATTTTGATTGCAAACAATATTAAGCAAATAAATATCTGAATTGGCAGAAGAAACAAAATCAACTAAGTATATTTTTCTTGTCTATTTCCAATTAAAAACTTTTTGTTTTTCTTTATTAGAAATAATACAGGATGTAGAGTTAAAGTGTACCTGATAAACTTATCACATAATTGGCTGATAGAGAAGAGGTTATGCTTAAGTCCTTTTACATAAGTCACCTTCTTGAATGTGAGTGCTCCCATCCTTACTTCTCCATAGCCTTCAGACTGACACACTTTGAATCACCAAAGATTACCTTTGGTCCCAGCTTGGACTTGTAATTGTGTAAGTTGTCCTTACTACCAAGCTATGTGCTTGGAGAATCCACTGTCCAGATACCATAGTTGATTAACAACTAGACAGCTCTTCACCTAATCAGCTTCCTGATTCAGAAGCTTCTTCTTTGTCAGATGCATCTTCTTCATCTGACTGACTTCTGGAGGCATCAATGGCCATTGAGTCAGACTTCTTTGCCCTTACCTCTTCTTTTCTTCACTGGCTGGAAGATGTGGATTCATTTTTAGTTTCACTCAGGATTCAGCTACAAAGCCTTTCTCCTTATTTTTATATTTGCTGGAGAAAGGTCTTGAACTCTGTTGTCTTCTTATAACTTCTCTCTTCTTTTCTCTTTCTTCTGATTCTCTGGACATTCTGAGATGAAGTGTCTAGGTTCTGCACCAAAGCAAACCACCTATTTGTAGGGATATTTGTCATACCTTGGTTTTTCATCCTGCCTGGATGACTTTCTTATAAAGTCCTTCCTTTCCATCTTGTAAACTCTTTTGGGATAGGATACTCATTAACACTTCATTCACTATTGAGCTTTAGATTCTTCAATATCTTGAATGCCAGGTTGTGTTCCTTCCTGGCTGTGGAGGTGTCCTTTTGCTATGTGCTGCTTCTCTGGATTTAATGAGCAGCTCATAGGACTTGAGCTTTCTAAAGAGATTCAGTGAAAATCTCATTTAAGCTTCTGGCCTCCTTGATTTGCCAGATCCTTGAATCTCATGTGCTTGGAAACATGAGGATTTTGTCATTCACCTCAGTAAGGGTGATGTCCTTATCCAGGGTCTTCAGCTCATTGATGATTGAGCTCAGCCTATTGTGCATATCTGCAACAGATTCTGCTTCATCTTTCTTGAAGTTCTCATATTGGGATATGAGATTGGATCTTCTATCTTTTCTCTCATCAGTTGATCCAGCACCATTTGGTTGAGAGAGTCCCAAATGGCCTTAGCTAGTGCATTCTGCCATTTTTTGAAAAATATCATCTGACATTATTTGGGCCAGAATGTTCATGTCCTTGGCATCAGCCACCTTGGCTTTCTTTTGTGCTTTAGTCCACTCAGGTGGTGGAACTGCATTAGTGCTTGAAGCTGTTGTAGATGTAAAAGGCAGTTGCTTGAGGAGGACCTATCAAAAATAGAGTTGTAGATGTCCTCATCAATAGAATTTATATATAATTGTATTCTTGTCTTCTAGATGGTAACCTATTTAGGTTGCACACTGGAGGTCTGGTACTTTCATAGTCTTTGTTCCGTGTCATGCTGTGAATATATATATCTAATAGAAATAAAACTCTGATCTGACTCAGGATCTTTTGGTTCAAGGGTTAGCTTGTACAACCAAAGGAAGCTTGCTTTGATACCAATTGAAAGTGATGGTTAGATCTGAAATACTCTAGAGGAGGCGTGAATAGAGTATCTTGAAATCTTAAAAACTTTTGCTATAATTTAAAACTTAGTCCTAAAATAACATAATCTATCATAGACACTAACTATCACAAGCACAGCAAAACCTAACTATCATAGCCACAGCAAGAACAAAAGAAAAAGTGCAACCAGACAACACAAGATTTTTATAGTGGTTCCCTAACCTGGGTTCATCCACTCTTCTACCACCCTGGTAGGAATCCACTCAGGTTTTTGATCAGGTAACAGCCACCAATGAGCTTTTGATAAGGTGCTCAAAAACCAATCCACAAGTCTTTTGATCAGGTGACTTGCAACTAGGAATAACTTTTGAAGGGAGTTAAGAACCCTTTATACAGTGGGGGATGAGAGAGTGATTATGTCTTCTCTTTCTAAAATACAACTGAGAGGACTTTAGTGGATCTTGATTTTGACAAAGCTCCCCCTAAGATATAGATTTATTCAGGAAGGATGGAGCTTTGGTTCAGGGTGAGTAGGCCTTCAATGTTTCAGCCTTGACCAGCAGGTATCCAGGTGCTTCTTGACTGATATAGTAATTGTTGTCCTTTGAAGAATCCTGGGATGAAGAGAGAAGAAGACTCTTCATTTAAATGGTTGTTCTTCTTCTTAATCTTGCTGTTCTTTCAATAGTCAAGTGCTAGGGCTTCTTGTTCTCTGTTACTGTATGATTGTTGTTACTCTATTATGCTTTGCGTGTTCTCCTGAGAAGAAGGAAGAAAACCCTTATTGCTGTCTTGTGTGTACTGCTAGAAGGAAGAAGAAAAAAATCCTTTTATTTCTTGTGAAATCTTTCTACTGAATTTTGAATTTCTTCCTTCATTTAATGCTGACAGCCCAGAGAATATTTGCATTGATTGATTTCCCCAACTGTCCCATGGAAAAACGGCAAGCAATAATCCTGATGAAGACCATAATCAATGCTGCGTCTAACGGTAATATTCAGAGAATGTTGAGCATTGATTACTCAGGAATTATTGCAATAAATTAAGGACAGAGGCAGGAAAATTTCTAAGTCTGGAACTTCACAGAAATTATTGAGCAGGGAACAAAATTCGTCGACCTGGATCCAGAGTTTGTCGAGCTGAGAAGTCAAGTTCGTCGACCAGATAATAGTTGTTCGTTGACCTGAGATCCAAGATCATCGACCTGAGAACAGATAACTATTTTCTCTGGAACCTTGTCAATTCTGTGCATCAAGATCGTCAAGCTGAGAGTATAACTTCGTTTACTGGAGTTCAGACTTCCATGTTTCTTGGACTTAAGAATGTTGAAGTAACGTGTCCAGAAATCGTCGACCTCAGAACTGGGTTCGTCGACCTGAGAACTAGTTTCGTCGAGCTGAGAGCTTCTAACTTCTACATAATAAATCTTGCCAAGACTGTGGTCTAAGTTCGTCGAGCTGAGAAGGTGAGTTCGTCGACTAGAGTGTAATCCTGGACTTATAATACTTAGATGTTTCTGGAATAAGATGTTGAAGTAGACTACCCAGCAATTATCGACCGGAGAACTAAGTTCGTTGAGCTCAGCTCATAGAATATTTTCTGAGTTCATCGAGCTGAGCACGACTTTCGTCGACCTGAGTTCGACGAACGTCGACCTCATTTTCTGAGTCTTTGAAATTTCTCTTAAGTTTTGAGTCTTTTGCAGTCTGTTGATGGCTGGTCCATGCAGTGTTGACTCTAAGGACATGGCCTATATTCTAGGACTCATACATGACCCTTGCTATACATGTTGGGTCAAACATCCTAATTTAGTGAACCTAGCCCAAATCCAACTAGGGATCCAACATGATATTAACTACCCAATCTCAAAACTCAATATCAAACAATAACGGAAACAGTAAACAAGACTAGAAGCTATCCACATATATAAGAGTATCGAAATGGCCTTAAGGCCTTACAACAATAGAGAGTCCAAACACAAATCATAACAACAAACATCAATGTGCTTAAGCACCCCTAGACTACCTCGACATGCAAGCCAGAAAACTAGACCATCAAACATACAATGCCACCAAAATAGAGCTAGTACAAAACTTGTAGCACTTCATGAGGTTTAGGCCTTTTTGGCCGACGAGCTAGCTCCTTCTTGCGATCCTTGCCCTGTAAAGTTTTGTGATAACGTGGGTCAGCAAAGGCTGACCACAAAATGTGTAACCAACACATCTCTTCCCGGCCGCTCCTAACGGACCTCGGGGTACCCCTCCAACCTGCAAGTCAGCACTTTGTATACCATATACATAAACATGTAAAGCTCTAAAAGAACATGATTGGATGTCTCAAACAACAAACACGTTTTCTATGCTGAGCATATAATAAAAAGGGGCCTACTATGCAGCATGTATGCAAAACTCGGGCTTCACCTAAGGCACCCTATTTCCTATACAACTAGCACATCATCATCACATCTGAGTACTTCCAATTTCCCCATTGGCATTAAGCCGCAAACAAAAGGATACTGCAATTCCCCTAACGACATACAAGCCGCCACACAGAAATCTTGTTAAGGCCCCACCCGCTCGTGGGTCTTAGACCCGGGCTTGCCTGCAAACTCTGACTTCGCACGTCATGATTCCGTCTCACACACAAACCGATTCTAAGAACCCTTGCTGGACCCCACCCGCTCGTGGCTTCAATGCCCGGGCATGTCCCATGCTTGGTGTTCTCGTCAGTCTCACAGAAGGGGTCTAGTCTCGCCGGGACACTCTCCCCACATGACTCGCAAGTCACGGGATAGCTAGCCGACCATGTAGATAAAGCAGTGCCATAGCACATCACAATCCATAAACATTCCCAACCTAATACATCATTTGTACTGCAACGTCCTTGCGCAGCAAGGAAACCATCTACCGCCAATGCGGAGGTAACCTTGTCCACCAAGGAAACCATCTACCACCAATGAGGAGCTAACCTTATCTGGTTCCTGCTACACGTACTCACTCGAGAAAAGGGGAAAATCACATACATCACAAACGACATCTTGCCGCAACGGATTTCTACAAAATCCTTAAGGCTTGCTATGCAACATCACCGAATCGGACTAACGATCGCGACTACGGCTTCCCCCGCAATGCCTAATCCACTAACAGAGCGGTTCTCTAATGCAAAATCATGCCGGTGACGGACTCAATCTACCCGGAGGTTGCTCTTGAACCATGACAACCCATACCCCTCTCATTTGAGAGATTTGGTGCCCAAAAGATTGGAAGAAAAGGATGCTAAGCACGTATCCTAGAAACCAAGAGGAGAAGTATCGTTACCTTACGACCCCTCTTCCTAGCCATGGGAACTTAGCCGGATGAAAACCACCGCAATGGACTTGCCTCCGCAGATCTGGACTAGGCTCGCGATTTGGGGCTCCGAAGCTTCTCCGACACCCGGATCTCTCCTTCACCATCTTACTTGCTCTCCCTTCTCTCTAAAACTTTAGAAAGAGAATGCTTCATGAGGAATGATGGTTTCAAACCCTATCCCCGGACTTATCTCAGCAAGTACAGCTCTGGACCATCAGATCCCATTAGAAGGAATCAGACGACCATGATTTGCACTTAAAAGCAAACTCCTGGGCCGAACACGGCTTGTGAAACGCCCGTGTCCAAGGCCCTGTGCATCAATCGATGCCGAAACTGTCGCACCCAGAACAGGACACAGGTTATGGACACGCCCGTATCAAACGTGAGACGCCCGTGTCACTCAGTACACGCCTGTATTGCTGGGCGTGTTCCTCCATCGACAAAGGTCCAAACACAACCCAAGAAGAACACGGGTCGTCGACATGCCCGTATCGATTTTGGACACGCCCATGTCAGGCTGAACACGCCTGGGCTCCAAGCCGTGTTCTTCCCCGACACAGCTCGACTAACAGCCCGAGCAGGACACGGCCTGGGACACGCCCGTGTCTCAGGCCGTGTTCGCTGTCTCGACGATCATTGACCTCATTTTCGTCGACCACTCGGAAAAATTCGTCGAACCCGAACACGACATGGCCTTGGACACGCTCGTGTCCCAGGCCGTGTTCACTGTCTCAACACTTCGTCGAGCTCAGTTCGTCGGTCACCCATGTTCTTCATTAAACCCGAGCACGACACGGCCTTGGACACGCCCGTGTCCCAGGCCGTGTGACCCCTTCCAAGATCCCAACTTGGCTATAAATGCAGTCCAACCCTCTTTCGGGTTTTAGGGGTGTTACATCCTGAGAGGTCAAGGGTAGCCAAGTGCTTCCTTCCTTGTGCTTGCCTTAAGTGGGCTAGGGTTTAGAGAAAGGAGAAGGGAAAGAGAGACAAAGGGTTCTTGGGCTTTTGTCATGGGCCAATTTAGCCATGCCTTGCTGGTTTAGATGGCTTAAGGAGTGAGAGGGGGTAGAGCCTTAGCTATTAGTGAAGAGAAGGTGAGCACCTCTTTGAGAAAACAAATCCAAAAGTTGGATTTTTTAGGGGGTTTGACTAAGTCAACCATAGGGTGGGTCCCCCATGTGGGTCAAGGTCAAAGTGAGTCTATGTTGAAAGTGCAGCTAGATCTGATATACTCTAGAGGGGGGTGAATAGAGTATATGGTGCTTTAAAACTTTTTACAATAATTGTTGTAATATGAGTGAGCAGGGAAGCAGTAATAATTATAATCACAGAACTAAATTAATCAAAAGCTAATCACAGAATAATCAAGGCCAGAAACAAAAATAAAGACAAGCAAAACCAGAAGACACAAGGAAATATAGTGGTTCCCCTAAACTTGGGTACATCCACTCTTCTTCCACCCTAGGTAGGAATCCACTGCATGATGAGTTGATCAGGTGTCCTGGGCGCCAATGAGCTTTTGATAAGGTGCTCAAAAACCAAATCAGATTTTTTGATCAGGTGTCTTGCCACCAATGAGCTTTTGATAAGGTGCTCAAAAACCAAGTTCAAACTTTTGAAGGGAGTTTGAGAAACTCTTTACAGAGACGGGGTGAGAGAGTGATGGAAGTCTTCTCTTTCTCAAACAACTAAAAAGACTATGTGGATTGATGATGTCAAAGCTCCCCCTGAATCCTTGAGATCTTCAGGAAAAGAAGCTTTGCTGTAGGGTGATAGGCCTTCAAAAGTTGAGCTCCAGCAAAAGATGATTTCAGCAACAGCTAAAATGTTGAATGTCTGGAGTCTTGAAATATGTTGGCATTGAACACTTGAAAACTAGAGCGATCTGAATATTTTAGAAAAGGTTGATCTCCTTGGATGAGTGTTCTTGAGAATTCTTTGAGACAGTATATTTTGTTGAGTATTACTGATGTCTGACTGTGTGTCTGTGTATCTCTGTAATCTGTCTTAGAGATTCAAAAATTCTTGTCTTTTATTCTCTGGTACTGAACAAAACATTCTCTGAGAAGAATAGTCGTTGGTCTGCATTAATTGCATCCTTAATTGCAAAATCTCTTCTGGAGGAAAGTCCATAGAAATATTCCTTAAAAATCCCTTGAAACATGGTCCAGAAATGAATGAAAACAGCTAGGAAATCTTCAGAATTAATTACAGAATAACTCCTTAACTGTTTTGAATTTGAATCGAGAAACATCCTTGAAGTTATCTGAAAATGTCGAACTGAGCTCTGCTATCGTCGGACTGAGCTCAGCGATATGGACTAATACAACAGCAAAATATCGTCGATCTGAGCTCAAAGATCGTCGAACTGAGCTCAGAGATAGAAATCCAAAGCTGAGTCAAGATCGTCGACCTGAGCTCACCGATCGTCGAATGGAGTTCGACGATATGATGAGGTTGAGCTCAGCGATCGTCGAATGGAGTTCGACGATCTGTCGAAGTTGAGCTAGACGATCGTCGATCGGAGTTCGACGAATCGTCGTGCTGAGCTCGACGATATGACTTAGTCTCCAAACAGAAAATCCTGGTCTTGAGGGCAGCTTCCAAGCCCAGACTTCTAACCCTTAGACTCAATTCTAATTGACCTATTGAGCTATACAGGAGGTCAAGCATTTGTTTCCTAGAGACATAGTGATCCTGACCCAAATTAGTAATAGGGTGTTCCAACAATCTCCCCCTATTTGGGTTAGGATTACTATTTACAGACTTTGGAAAAATTAAATAACAACATACAAGCAGCAAAACAGAAAAACAACAAGCTAGACATTGCAGAACCACAGAAATATATAACATCCCAGATAGTAATCAAAATTCACAGAGATTGTCACCTTACATTATCATTTCTTTTCCTTGCCCTTAACAAGTTTGATCTCTCTGTTGGGATTGAGGGCTTCCTTCTTTGATCTGGCATCATCTGCTGCACCTAAAGATGTTTGTTGTTTAGGCCTGGGAACTACAGCTTCAGGATGCAGTTCCATATACCTGTCAGAATCTAAAAATTTGCTTGAAGCATATCTTTCTAGCTCTTTCTTTCTCTGTTCAGACATTGTAGAAATGTTTGAGGAATCTCTTCCTTGCTCTCTAGCCTTTTTGACCTGATCCAGTGCAGCTAGTTCTTTTAATCTTGCAGTCTAAGCAGCTAGATTGTTCTCAGGGTCCTCAAAAGGGACTGGTGGCTCATATCTGTTAGAAGGATTGTCCTGAGGAGGCCTGGAAGACACAGTTTCCTTTAATTTGTAGGGAAAAGGACCAGATGTGGTATCAGAAGAAATTTGTCCTCCCCTGGAGTATGGGTGTTGCCTTGAGTAACCTTTGGAGTAGACTTGGAGATCTCTTTGATTTCCTCTGTATCCTCCTCTCCTAGATTGAGAATCCCTGGATTGGCTTCCCCTATTATAGGATCTAGCATAAGGCTGATATGGGGCCTGACTTCTGGCAGGAGGTTGATCTGCAGAACTTCCACCTGCACCTGCATCAGGAGGAGGTGGTGGAGGAGGATGAGAGTGTTGGAATTGTGAGGAACCCTTTTCATATTTTCTCTTCTTTTTCATTGCTTTCAGTTGGTTCTTGGAGTACTGCATCCAGTGCTCAGTGATAGGGCAGTCATGAAGAATGTAGTATGGAATATCATTGTTATCTTTGACCTTGGCAGGAGGTACTCTCTTCATGGCTTTGCTCCTTGCCTTTCTTTTCCTGGCAATGGTAGCAGAAGAGTCATCAGAGTCTGTTATGTACTCATCACTTTCAGAACTCTAGTCATCATAAAGAGCATCAATTTTCTTCATCAGATCTTCCTTGAGCTGTACAGAAGCAGATGAGGCAACAGAGGGTGTAGCAGCAGATGTTGAAGCAGTAGTAGAAATGACAGCAGTAGATACAGTAGAAGCAGTAACAACAGCAGCAGCAACTATAGGCTCTGGAGAAGTGACAGTAGTAGCAACAGTTTCACTAACAACAGCATCATCAGTAGGAATATCATCAGAAACTACAGAAGGCTCAAACTCAGGTGCCGCTGATATAAGAATTTCCTTAGAGATTGGCTCAACAGCCATAACAAAAATATTAGCAGCAGTATCAAAAAGTTCAGCAGCAGTAGAGGCAACAACATCAGAAGCAACAACAATGCTTTCATCAGAAGAAGCAGCAGCATACACTGAGTTGATAAAAGAGGTGATGATGCTTGGGTCATAGCAAGAGAATGGCACAAGTGCCTTGGATAGATCCTCTGGAGGCTGGACAGCAACTGGCTCTGGCAGACATCTGAAATATAACTGATCAAAGTTTGAAAGCAAAGACCTGAGGTCTATTGTAAAGACTGCAGCAGGAGGGATTTGTTCTTGATACACAGCAGCAGCAGCAAGATCAGGAGCTGAAGAGGCAGCAATAACAGCAGCAGCAGACAGGCTCACAGAAACACCAGCAACAGCAGCAGCAGGAAGTCTCACTTCATAGGGCATCTCCCCCTGCCTAGATTCAGACAAGTCTGGATCAAGGCACACTACTGTAGGGGCTGCCTGAGGGAATAGAGATGAGAGCCTGGCAGAGAGAGCTGCCACTGACAGGTGTAATGGAGCCAAGGAGGTCTCTAAAAGAAGAGAGAGCCTGGGGGCTAGGAACTCATACAACCTGTCAGCAAGGGCTGGAAGGTCTACTTGCTCAAGGGTGACTGGAGCAGAGGTAGAAGATGGAGGACCAGCTGTTGGTGATGGCAGTGGAGAGCTGGTTAATGGTGGAAGGGATGGTTGAGGTGTGGGTAAGGTGGATATGGAGGACAGTGGGATGGAGATATATGGAGTGAATGTAGGTTGGTCAATGATTTATTGTAGAAGGTCTTGATAGGAAGTGGAGGATGAGGGTAGCTCAGGAGGAGAGGATGGTGAATCATCCATAAAGGAATCATCAATGAGGGTGAAGGAAGGAATGGAGGGTGATGAAGTGGCATCTGGTGGAGGGTAGGAGAATAAGGGATGGAATTGTTCTTCTGGTGTTGGAAGTGCAGGTACTGGAGATGGTGTAGATGTTGGAGAGGGGCTGGAGATGATGATGGTGGATGGAGTTGGAATGGTAGATGGGATTGGAAGAGATGGAATTGGAGGAGGAGGAGGAGCAACATCAGCAGGCAGATCATCTGTAGGGGCAGAGACCTGTGGGGAAGTGACTCTGAGATTCCTTGTGCCTGAAGGAGTGCTGGAGGAGGGCCTGCTGGGCTTGTTGATTTGTCTATTCCATTTATCAAACAGGGCACAAGACAGTCTCTTGGAAGCATTGATATGGATTCCAGAGGAGACCAGCAAAGCAGGGCACCTGTGCTGCAGAAACACCCCAATAACCCTTCCAAAGTTGACAAAACTTTTGTTGATCTTCTTCTTGATAAGGTCAAAGAAGACTTCTCCCCAATTCAAATTTTTCCTGTCTACAAGGGCTCCCATGAGGCAGAGTTGATACCTTGAGATTGTATCATGGGCAGAGTGTTTAGCCAGTAGCACTTTCCCAACTATATCTGCCATGAATCTGTATTCCACAGATAGGTTCTTTTTCAAGAGCATGCTAGGGTTGGCCTCTGAATGACCCATTCTGGCAAGCAGGTCAGTATACTCTTCTCCAGACAAGTCAGCAGTATCTTCACCATTTCTCAACTCAAAAACCTCTGATAAAATTGCTGGGGTTAGAGGTACCTGTGTGAGAGATATTGACCCAACAATGGTGGAGTTGTCTTGATTGTGGCCAGTGTAAACCCATTCCTTGATCTCATCAGATGCAAGCTTGATCCTTGTGGTCATAATTGCTGTCAGGTTTTGCTCTTTGAATAGCCCCAAAATATCGTGAATGACCTGGTCGGTTGTGCTGAAGGATTCCATATCGATGTCGAAGCCAGCATCAAACTTCATTGCGGCGAGAACAGCAACAAACACAGCCATGGGTACCTGCAAAATTTCATCAAACAAAACGACCAAGTGCAGAACTGTTTGGAGGGAAAGAAAGTTCTTGCAGAGAAATCGAAAGCGCAAAGGAGAACGACGGCGAAAAATGAATTTTATATTAGGGTTCGACGCAGAATTGGAAAGATCGTTGAACTCAGTTCGACGATCGAGGCTTCTAAAGGAATCTGAAGAGTCTTCAACATCGTCGATCTCCGTTCGACGATATTGGTGAGAGTCGAGCTCTGTTCGACGATCGTTCAGAGAACAAAATCGTCGAGCGTCGTTCGACGGTCGTTGACCGGAAGAGATAGTTCATACTATCTGAGAAACGCTGAACTCAGGTCGACGATTTTGGAAATCGTCGATCTCCGTTCGACGATCTTGGGGCAAATCGTCTAGCGCGGTTCAGAGATCAGAAAAACTCAAGACACTAAGAAAAAAACAGGATGTTTGCCTAGTCTTGGTCAGTTTTTAAGCTTTCAAAATCTTGGATATTATTGAAGACTTCCTTCATCTAACATTCCTAACTGATTTAGGAAAAAGGTGTGTTTCTTTTCATCCAAGGGCTTGGTGAAAATATCTCCCCTTTGTAGATCAGTTGGGATATATTGTAGTTCAATTTTATTCTTTTCAACATTATCCCTTAAGAAATGATGCCTAATCTCTATGTGTTTTGTCCTACTATGGAGGACTGGATTTTGAGCTATGGAAATAGCACTGGTGTTATCACAAAAGATTTTAGACTTCTCTAAGTTGTAGCCATAGTCTAGGAGTTGGTTTTGAATCCACAAGATTTGTGAGCAACAACTGCCTGCAGCCATATATTCAGCTTCAGCAGTTGAAGTTGACACAGAAGTCTGTTTCTTACAAAACCAAGAGACAAGTCTTTCACCAAGGAACTGACAAGTTCCACTGGTGCTTTTCCTGTCAATTCTGCATCCAGCACAATCAGCATCAGAGAATCCAGTTAAATCAAATGCTGAATCTTTTGGATACCAGAGACCTAGATTTGGACAACTTTTAACATACCTGAGAATCCTCTTTACTAGTGTTAGGTGTGACTCTCTAGGGCTTACTTGGAACCTATCATATATACATATAGCAAACATTATATCTGGTCTACTAGCTGTAAGATACAGTAAAGAGCCAATCATTGCTCTATATGTTGTCTGATCAACAGGTTTCCCATGTTCATCAGCATCCAATACAGCATTAGTAGGCATGGGTATTTTCATACAGGATGCCTCAGACATGCCAAATTTCTTAACCAGTTCATTAGCAAACTTGGTTTGAGAAATAAAGATGCCTTCAGCATGCTGCTTGACTTGCAATCCTAGGAAGAAGGATAGCTCACCCATGTTACTCATCTCAAATTTAGAATTGTTAGGTATTGTATCCACAACGTACCTGATTTGAAGAAGCCCCTGAACAAGCTAAGGTAAATAGACAATGTATTTGATAAAATATTTCAAGTTGTGCTTGCAGCTTTTCGACGCTAAGTGCACACCAATGTCAGGGTGCAGTAGGTCAATATACACGGGTCTGCACGACGTAATCCCTCGTTGAGCAGATCTGTGTGTTGGCCTACGTGTACTCTCTCTATTGGAGTGTACTTATTTTCAAGTATAGGGCTGTGTTAACTCAAGAGCAGACAAGGAGCAAGGATTGGGTCAAGGAGCACCTCATTGGTGGAAAGACGAAAAATCGTCTAAGTGTAAATCGACGAGAATCACTAGTGATTCTCGCCGAATCGTCGAGAATCATTGGCTGATTCTCACCGACTCGATCCAGCTACTTTAAAGCGAGCAACTCTGATGCTAAGTAATAATCGACGAGAATCACCAAGTGATTCTCGCCGATTCGGCGAGAATCACTAGTGATTCTCGCCGAATCGTCGAGAATCACTGGATGATTCTCGCCGTCTCGACCTGTCTAAAACAGAGCGTGCAATCAAGTCAACATCGACGAGAATCATCTTTGATTCTCGCCGAATCGACGAGAATCACCTTTGATTCTCGCCGATTCGACGAGAATCACCTTCGATTCTCGCCGATTTTGACTTGGGTAATTTTCTGGAAACAGCTGGACCGGATTCTGCCGATGGCACTATTTTGAACCGGTTTTTGGGTTTCTTATGGTGGGACCCACAACAGTCATTTAGGAGTATACTTGTGTATAAATACACGCATATTTTTGAACAGTGAAGAGACACAGAAAGAAGCCGAGCGACGATCTTGACCTAAAATCGCGAAACTGCTACGCCGCCGCCGTCGCCGCTCGTGCTAGTTGGTCTCCGCTTTTGTTCGAGATTCTTCCAGATCTCCCGGCGACAGAAGCTTAGCCAAGCATAGTGTCTCACGCGTCTATCCAGAGATCTCTTGTCTCTTGATTTGTTGATCGGGAAAATCTTCCCCATCCGAATCGATCGAGACGATTGATCCTAGTGTGACCGTTGGAAGACCTTGCTAGCTTTGCTACGAAGACTGGATCTCCAAAGTACTGCAGCCGCACACCGTTGTCACCGCCGATCCCGAGAACCAAGCCGCCGCCCATCTTGCCGCCGCCGGTTCCGGGGAGATTCTCTCCAAGAGAGATCTAGGGTTGTGGACTCTTCGGGGACTTCAAGAACATGTCGTCAACGAAGAGGGACACCTTAGTCTCCAAAAGTAGTTTGTATTTCTTGTACATTCTAGTTTATTTTTGTTGTAAAGGAACGTTGGTTCCTAGTTGTAAGGGTTGGGTGCAACCCGTGTTGTGGGAGTGTTGTCTCCTACGTGTGGAGGGGTTCCTTCCGATAGTGCAAGGATTGGATTTCAATCCTGTTGGTGAAGTGACCGAGTCATCCCTTGTTGGGAGATAGGTCGAAGAGGGAAAGTGGATGTACCCAACTCGGGGAACCACTATAAATAGCTTGTGTACCTTCTTTGCTGTGCTGTTTTGTTTATTTGTGCAGGTACAATTTTAATTCCGCAAAAACGCTGCACGTCACCTATTCCCCCCCCCCCATAGGTGAAGGTAGTTGACACTAGGTGGACTTTCAAGTGGTATCAGAGCGAGGTTACTCATCAAAATGGTTCACACCTTGAGTAGAATCCTGCCACTAGTGTCAAGAAGAAGACAAACATCTACTATGGACGGGCTCAAGTACACAGGCAAGATCCCAGTGTGCACCAGGCTCAACTTTCCTATCTGGAAGGAAAGGATCAGGTTCTACATGGAAGCAGTTGATCCTCGACTCTTCATGATCGTGGAGGAGAGACCTTATGTCCCTACTAAGGCCTCCACCATTGATCCTACCCAGAAAGTGCCAAAGAAAATTTCTGAAATGGACAAGGACGAGATGGTGCTGGTGGGACTTTACAAGAAGGCGCAGAACATTCTGGTCAGTGCGGTCGATGACTCCATGATGCAGAACTTCTACAATTGCATGACAGCAAAGGAGATCTGGCACTGCCTGATTATCCTAATGGAGGGCACTGATGAAGTGAGGGATGATCGGAGATCCCTTCTGAACCAGAAATATGAGGCCTTCAGACAAGGGCCTAAGGAAGAGATCGGAGTCACCTTCGAGAACTTCGTCAAGATTGTCAATGCCCTCAAAGGATATGGAAGAGTGTTCACTGATGGTGAACTTAATGATAAATTCCTTAGGTCCCTTACTAAGGAATGGGACACAAAGATCTGCGCCATCCGAGAGTTTGGCAGACTTGTTGAAATAGACCCGCAAATTCTGTTTGGGAAGCTGTTGTCCTATGAGCTTCAACTGAACACCAGGAAAGCTGAAGAAGAAGCAGAGAAGGCTGCAGCCAAAGAAAAGACTGTGGCTCTAAAAGCCATTCACTCCAGAAAAGGCAAGGGTGCGGTTTCATACCGTGCCAGGAAAAAGGATGAGGAGGAGGACTCCGAGCCATGCTCCTCCAGCTCAGAGCTGTCTGAGGAGGATTTCTCCCTCATCACCCGAGAATTCAAGAAGTTCCTCAAGATGAGGAATCAAAGAAAGAAAGACGGCGCCTCCTCCAGACATCAGAAGAAAAATTATTCTTCTGACAGGTATGCTTCTAAACCGAACAAACATCGCTCCTCTGACATTATTTGTTTTGGATGCAATAAGCCAGGACACGTCGTGGCCGACTGCTACCAAGGCAAGAGAGAAAAAGGGAAAGAAGAGGAGCACAAATCCTCGAGAGATAAGAAGAAAGAGAGGAGCTACATCGCCAAAAGGCCAAAGACACTGAGTGAGTCTGATTCCTCAGACTCCAGTGATGATGAGGAAGCCTACTTCGGGCTGGTGGGTCGCTCCGACTCAGAAGGAGAATGCCCCCCATTTACTGGGAAGGTAAAAGCTCACACCCCTCTCTCCGACTCCGACTCTGATCCTGAGTCTCAGGATGATGACCCTGAGGATAGCCTTTCGGCCCGTGAAGCGGAGCTCCTCGAGAAGTATGAGCTTCTGCTCAACACTTTCGAGGAGTGTCGTAAGAGACTGAAGGCCGAGAAAAAGGAAGTGAAATTACTTAAGGGTGAGTGTGTCTCCCTAAGGGAAGAGGTCACCAGTTTAATTTCTCTCCGACAAGAGCACCTTGACCTGACTTTAAAGCATTCAGAGTCTCTTAAGCTCCTTGATCTTAAGCAGGAGGAAGTCGACAAGTTGGAAGAACAACTTGCGGCAGAAAGGAAGATCGTCAAGAGCTTCTCTATGCCAAAAACAGTTCTTCAAGTAGTTGATACCTTCTCTGCTCGGGCCAAAGGAGCTGGCTTGGGGCATGTAGGGGTATCTGGTTCCTCATCCAGGAGAAACAGGAACCAGAGGAAGAATAAGGCCGCCAAGAAGGCCTCTGCTGATGAAAAGGGAAAGGCTTCGCTCAGTCCTGTTGCGTTCAGAAAGCCTAGCTTTCCTTGCAACCAACATGACTTTGAATCAACCTTTGGTCATCATTTCCGGCCCTCGGTTGCAAAGCCAAAGAGCCGATATGATGGTTGGTCTTTTCCCCGGAACTTCGGTGAGAGTGCCTTCAAGGCACCTTATGAGGAAATCCACATGGGAAATTATGGTCAATTCTCTAGCGGCCATAATGGAAAGCAGGCACCAAGAGTCAAGCCTGTTATACTGACGAAACAGAAGGTGAAGAAGTCATGTGACTGCAATCACTATGAGGCCTCCACCTCCAGATCCAAGGCCCCGGCTGTACCCACCATTCCCAGGGTAAGGCAGGAGCCTAGGAAGAGGTACAACAGATTTGACTGTTGGTGCTGTGGCAAAGTCGGTCACTTTGCCGTGGATTGTTGGTTTAACCAGAGGTATAACGAGACTCCCTATGTTAGCACTGCGAGGCCGACCACTCGTAAGGTTAACCAACCGAGGGGGAGTATGCTAACCAGGAATCTAGGACCCAAGTTCGATTGGGTTCCTAAGGGAAATTAATTTTGTTTTGCAGGAATGTCCAAAGGCCACCAAAACTCCAATCTGGTACTTGGACAGTGGATGCTCCCGGCACATGACTGGGACAAGAAGCCTGCTGCGTGATTACACTCCAGTCGAGAATGGACCCAAAGTCATCTTTGGAGGGTCAGATCGAGGAGTCACCAGAGGTTACGGTATGATTTCCAACGGTATAATCTCTATCACCGACGTGGCATATGTTGAAGGGTTAAACCATAACCTGATCAGTGTAAGTCAGTTATATGACAAAGGTTATGACGTTAAGTTCTGCAAGGATAAATATCTGATAAATTCACGTACCTCTTCTGAGACGGTATTATCAGGCATTAGGAGCAGAAATATCTTCTGCTTAGATTTTCTCAGTTTAGATTCATCTACCCCCGTATGCCTTGTGGCAACAGGCAGTGCATCTCTTTGTGAACAATGGCACAAGAGATTGACACATATTAATTTCAAAACAATTAGTATGTTGTTTTCTAAAAACTTAGTAAGGGATGCTCCCGTTATCAAGTGCATCAAAGATAGCCCCTGTCCTGCATGCCAGATGGGCAAACAGACTCGGGCTACCTTTAAGAGCATTGCAGACAAAGACTCTTCCCGATGTCTTTACCTTCTACATATGGACTTGTTTGGTCCAATGCAAGTTCATAGCTTGGGAGGCAAGTCCTATACGCTAGTGATAGTTGATGACCATTCTCGGTTTACATGGGTGTTCTTCTTAAAACGAAAGTCGGATACGTTTGACATCTTCACTAGTTTTGTCAAGCAGATTCAGAATGAATTTAACTGTCCAGTGGTCAAAATCAGAAGTGACCATGGAAAAGAATTCGAATCTGGCGCTATGACAGAGTTTTGTGAAGAACAAGGTATCTTTCATGAGTTTTCCTCCCCGCGCACTCCTCAGCAAAATGGAGTTGCGGAGAGGAGAAATAGAACTCTCATTGAAGCCTGCACGACAATGTTGAAAGACGCTTCTCTCCCAGAATACATCTGGGCAGAGGCTGTCAATACAGCTTGTCATGTACAAAACCGAGCATTGATCAACAAGCATCATCGTAAGACGCCTTATGAACTACTGAGAGGCAGGAAACCAACCATGTCCTACTTGAGGATCTTTGGTTGCAGATGCTATGTACTGAATAATGGGAAGTACCCGCGTACTAAATTTGGTGAAAAATGCTTCGAAGGCATATTCATGGGCTATAGTTCCCACAGTCGGGCATATAGGGTCTTCAATAAGAAAACCCTAGTGGTAGAAGAATCAATTAATGTTGTATTTGATGAAGGAAGTTTGCTTAACAGCAATTCTTCCAGTGGTATTCTTGAAGATGCAGGTGCACGACTTGAACAGCTGTGTCTCGATGAGACCGCTAAAGATGATACTCCTAAGTACGTCAAAGTTTCCACCTCACGTCATCTGGTAATGTTGAAGATCAAAATGGAACAAATCTCTTAGAAGAAGGAGAAGCCCAAGAAGTAGTCGAAGCTCCAGACGCCAGACTTCTAGAGCTCCGGCATGTGAGAGATCATCCTAGAGATCAGATCATCGGAGATCCTCGTGTCGGTGTCAGAACTCGAAGAGGTACTATTAACGAGATTTTGCATCTTAGCTTCCTGTCACAGGTTGAGCCAAAGAAGTTCGACGAGGCGAACAAAGATGCGGCATGGATTTTGGCCATGCAAGATGAACTACATCAATTCGAACGTTGCAACGTTTGGACGCTGGTTCCCAGACCACCCAAGCAGAATGTGATTGGCACCAAGTGGATCTTCAGAAACAAACTAGATGAACATGGTGTCATCATAAAGAACAAGGCCAGGCTGGTGGCTCAAGGTTACAGACAGGAGGAGGGGATTGACTTCGACCAGACCTTTGCACCAGTGGCAAGGCTCGAAGCAATCAGATTGTTCGTCGCGTATGCTTCGCACAAAGGATTCACAGTCTATCAAATGGATGTGAAATCAGCATTCTTGAACGGAGACCTGAAGGAGGAAGTATACGTCGCTCAACCCCCAGGTTTTGTCAATCCTACTTATCCCAATCATGTATACTTCCTTAATAAAGCTCTATATGGTTTAAAACAAGCTCCACGAGCTTGGTATGAGACTTTATCTAGTTTTTTTCTTGAGAACAAGTTCTCTAGAGGTAAAATAGATAAAACATTGTTTCTCAGGGAAGTCAAAGGCAAGATTTTGCTGGTGCAAATCTATGTCGATGACATTATATTCGGCTCAACGGACAACAATCTTTGCAAAAAGTTTTCTAAACTTATGCAAGGAAAGTTTGAAATGAGCAGTATAGGAGAGCTCAAGTATTTCTTGGGCCTTCAAGTGAAACAGTCTGAGGATGGAATCTTCATCTCTCAGACGAAGTTCACAAATGAACTCCTTAAGAAATTCGGTATGGAGAATGCAACCTCTATGCGGACTCCAATTGGATCCACTATGTCTCTGGATAAGGATGAGAAAGGTAAACCTTTCGATGAAACCAAATACAGAAGCATCATTGGATCCCTGCTCTACCTTACTGCCAGTAGACCGGATATCATGTTCTCCACATGTGTCTGTGCCAGATATCAGGTGAACACTAAGGAATCTCACTATGTCGCTGCAAAGCGAATTCTAAGATACCTTAAAGGTACTCCCAATCTTGGCTTGTGGTACCCGAGAAACAATGATGTCGAGCTAATAGGTTTTTCAGATGCTGATTTTGCAGGGAGTAGGGATGACAGGAAAAGCACTTCCGGGACGTGTCAATTCCTCGGAAGAAGGCTTATCTCATGGAATAGCAAGAAGCAGAATTGTGTAGCTACCTCCACAGCAGAGTCTGAGTACATCTCGGCAGGCAGCTGTTGCGCACAACTCCTATGGATCAGAAACCAGTTAGCCGACTACGACCTTCAGTTCAAGGAAGTACCAATGTACTGCGACTCCTCCAGTACAATTGCAATTGCCAACAATCCGGTATCGCACAGCAGAACGAAGCATATTGAAGTGCGCTACCACTTCATTCGGGAGCACGTGGAGAACAAGGACATCTCTCTCTGTTATGTCCCCACGGACAAGCAGATTGCAGACATTTTCACAAAGCCCTTAGACGAAGCCAAGTTCAGTCTTTTCAAAACTGAATTGGGAATGCTAAACTATGAGGAATGAAGACTACAGAAGCTCCATGCTCGTGCATCTAGGGGGAGGCTTTGCCAGGAACTCCAGGGTGAGCTCAGGTGCAAGAACTGAGGGGGGGCAAGTGGTCAAATGCTACAGACCCCGATTTGCAGAAGCCGAAAAGGGGGAGATTACACTCTCGGCTAAGGCTAAGGTGGCTCCCAGTTTGCTCTAAAATTGGTATTGGTAATGAATATCTCTCTCAACTCAATTTCAAGGTTATGATTTTCATTCCCATACGCCTTATTCACCTTAGCTTGTAGGGTTTAGGCTTCTTCAAATAGGGGGAGATTGTTGGGTATTGTATCCACAACGTACCTGATTTGAAGAAGCCCCTGAACAAGCTAAGGTAAATAGACAATGTATTTGATAAAATATTTCAAGTTGTGCTTGTAACTTTTCCACGCTAAGTGCACACCAATGTCAGGGTGCAGTAGGTCAATATACACGGGTCTGCACGACGTAATCCCTCGTTGAGCAGATCAGTGTGTTGGCCTACGTGTACTCTCTCTATTGGAGTGTACTTATTTTCAAGTACAGGGCTGTGTTAACTCAAGAGCAGACAAGGAGCAAGGATGGGTCAAGGAGCACCTCATGGGTGGAAAGACGAAAAATCGTCTAAGTGTAAATCGATGAGAATCACCAAGTGATTCTCGCCGATTCAATGATTCTCGCCGAATCATCGAGAATCATTGGCTGATTCTCGCCGACTCGATCCAGCTACTTCAAAGCGAGCAACTCTGATGCTAAGTAATAATCGACGAGAATCACTAGTGATTCTCGCCGAATCGTCGAGAATCACTGGCTGATTCTCGCCGTCTCGACCCAGCTAAAATAGAACGTGCAATCAAGTCAACATCGACGAGAATCATCTTTGATTCTCGCCGAATCGACGAGAATCATCTTTGATTCTCGCCAAATCGACGAGAATCACCTTTGATTCTCGCCGATTCGACGAGAATCACCTTCGATTCTCGCCGATTTTGACTTGGGTAATTTTCTGGAAACAGCTGGACAGGATTCTGCCGCTGGCACTGTTTTGAACCGGTTTTTGGGTTTCTTCTTGTGGGACCCACAACGGTCATTTAGGAGTATACTTGTGTATAAATACACGCGTATTTTTGAACAGTGAAGAGACACAGAAAGAAGCCGAGCCACGATCTTGACCTAAAATCGCGAAACTGCTCCGCCGCCGCCGTCGCCGCTCGTGCTAGTTGGTCGCCGCTTTTGTTCGAGATTCTTCCAGATCTCCCGCCGACAGAAGCTTAGCCAAGCATAGTGTCTCACGCGTCTATCCAGAGATCTCTTGTCTCTTGATTTGTTGATCGGGAAAATCTTCCCCATCCGAATCGATCGAGACGATTGATCCTTGTGTGACCGTTGGAAGACCTTGCTAGCTTTGCTACGAAGACTGGATTTCCAAAGTACTGCAGCCGCACACCGTTGTCGCCGCCGATCCCGTGAACCAAGCCGCCACCCATCTTGCCGCAGCCGGTTCCGGGGAGATTCTCTCCAAGAGAGATCTAAGGTTGTGGACTCTTCGTGGACTTCAAGAACACGTCGTCAACGAAGAGGGACACCTTAGTCTCAAAAAGTAGTTTGTATTTCTTGTACATTCTAGTTTATTTTTGTTGTAATGGAACGTTGGTTCCTAGTTGTAAGGGTTGGGTGCAACCCGTGTTGCGGGAGTGTTGTCTCCTGTTGAAATTTGTGAAGTGGAAGTGGGTGACGGGACAGGCCGCGCGGCCTGTGGCGGACAGCTTTGGCGGACTGGGCGAACTGGGCGGACTGCGTTATGCGGCCTGGTGAAAAGTCTGGTGGAAGCCGGCTGTGTTGAGCGGGTTGTTGCATGGAGTCCGTGGTTTGGTGCGGCCTGCTATCTGCGGATAGAGAGGCTTGCGGACTGGTGCTTTGCTCAGTGGTCGCGGGTGCAAGCTTGTGCTGAAAGGCGGGTTGGCTCTTGTCCGCGGGAAGCTTGAGGACTGATGTGTCCGCGGTATTGGCTGTTGCGGACTAAGCTTAGAGCTTGGCTGAGGCCTTGTCGAGCTCTGGTGTTACAGCAGGCGATTTGCTGTGGAGACCAGTTGGCGGCCTGGTGTTTGGAGTCCGGGAGGAAGCTGCTGCATTGGACAAGAGCGAGGAGCTCGCGGACTGGTTGCGGTCTGTGCTAGGGTGTTTGGCGGACGGGACTTGTGTCCGCCATGCTCGCACTGGCCCTTGATGGTTTTGGACTTGGTCACACATTGTGCCAAGTTCATGGTGTCCGCCGTATCCGCCAAGTCCGCTGTGACCGGGCGGACTGTTGCTGTTTGCCTTTGGTCGTGGACTTGTGGCGGATTGAGGTGTGGGTCTTGCGGACTGCCTCGGGTTGGTGCGGACAGCCATTGAAGGGGGTTGCTGTCCTGCAGTGGTTGGAGCTTTGCGGGCTGATGCCTTGTCCGCTTAGCTCAGGCGGACTGGAGAGGGTTCGTCAACGGTTGTCGTGCTACTGGCGGTTTCCTTGGTATCCGGCTAAGTCCATGCAGACTCAGCGGACGGTGGTTGTATTCGCGCAGACTGAGGGTGGTGTCGCTATCTCTTGGGCGGTGACCACACTCCTCACCTTGCCTATAAATAGGACCCCCCCGGCACATCTACAGTAACCTAAGTAACTTGAGTGAACAGTAAGTTGGGGTGTGCGAAGTGCTGCGGTCTGTGTTTGCCAGTCCGCGCGGATTATTTCAGGCTGACGGTTTGCTGTGTGCAGGTCGCGCGGATAACTTCAAGGAGCCAGGAGTTTGGCTGTGACTTCGGTCAGTGCTTGGAAGTGTGCGGTCTCTGCGGACTCAGCAGGAGGTCGCTCTGCGGCTTGTCAGTTCTGTTTCAACTTTGCTAGCTTCAATAACCTGTCCGCCAGCTTCAGGCGGGTAGGGGAGTTCCTCAGTTCGGATTCAGCAGGAGGCGAATAACGGTCTGTCCGCGCGGCCTCGCGGCTTCGGCGGACTCCGTGGTATTCGGCGGATTGCAGCACAGCTTGGGCGAGCTCAGCGGTCTCGGCGGTCTCGGCGACCTCGCGGTCTCGGCGGACTCCGGTGCTGTCCGCCCGACTTGTTTTTTGTGTTCTTTCTGTTTTCAGCTGTAATACTAGCGAAATCATGTCTCGCTATGTATGTCTCGGATTGTAAAGAAGTGAATGCATAATAAGACCTTCTTGTGCTTCCATTGTTTTGTTGGGTGCAACCTCTAGTCCTTGGGCTTTCCGCAGGTTCAGCGTGCGAACTGGTTAGTTCTGAAGATATTAATTTGGTGTTTGGGCTATCTTGCTGACCACGTTGAGAAAATTTAACATGGTATCAGAGCCAGGTTTCTGAGGTTGCTGAGGTTCAGTTGCGTGAGCGGAAGTCAGCCAGTGTTGTTACTTAGTGATTGAGTGGTGATCAACCTGTGTTGTTGCTCGGAGCTGCTGAAGGATACCAACAGGTGGTTGCAATGGAAGGAAGCTTGGCAAGAGGTCTGGGCATTGAACTCTTAACGCCGACTAACTACAAGAAGTAGAAGTCGTGCATGAAGAGTTATCGTCTGGGCGAGGAGCTGTGGGAAGTTGTCGGTGGAGACGACAGACAGGAAGTAACTGCTGCTTTCGGTACTGCTGAGCAGGTGAGGCTCTGGAGAAGAACTAATGCTAAGGCAGAGTTCGTTCTGAAGAGAGCTGTCTCTCCGGAACTGTTTGATCACATCATTGGGTGTGAGTCGGCTGCTGATATTTGGACAACCATTGATGAGTTGTTCAATAGGAAGAATGTGGCGCGGCTGCAGTTCCTGGAGAATGAGTTGGCCAGGGCAACTCAGGGAGACCTTTCCATCTCCAAGTACTTCTTAAAGATGAAGAGCTTGTGTGCTGAGCTGTCGGCACTGGATCCTGATGAGCCTATATCTGAGGCAAAGATGAAAAGGCACATTATCCGCGGCTTGCGGAAGGAGTATGTGGCCTTTGTCACATCTGTTCAAGGGTGGGCTACTCAGCCGTCTCTGCTAGAGCTGGAGAATCTGCTTGCCTCGCAAGAGAGCTTAGCAAGGCAGATGGCTGGAGTGAATCTGAATCAGGAAGGCAGCGAGGCTCTCTTCTCAGGCAAGAAGAAGGGATGGGAAGGGAAGAAGAAGAAGAAGGTGCAGGCCGCTGTTGAGAAGGAGACTTCATCTTCATATCCGCCGGAGAGGAGCAATGCTCCTAAGGACTGGAAGAAGAACTTGAAGTGCTACCGGTGTCATCAACGAGGGCACTTCAAGCGGGACTGCAAGGTCAAACTGCAGCCTGGGCATGCTGCGGGAAAGGAGGAAGCTTGCTCGCGAAGTGAAGAAGCAGAATGGGGAGGAGCTTTCATGACGGGCACTTGTGTCCGGGCCTTATCTACTGAGGACTTCAACAGCGAGTGGATCGTCGACTCCGGGTGTGGTCATCACCTCACCGGAGACAAGTCGAAGTTCACCTCCATGCAGGCTTACTCAGGTAATGAATCTATTATCACTGCTGATAATACTGTTTATGCAGTAGAGAAGGAGGGGGTCGTGTCTTTGGGTAGTGATCAGGGGCCACTCACGTTAAGGAGTGTGTATCACGTGCCGGGCATGAAGAAGAACCTCTTCTCGGTGACCAACGCGGTGGACGCTGGGTATCACGTTCTGTTTGGGCCAACAGACGTGAGGTTCCTTCGCAACGTATCAGCGGTAAAGGCTGATGTGGCTCATGTTGGGAGGAGGGTGAAGAACTTGTTTGTTCTTTCCACCAGTGCCTATGTTGATAGGATGAGAGCCAATGATAGTGCGGCTATCTGGCATGAGAGGCTGGGGCATTTTGGCATGGACAAGCTAAAGGCAATGGCGAGTAGAAGTCTGGTGAGTGGGTTGCCGAAGTTGTCCTCCTTTGGTGATGGGCATGTTTGTGCGGGCTGTCAATACGGTAAGGCACATCGCCTTCCGTTTGATAAATCACAAACAAGGAGCAAGAAACCATTGGAGTGTATTCATGGCGACCTGATGGGACCGACGGTTACTGCCAGCCTTGGTGGAAGCAGATACATGCTTGTCTTGGTTGATGACTACTCAAGGTATACTTGGGTGTACTTCTTAAAGGAGAAGACGAAAGCCTTCCGTTTGTTCGTGGAGTTCAAGGAGTTGGTAGAAGGCCGGCTTGGCTTGCAGATTAAGAAGTTTAGAACTGATAACGGGGGGGAGTTTGTCTCTTCCGAGTTTTCTAACTTCTGCAGGAAGCACGGGATCCAACGGGAGCTTACTTGTGCTCACACTCCACAACAAAATGGGGTAGCGGAGCGGAAGATCCGTCATTTGACGGAAACCTGCAAATGCTGGCTGCATGCGAAAGATATCCCAAGGTCCTTTTGGGCGGAGGGAATGTCTTGTGCTGCCTATGTTATCAACCGGATGCCACTCAGCCCTATCAACATGAAGACTCCTGTTGAGCTGTTGCTGAAGGAGAAGCCGAGTGTTGAACACCTTAGGGTGTTCGGTTCAACTTGCTACGTGCATGTCCCGGATGCTTCACGGACAAAGCTGGATGCGAAGGCATGGAAACTTGTCTTTGTTGGCTATGATGAGCGGAAGAAGGGATGGAAGTGCATGGACCCTGTGACGAAGAAGTTCGTGGTGTCAAGAGACGTTGTCTTTGACGAGCTGACGTCATATGGAGGTGGCTCGGTGGAGCTAACCAGAAGTAGCAAGGATGATGAAGCACCGGTGGAGGCTGCTGAAGGCTTGGAAGAGGAGCTTGCTGTTTCACCAGCAGCTCCTGCTGCTTCGAACTCCGAGGCTGAGCCTTCTGGCTCAGGAAATAGGGGGAGCACTGCTCAATGCTTGTCCCAGGTAGGAGTGGAGCCTGAAGAAGCAACGGAAGCCGTGAGCAAGGAGCCATGTCTTCGGAGATCGAAGAGGGTGGTTAAGCCACCGGCTCGGTACTGTGATGGGAATGCAGTGAGCTTTGTCTCCTGCTTCTTTGCAGGTCCTCTAGATGAGCGAGAGCCTGCAAACTTCAACGAGGCCACTGGAGTGAAGGAGTGGGATGATGCCATGAAGGAAGAGATTGATGCTCTGAAGAAGAATGAAACCTGGGACCTTGTGCCCAAGGTTGATGGCGTTACTCCGGTTACTTGCAAGTGGGTGTATAAGTTGAAGAAGAAGGCTGATGGGAGCATTGATCGTTTCAAGGCTCGCCTGGTCGCTAGAGGATTCTCACAGCAGTATGGAGAAGACTATGATGAGACATTCAGTCCAGTTGCGAAGATGACTTCTGTAAGAGTGGTGATCGCCTTGGCTGCTAGCAGGGGATGGAGGTTGTGGCAACTCGATGTGAAGAATGCCTTTCTTTACGGAGAGATTGACAAGGACATCTTCATGGATCAGCTGCTTGGTTTTGTCTCTGAGAAGCATCCGGACTATGTCTGCAAACTCAGGAAGGCTCTCTATGGGTTGAAGCAAGCTCCTCGAGCGTGGTATGGGAAGATTGCAGAGTACTTGCAATTCTGTGGATACCTGGCTTCTAACTCGGATTCAAGCTTGTTCGTCAAGAAGAAGGGAGAGCTAAGAGTCTTGGTCCTGCTGTATGTGGATGATATGATCATCACAGGGAACTCGGAGGAGGAAGTAGCAAGGCTCAGGGGAGAGCTTGCTATACGCTTCGAGATGAAAGACTTGGGAGAGTTGCATCACTTTCTTGGTCTGGAAGTGGAGAGGAAGGAGTGCGGGGTTCTCATTAGCCAGAAAGGGTATGCTGATCGCATTGTGAAGCGGTTTGGCATGGGCGAAAGGAATAAGTGCTCTACTACACTGGAATCTGGGCTGAAGCTTCGACGAGATGAGGGAAGGGTTCTTCATGATCCCTTGGTGTTCAGGGCTCTTGTTGGGAGCTTGATTTACCTGACGATTACAAGGCCGGATATCGCTTATGCTGTTGGCCGAGTAAGTCGGTATATGGCTGAACCAATGCAATCTCATCTAGTGGCGGCAAAGGGAATTCTGAAGTATGTCAAGGCTTCTTCTGACATGGGACTCCTCTATAGAAGGGACGCGGAGGTTGCATTGCTCGGGTACACAGATGCTGACTATGGCGGTGATTCAGATGATCGATGGTCTACTTCAGGTTATGTGTTCACTTGCGGATCAGCTAGCATCTCGTGGTGTAGCAAGAAGCAGGACTCGGTGTCAGTTTCAACCACGGAGGCGGAGTATAAGGCTTCGGTCTTGGCTGCTCGGGAAGCCGTTTGGTTGAGGAGGCTTATAGAGGATGTTCATGAAGAAGTGCAAGGGCCTACTTTACTCCGGGGTGACAATGAGAGTGCTCTCAAACTGGTAAACAATCCAGTGTGTCACGCCAGGACCAAACATATAGAGATTGATCACCACTTCATCAGGAAGAAGGTGTTGGAGGGGTCTCTGCTGGTCGGGCATGTTCGGAGTGAAGATAATCTTGCTGACATCTTCACGAAGCCACTGTCGAAGGGGCCTTTTGAACGCTTGCGCAGCTTGCTGGGCTTGGTCACCACTTCTCACTTCAAGGGGGAGTGTTGAAATTTGTGAAGTGGAAGTGGGTGACGGGACAGGCCGCGCGGCCTGTGGCGGACAGCTTTGGCGGACTGGGCGGACTGGGCGGACTGCGTTATGCGGCCTGGTGAAAAGTCTGGTGGAAGCCGGCTGTGTTGAGCGGGTTGTTGCATGGAGTCCGCGGTTTGGTGCGGCCTGGTATCTGCGGATAGAGAGGCTTGCGGACTGGTGCTTTGCTCAGTGGTCGCGGGTGCAAGTTTGTGCTGAAAGGCGGGTTGGCTCTTGTCCGCGGGAAGCTTGCGGACTGATGTGTCCGCGGTATTGGCTGTTGTGGACTAAGCTTAGAGCTTGCCTGAGGCCTTGTCGAGCTCTGGTGTTACAGTAGGCGATTTGCTGTGGAGACCAGTTGGCGGCCTGGTGTTTGGAGTCCGGGAGGAAGCTGCTGCGTTGGACAAGTGCGAGGAGCTCGCGGACTGGTTGCGGTCTGTGCTAGGGTGTTTGGCGGACGGGACTTTGTGTCCGCCATGCTCGCACTGGCCCTTGATGGTTTTGGACTTGGTCACACATTGTGCCAAGTTCATGGTGTCCGTCGTATCCGCCAAGTCCGCTGTGACCGGGAGGACTGTTGCTGTTTGCCTTTGGTCGTGGACTTGTGGCAGATTGAGGTGTGGGTCTTGCGGACTGCCTCGGGTTGGTGCGGATAGCCATTGAAGGGGGTTGCTGTCCTGCAGTGGTTGGAGCTTTGCGGGCTGATGCCTTGTCCGCTTAGCTCAGGCGGACTGGAGAGGGTTCGTCAACGGTTGTCGTGCACCTGGCGGTTTCCTTGGTATCCGGCTAAGTCCATGCGGACTCAGCGGACGGTGGTTGCATTCGCGCGGACTGAGGGTGGTGTCGCTATCTCTTGGGCGGTGACCACACTCCTCACCTTGCCTATAAATAGGACCCCCTGGAACATCTACAGTAACCTAAGTAACTTGAGTGAACAGTAAGTTGGGGTGTGCGAAGTGCTGCGGTCTGTGTTTGTCAGTCCGCGCGGATTGTTTCAGGCTAACGGTTTGCTGTGTGCAGGTCGCGCGGATAACTTCAAGGAGCCAGGAGTTTGGCTGTGACTTCGGTCAGTGCTTGGAAGTGTGCGGTCTCTGCGGACTCAGCAGGAGGTCGCTCTGCGGCTTGTCAGTTTTGTTTCAACTTTGCTAGCTTCAATAACCTGTCCGCCAGCTTCAGGCGGGTAGGGGAGTTCCTCAGTTCGGATTCAGCAGGAGGCGAATAACGGTCTGTCTGCGCGGCCTCGCGGCTTCGGCGGACTCCGTGGTATTCGGCGGATTGCAGCACAGCTTGGGCGAGCTCAGCGGTCTCGGCGGTCTCGGCGACCTCGCGGTCTCGGTGGACTCCGGTGCTGTCCGCCCGGCTTGTTTTTGTGTTCTTTCTGTTTTCAGCTGTAATACTAGCGAAATCATGTCTCGCTATGTATGCCTCGGATTATAAAGAAGTGAATGCATAATAAGACCTTCTTGTACTTCCATTGTTTTGTTGGCTGCAACCTCTAGTCCTTGGGCTTTCCGCAGGTTCAGCGTGCGAACTGGGTAGTTCCGAAGATATTAATTGGTGTTTGGGCTATCTTGCTGACCACGTTGAGAAAATTTAACATCTCCTACGTGTGTAAGGGTTCCTTCCGATAGTGCAAGGATTGGATTTCAATCCTGTTGGTGAAGTGACCGAGTCGTCCCTTGTTGGGAGATAGGTCGAAGAGGGAAAGTGGATGTACCCAACTCGGGGAACCACTATAAATAGCTTGTGTACCTTCTTTGCTGTGCTGGTTTGTTTATTTGTGCAGGTACAATTTTAATTCCGCAAAAACGCTGCACGTCACCTATTCCCCCCCCCCATAGGTGAAGGTAGTTGACACTAAGTGGACTTTCAAGAATGCATTAGGTTGGAAAACCTTCTGCACAATTTGGAGTCAGTAGAACCAAAAATAATATCGTCTACATAAATCTGTACTAGTAGGGTATGGGACTTATGGGTTCTAATGAAAAGAGTTTGGTCTACTCTACCCCTTATAAAACCATTTTCCAAAAGAAAGCATGCTAGGGTCTCATACCATGCTCTAGGAGCTTGCTTGATTCCATATAATGCTTTGTTCAATCTAAAAACATAATCAGGATAAGTTGGAGAGATAAAACCTGGAGGTTGTCTGACATATACTTCCTCTTTGATGTCTCCATTTAGAAATGTACTTTTGAGATCCATCTGATATACCTTGAAGCCTTTATGTGCTGCATATGCTAAAAATATTCTGATGGCTTCCAATATTGCAACTGGTGCAAAGGTCTGGTCGTAGTCTATTCCTTCTTCTTGAGAATATCCCTGAGCAACTAGCCTTGCCTTGTTTCTTACAATTACTCCTTGATCATCCAGTTTGTTTCTGAATACCCACTTTGTTCCAACAATGGAGTGATCCTTAGGCTTTGGCACTAGTTCCCATACTTTGTTCCTCTCAAATTGATGCAACTCCTCTTGTATTGCAATAATCCAGTGTGAATCTTGCTCTGCATCTTGAATGGACTGAGGTTCAATTTGAGATAGGAAGCAGGTGTGCAACAGGTTTTGGTTGACCTGATTTCTGGTTTGCACACCAGCTGAGATGTCTCCAATTATTTGGGAAATTGGATGGTCTCTTGATGTTACTAAATCAACAGGGGGTATTGATTGTTCATCAACCTGTGTTGTTGTTTCCTCTTGTGGTATAACAACTGGCTCTTTAAGTTGTTCTTCAATATGTTGAGCATTTTCTTCATCTTCACTGCTCTTATCCCCTTGAGTAACCTGTAACTTGTTCAAGTCTTCAACTAGAGAATGTTCCTGCAAAGGTTCTATGGTAGAAGAGATCTTCTCCTTGAAAGACATGTTAGATTCATCAAATGATATATAAACAGATTCCTCAATTTTTAAAGATAATTTATTATAAACCCTATAAGCCTTGCTGATCATGGAGTATCCCAGAAACACTCCTTCATTAGCTTTAGCTTGAAATTTTGCTAAATATTTCTTCTCATTGTTATGAATGTAGCAAATACAACCAAAAACTCTAAAATAATCAACTTTAGGTTTCTTCCCTTTGAGTAATTCATAGGGAGTCTTTCCCTTTAGTTTATGTATCAAACTTCTATTCAGCACATAGTTGGAGGTGTTCACTGCCTCTGCCCAAAAGGATAGAGGAAGGTGAGCATCTGACAACAATATAGTGGCAGATTCAATAAGGGTTCTATTTTTCCTTTCAGCTACCCCATTTTGTTGAGGAGTTCTAGGAGCTGAGAAAGTATGTCTGATCCCTTCACTCTGATAGAACTCTTGCATAAGAAGAGAATCAAACTCTATCCCATGATCACTTCTGATCAGGGCAATGTGAGTATTGAACTCAATCTGTATACATTTGAGAAACTCTGTCAGACACTTAAAGTTATCAGACTTCTTCCTTAGAAAGAACACCCAAGTGAATCTAGAGAAGTCATCTACAACTACTAAAGTGTAGGATTTCCCTCCAAGGCTTTGTACTGTGATGGGTCCAAAAAGATCCATGTGTAACAGATACAATATCCTAGGTGAATCACTCTTATTAAGTGACTTAAAGCTGTTTTTAGTTTGCTTGCCTAATTGACAATCCCGGCAGAGTCCTTCCATCTTGTAGGGGCCAGAAGGTAGTCCTCTAACAAGGTTGTCCTTGGATAGTCTAGAAATAGTTCTAAGGTTTAGGTGTCCTAGTCTCTTATGCCATAAGATATTTGGTTTACAGACACAATTAAACAAGCAAATATCTACATCAGTTGAAAGAAAGTCTACTAAATAGATGTTACCTTTCCTTTTACCTGTCAACACAGTTGTGTTGTCCTCTGACTTGATTCTGCATAAGGCTTTGCTGAAGGTCACCTGCTAGCCTTCATCACACAGCTGACTGATGCTAATTAGGTTGTGCTTCAGTCCTTCCACATAAGATACCTTCTTGAAAGTTACTGATCCAATCTGGACTGCACCATATCCTTTAGTCTGTCCAAAGTTTGAATCACCAAAGATAACTTTGGGTCCAAGTTTGGCTCTAAAGGAAGTGAGGTTGTCCTTGTTCCCTGTCATGTGCTTAGAGCACCCACTATCCAAGTACCATTGCTGGTTAGATGTTGGATAGGTCTTCACCTACACATAAGACAATTCATTTGTTTTTGACCCAGTTAACCCCTGGCCTAGGTTGATAACCTTTAAATTCTGAAATAAAAGACATCCCAGGTTGACTCTTATATCCTTCAGGATGATATCTCCTAGGAGGTATAATCCATTCAGTATAAGGGTTAAAGATTTGGGATGTAGGACCCTTAGGATTGAATTTTGATTTGCACTTGAAAAAATTTCCAGAGCTCTGACCTCCGTTCGATGATCTTGGAGCTGCGTTCGATGATCTTGGGTCAGATCGTCGAGCTCCGTTCGACTGTCGACTATGGCTGCGATCAGGTACTTGAGATCGTCGACCTGCGTTCGACGATTTTGCCTGAGATCGTCGATCTGCGTTCGGCGAACGTCGATCTCCGTTTGGCGATCGTCGACCTTCGTTCGATGATTTCTGCTGGTACTTGGTTTTCTGGGGCAGATCAAAATTTTTCTTAGCTACCTCTACAACTCTCTTTCCTTTGACAGAAATGAATTTGATTGGAGTTGTTAGAACTATGGGTTGGCTGGATGAAGCACCCAAGCCCAGTGTACTATTGAATCTGGAGTTCACTGTGCTTGTGATGTCCATCAGCTTGATGCTTCTCCCATTAAGGGATTCTTCAAGCTTCTTGGCCTCAGACAGCTCACTTTTCAGTGAAGCTATCTGCTCCCTACAACACTCCAACTCCTGAGAGAGTTTGAGGTTTTCTGATTTTAAAGTATTATGTTCAGATAAATGATTTCTGAGAGAGATAATTTCTTTCTCAGATTTTAGCAGGTCTAAACACAATGCTTTAAATTCAGATTTAAAGTCCTCTGAATTAAAATCAAAAGAACTGATTACCTGGTCTTCCTCAGGTTGAGTCTCTGAATCTGACACTGACTCTTCTTCTTCTGAAGTATGCTGTGAGGCATTGATTGCCATCATGCAGAACTCTTTTTCTTCTGCATCATCCTCATCATCACTGGGGCTGGATGATGCTTCTACTCTTCTTCAGTCTCACTCCAGGATTCAGCAACAAACCCCTTTCTTGTATGTTTATTTTTGCTTGATGAGGGTTTGCCATTGCCATTCCTCTTGGAGTCTTTCTCCTTTCTTCTTTTTTCATGTCCCTTCTGTCCTTGTTTTTGTTTTCTGGACAGTCAGGAACTATGTGCCCTGGTTTCCTGCAACGAAAGCAAATAATTTCTTTATTATTATTATTAATGGACTTGTCATACCTTGGCTTATCATGTTCCTTGTATGATTTCCTTCTGAAGTCCTTTCTGGCCATCTTATAAAATCTTTTGGCCAATAGACTGAGCAGTTCATCATTGCCTGTGACTTTATCTTCAGGCTGATCTTCAGTTGCCTTGAAGGCTATGGTATTCTCTTTTCTTGTGGCTGGTGAGGCAGCCTTCTGTTCTTCTTCGCTATTCTTGATGAGTAGCTCATAAGATTTGAGCTTACCCAATAGAGCTTCAGTGGTGATATCATTCAGACTTCTAGCATCCTTAATTCGCCAGATTCTTGAATCCCAAGTGCTAGTGAAGCACATTAGAATCTTGTCATTGAGTTCAGTTAGTGAAATCTCTTTATCCAATGTCTTGAGTTCACTGACAATTAGACTGAGTCTGTTGTACATATCTCCCACTGACTCAGTTTCTCCCTTCTTGAAATTCTCATATTGAGATATGAGGTGGGATCTCCTATCCTTTCTCTCATCAGCTGAGCCTGAGACTATTTCTGAGAGTTTGTCTCAAATTTCCTTTGCTGAATTGCATTCAGCCACCTTTTGAAATATGTCATCAGACATTGTCTGGGCCAAGATGTTCATAGCCTTGGTATCAGCTACCTTCCATCTCTTGATATCAGCATCTGTTCCTGATGGAGGTGGAACAGCATTTGTACTTGTGTTCTCTGGGGGTCTTGGACACACTATCAAAACAGAGTTAAAAATATCTTCGTCAATAGAATTCATGTACAGTCTGATCCTTGCTTTCCAAAGTGCAAACTTGGATAGATTGCACACTGGAGGTCTGGTGCTAGCATAATCTTTATTTTGGGCCATGATTTGTGAAAACAAAATCTAATGATAAAATACAACAGAAAACAGATCTAACTAGGGATCTTTGGGTTCAGGTGTTAGCCTATGCAACCACCAAGGTGTGGTATGTTTAACCAACCTCCCTCTGATACCAATTGAAAGTACAGCAAGATATGATATACTCTAGAGGGGGGTGAATAGAGTATATGGTGCTTTAAAACTTTTTACAACAATTGTTGTAATATGAGTGAGTAGGGAAGCAGTAATAATTCTAATCACAGAACTAAATTAATCAAAAGCTATCACAGAATAATCAAGGCCAGAAACAAAAATAAAGACATGCAAAACCAGAAGACACAAGGAAATATAGTGGTTCCCCTAAACTTGGGTACATCCACTCTTCTACCACCCTAGGTAGGAATTCACTGCAGGATGAGTTGATCAGGTGTCCTGGGCACCAATGAGCTTTTGATAAGGTGCTCAAAAACCAAATCAGATTTTTTGATCAGGTGTCTTGCCACCAATGAGCTTTTGACAAGGTGCTTAAAAACCAAGTTCAAACTTTTGAAGGGAGTTTGAGAAACCCTTTACAGAGAGGGGGTGAGAGAGTGATGGAAGTCTTCTCTTTCTCAAACAACTGAGAAGACTATGTGGATTGATGATGTCAATGCTCCCCCTGAATCCTTGAGATCTTCAGGAAAAGAAGCTTTGCTGTAGGGTGATAGGCCTTCAAAAGTTGAGCTCCAGCAAAAGATGATTTCAGCAACAGCTGAAATGTTGAATGTCTGGAGTCTTGAAATATGTTGGCCCTTGAACACTTGAAAACTAGAGAGATCTGAAGATTTTAGAAAAGGTTGATCTCCTTGGATGAGTGTTCTTGAGAATTTTTTGAGACAGTATATTTTGTTGAGGATTACTGATGTCTGACTGTGTGTATGTGTATCTTTGTAATCTGTCTTAGAGATTCAAAAATTCTTGTCTTTTATTCTCTGGTACTGAACAAAACATTCTCTGAGAAGAATAGTCGTTGGCTTGCATTAATTGCATCCTTAATTACAAAATCTCTTCTGGAGGAAAGTCCATAGAAATATTACTTGAAAATCCCTTGAAACTTGGTCCAGAAATGAATGAAAACGGCTAGGAAATCTTCAGAATTAATTGCAGAATAACTCCTTAACTGTTTTGAATTTGAATCTAGAAACATCCTTGAAGTTATCTGAAAACGTCGAACTGAGCTCTGCTATCGTCGGACTGAGCTCAGTGATATGGACTAATACAGCAGCAAAATATCGTCGATCTGAGCTCAAAGATCGTCGATATGAGCTCAGAGATAGAAATCCAAAGCTGAGTCAAGATCGTCGACCTGAGCTCACCGATCGTCGAATGGAGTTCGACGATATGATGAGGTTGAGCTCAGCGATCATCGAATGGAGTTCGACGATCTGTCGAAGTTGAGCTAGACGATCGTTGATCGGAGTTCGACGAATCGTCGTGCTGAGTTCAACGATATGACTTAGTCTCCAAACAGAAAATCCTGGTCTTGAAAGCAGCTTCCAAGCCTAGACTTCTAACCCTTAGACTCAATTCTAATTGACCTATTGAGCTATACAGGAGGTCAAGCATTTGTTTCCTAGAGACATAGTGATCCTGACCCAAATTAGTAATAGGGTGTTCCAACACATGTCATTGGGATCAGGTCAAAGTTGGAGTGTCATGTCACAATTGGTGTGCGCACGCTTTTCAGTGCATGGTTGTGCTTTCATTTGACCATGGGTTGACCATTTGTCATCAAAATTTCCCGAGACCACTTCTGTTGACTTTATGTTGACCACATGAGTCCAACGCCACTGACTGGGGTTGAATCGGAATTCGTTTGGCAAAAGTCCAAAATCTACGTGTCACATTGCGCTAAAATGGTCAAAATGTTTATATTCGTCGTTTGGCACCAGATTGCGACATGATGAATTCTTATGCGCTTGTATGGGTCATACGAGGTCACAGGAACTGACAGAACTCAAATCGGAGTTCTCTTGGCCGATATTCAAAATCTTGCTCTTGTGATATTTTGCAAGCAGCGGTCACATACACTATATGACCTCATGGTTTAACAGAAAAAGTTCCGACGTGCTCGTACTGACTATACGAGGCCCAGGAACTGACATAACTCAAATTGGAGTTCTCTAGCTTTATTTCCAGCCTAGTGTTTCCTCTACCGGGTCACGGGTAGGGGTTCGGATCACTTTTATTGGATCCACTTGGGTTCTGGTGGCCCAATAAAAGTCGGGATGTTACAGCCAATACATCATGAATTAGGTAAGATTCGACGAGTGGAGGTTAGGAATCCGCTAAGTCCAATTCGATGAATATCAGTAGCTTGCCTTAGGGAAATTAGTCGAGTTTGGGGTACGAGGTTTTCGTCGAGCTTCAGTAGTCTTTTTCGGCGAGTAACGAAGTTTGTCGTGTAAGGTCTAAGTGCAGGAAGCAAGTTGTCGCCAAGTCTTTTTCGGCGTGTATCTCTTGAATTCATCAAATATTGTATACCTTATATCTCTGAGTATTGTAGAATTGCTAAGAAGAATTCGACGTGTATCATAGTGATTCGTCGGGTATCACTAGTCATTTCCTCTGAATAGTAGTAATTCGCCGAGTATCGCAGTGGAATTCGTCGAGTATACACGTATTTCTGCGGGTATACTCACCGAATTTGCCAGGACTTGGAGTTTTTTTACCATTTTTTGGTCTGGTTCGTCGAGTTTGGTCCTTAGGGTATATTTTGAGTATTTTTATCCCGTAAGTCATGGGAAGTTGTTAGACTTAGGTATTTAGGTTTTACTGGGTTTTTAGGTTGTGTTTTACGGCTAGATTGGCAGTGGATAACGGACCGCCAATTGGACGTTGTATCGTGAATCATTGCATGTGGTAGTTTTGATTTGGGTCTCTGTTTACAGGCTATTTTAGGTGTGTTAGACCATGTGGCCGCCATCGTGTTTCCTTTGAGACATTTGGGTCTCTGTTTACAGGCTGTTTTAGGTGTGTTGGACCATGTAGCTGCCACCGTTGTGCCTTTGAGACATTTCGGTCTGGTGGTTCGGTCTTGGACGTTTTGGTTGCCGACATAGATCCGTGGTTTTTACCAGTGTTAATAATTCACATGTTTAGGACTGTTTTGTTCCTTTCCTTCCATTATTTTGGCACAAGTTGGCTGTTTGCTTCTACAGGATAAAGCAAAACTTGGTAATTTCTCGCACTTTGTGCAACTTTTCTCATTTTACTAATGAGTACTTTCTTACTTTTCTCTTTGGTTGATTATATTTGTTGAAGTTGGCAACAGTTCTTTTAGTACGGATTGGTAACCCCTTTTTGTTATTCACTTGATTATATCTTAATGCTTCTTTTCCACTTGTATTTTCTTGATGAGATGTTCTTCTTTTGAATGCATCAGGTTCAAGGCAGTAGCCGCTGAGCGGATAGGTTTGGGAGTCTGCTAGTGGACTACTGTGTTGCTGAGGTTTTCCTCACTGTAGTGAGGTAGTTTTGAGCTTTCTTGTTAGGAAAAACATACATATTTTCCAGTGGGTTCGTGTCATGATGTTGATGCTCACTGGTGGTTTTCCTTTGGGATGCCAAGTATTTAGCTGAGCTGTTAGTTTGCCTGTTTTGTGGTTGTTTTTACTTGATCTCTGGGAATGCTTTATGCTAGGTTGCATGTTAGATATTTTAACTTATACAAGCATAACTACAAGTATTTCATACATGTCATCTTTCTAAAATTAAAATACTATTTTCTAGCCAACGTAAAGAATTTTTCCATATGTATAATAAATATAGAGTCATGCATATCACGAGTTTTCCTCCGGGGATGTATATACTCATGTAGGATATTAAATCAATCTAATCTAGGTATTTCTGCAGCGTATAATTATATTTTTTTATTGGACTAGATGAGCCACTGAGCCGAGGGATACGACTAATTGTTTAACTTAAAACTAGATTTTCATTAAATAACTTATAAATCTTTCGTAAAGTTGTTCAGTTTGAGTCTTGCATGAGCGTCTGCAGTTATCCCCTATTGACGTGGCATCATGACGCACATTTTTCCTTTACTCTGATATATCTTTTAATGCGGAGAAAATGTGGGTTGTGACAGTGACAATCTGCGAATGCTGCGCGTCAAGCACCCATTGGGAAATAGAAAAATTTCTTTGCCTAGCTCAAGCTTGTGAGCGCTCGCGCCCACGAGGCTTCGAGGTATATGGTAGAGATCATATGGTAGAGCACTCGACTCGCATGCGCATATGGTAGAACGTTTGATTCGCAAGCGTGAGGAATGGGGTTTGACTGTGATATGTCTAGCTTTCCCCATCAACTCACAAGTACCCAGCTTGTGCATACTCATCCACTCCTCTCCGCTGGGGTAGGGTGAGTGACATTTTGCATCGGTCATCCTTTCCTGCCATCCCTGGCAGCTAGCGGGATCCTGGTCAGAGGGATCCAATCGAGTGCTTAACTGAACTCTTTTTCTTTCACAACCACTCACCACCCGAGCGACCTGCCGTCCCTGCCAGCTAGTGAGAGCTCGTTCAATGAGATTCGATCAGGGGTGTAGCTACTTGAGCGACATGCCAACCATACCAGCTAGCGAGAGCCTGGTCAGCAAGATCCAAACAAGGGCTTAACCAAACTCTTTCTTTCACAACCACCCACCACCCGAGCGTCCCGCCGGCCATGCCAGCTAGTGAGAGCTTGGTCATCAGGATCCAATCGGGGGTGTATCCACTCGAGCGACCTGGCGGTCCTGCCAGCTAGCTGGAGCCTAGTCTGCGAGATACAATCGAGGGCTTAACCAAACTTTTTTTCTTTCACAACCACCCACCACCCACCCCCCGATTGACCTACTGGCCTTACCATCTAGTGAGAACCTGGTCAGCAGGATCCAATCAGGGGTGTAGCAACTCGAACGACCTGCTTGCCCAGCCAGCTAGCGGGAGCCTAGTCAGCGGGATCTAGTCGAGGGCTTAACCAAACTCTTTTTTCTTTCACAACCACCCACCACCTGAGCGACCTGCTGACCCTACAAGCTATTAAGAGCCTGACCAGTGGCATCCAATCGGTGGTGTAGCCACTCGAGCGACCTGCCATCCCGACTAGCTAGCGGGATCCTGGTTAGCAGGATCCAATCTAGGGGTTAACCAAACTACTTTCTTTCACAACACCGACAACACGAGCGACATGCTGACCCTCCTAGCTAGTGAGAGCCCGGTCAGCGAGATCCAATCGGGGGTGTAACCACTCGAGCGACCTGTCATCCCTACCTACTAGTGAGAGCCTGGTCAGCGGGATCCAATGGAGAGATTAACCAAACACTATTCCTTTCAGAACCACCCACCACTCAAGCAACCTGCCTACCCAGCCAACTTGTGAGAGCCTAGTCAGCAGGATCCAATCGGGGGTGTTGCCACTCGAGCGACCTATCGGCCCTGCCAGCTAGCGGGAGCCTGGTCAACGGTATCCAATCGAGTGCTTAACCGAACTCTTCTTCTTTCACAACCACCCACCACCTGAGCGACCTGTCGGCCATGCAAGCTAGTGAGAGCCTGGTTAGCAGGATCTAATTGGGGGTATAACCACTTGAATGACCTGATGTGCTTGACAGCTAGTCACAGCCGTGTCAGCGACATCCAATCGATGGCTCAACCAAACTCTTTTTCTTTCACAACCACCCACCACCCGAGCGACCTGCCTGCCCTGCCAGCTAGTGAGTGCCTGGTCAGTAGGATCCAATCGGGGGTGTATCCACTCGAGTGACCTAGCAGCCTTGCAAGCTAGCAGGAGCCTGGTCAATGGGATCCAATCAAGGGCTTAACCAAACTCTTTTTATTTCACAACCACCCACCACACGAGCAATCTACCGACCTTGCTAGCTAGTGAGAGCCTGGTCAACGGGATCAAATCAGGGGTGTAGCCGCTCGAGTGACCTGCCGGCCCTGCCCGCTAGCGGGAGCCGGGTTAGTAGGATACAATCGAGGGCTTAACCAAACACTTTTTCTTTGACAACCACCCACCAGCCGATCAACTTGCCGGCCTTGCCAGCTACTGAGAGCCTGATCATCAGGAACCAATCGGGGGTGTCCATATGCGATGTTCATTACCTATACCCACAGTCAGACAAGGTTATGAAAGAAAGCAACAATATATTAAAAGTTGTTTTGTCATGGGTAGAAAAGTTTCAGATCATCACCGCTCCACGCGCGGCCAAGGAATTTCCCTTCCACATCCTAGAGGTGGTACGCCCCCCCCCCCCCCCACCCGATTGTAGAGCTTCTTCTACAATGTAGGGGTATTACCAATCGGGATTGATCTTTGGGCTGTTGCCCACTTCCGGCTACATCGACCTTTTTAAGTACAAGATCCCCATTTTGGAATTGGCTGACTCGAATGTGCTTATCGAAATACCTCATCATTCGTCGTTTGACCTCATCCTGTTGGATCGATGTCAGGTCCCAAAGTTCTTATACCAGGTCAAGTAAGAGCTTTTGCTCATCCTCATTCTCCACTCGCCATTCCCTGTATCCCTCTCTTACCATGACCACCCTTGGTGACGTAACCACAAACTCGACTGACAACACAACCTTAAAAATGTGGGAAAGTTTGAAGGGGTCTCGCCTGTAGCTGTATTCGGCGTGGTTCTCAAAGGACAAAGGACTGAAGGGAGCTGTTCCACCCAGTAACCCATCAGGTTATCGAACTTTTTTCAGCAAGTTTATAATCAATTTGTTGGCCGCCTCCACCCGCCCATTTCTTCTAGGGTGGTGGACCGACACAAAATGAAGATCTATGCCCAGCTGACTGCAGAAGATGACGAACTCATCGCTGAAAAACTATGGTCCATTGTCTCTGACTATGGCTAGAATTAGCCCATGTCAACAGATTATCTCCCTCCATAAAAAATTCCTAGTAACTTGAGAGGTTACCTGGGTCAGGGCCTTCAACTCCAACCACTTTGAAAAGTAATCGATTATGACTAGTATAAACTTCCTTTGGCCACTAGCCTAGGGGGAATGTCCCACTAGATCCATTCATAATATTACGAAATGCCACAGAGCTATGATGGTGCCGAGCCACTGAGCCTGTAGGAGCTGGAGAGGAGCGAACAATGGAGATTTTTGACACTTCTTTGTAAACTTTGCTGCATCCTTGCTAAGACTCGGCCAGAAATAACATTGCCTTAGCACCCTTCCTTCTAAGGTCCTGCTCCTAGAATGGCTGCAACATTCCCCTGAATGGAACTCTTCTAGGACTTTCAGGACCTCCTTTTCTGGTACACACTTGGCTAGAAGCCTGATGAGGGTCTTCCGGTATAACCCTTCTTCACGCAAAAGGTAGTATGCCGAATTATGTCTGAACTGTCTCTTGTCCATGTCCCCTTCCAGGAACTTGCCTGAAGTCAAGAAGGTGATGAACAGATCCATCCATGACTCCCGTTGTTCCACATCCATCATCTCCCCTTCCTCAATGCATGGCCAAAAGAGCTCTGTCACTGTGCTTCCTTCCCGAGGACCATACTTGGATAGATGGTTGGCTGAGGCACTCTCCTCCCATGGAACATGTCAAATAGAGAAAGTGTGAAACTGCCCTATGAGGCCTTTGACCTCTACAAGGTAGTGTTGGAGACTTGGCTCCCTAGCCTCAATCTCTCCTCTGACTTGACAAGCCACCACCATGGAGTCCGTCAAGATCCCTATGTATTGCACCTCCAACTCCTTTGCTAAGCGAAGACCAACGATCACAACCTCATATTCGGCCTGGTTGTTGGTGAGTGGGAAATGAATGTCTATATCCTGCTCAATCATTATCCCCTATGGGCTTACTAGGATCACCCACCCTCCCCCAAAGCCCCATCCAACAACATCTCCCATGTTACAGTTGGCAAGGCTCGAGTTCCTCAACTTCGGCCACATAGTCTGCCAGGAAATCTGTCACTACTTACGCCTTTATTGATAGTCTAGGGACAAACGAGATGTCAAACTCACTCAGCTCTACTAACCATTTTGCTAATCTCCTCGAGTGCTATACCCCTTCAAGGATGTTGCGAAGGGGGTGATCAGTCACTACACGGATGGAGTGCGCCTGAATGTAAGACCGAAGTTTCCTACCCGAAATAACTAGTGTAAATGCCAGCTTCTCCAGGATTGGGTATCTGAGTTCCGCCTTCCTTAGAACCCTGTTGATATAGTTAACTGGGAGTTGCTTTCTACCTTCCTCCCGAACCAATTTGGAGCTTACTGCCTCAGCCCCCACTCCCAAGTATAAGGATAGGTCCTCACCCTCCTTTGGACCTTGGAGTAGTGGAGCCTGTGTGAGTTGTTTTTTAAAAGCCTAGAAAGCCTCCTCACACTCGGGGGTCCATTCGAACATCTTGCGCACAGTAAGTTGAAGATAGGTGAGAGTTTCACCCTTGCTCGGGAGAGAAACCTGCTTAACTCAGTCAACTTCCCTATGTGGCGCTGTGTAACGCCCCGAAACTCAAAAGAGCGACGGGAGGAATTTTGAGCCAAGTTTGGAACTTGACAGGGGTCACACGGCCTGTGACACGGGCGTCTCGTGCTTGGGTCGACGAATTTGGAGTCGACGATCGTCGAGCAGCGAACAAGGCCTGAGACACGGGCATGTCCCAGGCCGTGTCCATCACAGGGTGAAGCCGGGCCATGGCAGGGGTAATACATGGGGGCTGAACACGGGCCATGTCGGGTAGACACGGGCGTGTCAAATGATACACGGGTGTGTCGAGTACCCGTGTCCCTTTTGGGCATTTTCGGTCCTATGACGATGGTGTAACAGGCCAAGCTACATGGGCATGTACTATATGACACGGGTGTGTCAATCCGGAAAGGGGCGTGTCGAGAGCCCGTGTTTTATTTGGGATGCGTTGGTTTTGACGACGAATGGTGAACACGGCCTTGGACACGGGCGTGTCACAAGCCGTGTTCGGCCCAGGTTTTGGATTTCAAGTGCGAATTGTGGCCGTCCGTTTCCTTATTTTAGGATCTAATGGCTCAGGGTTGTTCTTGTAACACCCCCATCCGTCGCATGGCATATAACAGAAGGTCCAGCTGGAACCCGATGCCATATACCACAGACAGTTGGAAGGGTTACATAAGAATATTCAAACTATCCAATTAAGACTACTCGTCCTACACAGAGCATTCTAGCGGAAGCTTTTAAAGTTGAAAGAACTCAAACTTAAATCCAATAAACATGAATTTCCACAACCACACTACTGGAATGAAACCCAAAACACACTGAAAGGTACATGGCCTTATGGCTTTACAATAGTTCACTTAATAAAAATATGTCTTACATACATCGGCTTGCAGGCCGGCCACACATGATAAAAATAAAAACAACTATTCGTTTTGGCCTTCTAGGGCCAGCACAGCAGCATGGGCTCTAGCCCGCTATTTGGTACTCGGCTCCGCAGCACCTGCAAGCACATTCCACCACACGGTGGAAAACAAAGCAACGGTCAGCCAAAAGCCGACCAAATTATAATGACCCCGCCCCTAACTCGGGACAGTGGTGCTCTTTCCCCGCATATCATTAGCCCAATAAAATAATAAAGTGCAACTATACTACGCCACAGGTGTAGTCTCGCACGGCCAAACACCCCGTGCACTCAGGTCACATTAACGGTGAATCCTGAAAAATCAGCATCTTCACCACCATCCCAAAGATGGCAACCATGTGAGCATTTAGCCTTTCTTACCACTGTCTAAGGCTCCCGACTATGCCAACGGCCAGTCCCCGTCTTCGGGTCTCTCGCACCGAACCACATAGCCTAGGTCCAATTCCACTTGCCCGTTGCTCACGCCGCATATACAATTTAAGTCCTACGCGCGGGCCAAGCTTCTCTCGGATCCCAAAATTTTCCAACAATCTCATAACCCAGTTATGATCAAGGCCGGTTCCCAGACCGCCAAGTTAGCAGAACACGTTTCCGCTCAGTTTTCCGGGTGCGCCTTGAAGCTAACCTCCAAGGATCCCTGCTGTAATCTACCGCGTAGAAACCCGAAAAACCAAAAGCACAGAGTCTTCTCCGGCAAAACATATCAAATGCAACATCACCGATCCAAACAATACACATCTGGGTAGGCTTCACACACAATGCATGTGCCCGTTCATAGAATTTCGGACTCTATATGCAACACAAGGGGGACTATTCACATCAACTCCTAGGAACACCACGCACTCACCGCACACTCGCGGGAGCGGGATTCCCTATGCAGAAAGAAAGAGCTTCACATGCTCAAGTAGAGAATCGTTACCCTTGTAGTCCGCTTTGGCGCCATGGAAAAACTACACGGATGGAAATCTTCGCAACTTTCCTCCACAGATCCGCTCTCAGATTTCGAAACGGTTCTCTGATGCTCCGCCGGCGGACGGAACCCCTTCCTTCTTCCTCCTGTTTCCAACTCCTTGAGAGAGAGAATGGTTGGAGAGAAATGAAGGATTAACTCCCCTATTCCCGGCCTTAACAGAGCAGGAAACCATCTGGGCCGTTGGATCTTAATTAAAGAAAGCGAACGGCTCAGATCCGTTCAAAAATCTCCAGACCTGGGCCGAACACGGCTTGGCACACGGCCATGTCCCAGGCCGTGTGCCTCGCTCCAGGCACGATCGTCGAACGGAGGAAAGACACACGGGCAGATACACGCCCGTGTCTCATCTGACACGCCCGTGTCGGGTTCCATGACACGCCCGTGTTCATGGGCGTGTCACGCATAACCGCCACGGAAATGGACACGACCCAAAATAACACGGGTAGGGACACGGGTAGGCACACGCTCATGTCAAATGACACGCCCGTGTCACTTAGCCGTGTTTCTAGCCGTGTCCTTCTCGGGATGAAAACGGCCAAAAACACCAGCCAGACACGGCCTTGGACACGCCCGTATCCTAGGCCGTGTACCCCTATACACGCACCAAAAATCCCTTTTTCGCGACCGACACAAATACAATTTTCGGGGCGTTACAAATCTCCCCCACTTAAGGAATTTCGTCCCGAAATTAAGTAAAGGTACACAAATTTAAATAATATCTGAGTTGAATAACTCGGGGTATTCCTCCAACATAGCTTGCTCTCGCTCCCAAGAAAGCTCCTCACGTCCTCAATTATCCCATCAGACATTAACCATACGGATATCCTTGTTGCGGAGTCGCTTGACTGCAACATCTTCAATACGTACTGCCTTGACCCTTGTGGTCAACTCATAATCAACTGGTACTTGATTATCCGCAATGATCTGCGAAGGCTCTTGCACCGCCTTACGCAACACCGATACGTGGAACACGTCATGCAGCCCACTCAATTCCGCTGACAGCTTCAATCTATACACCGCCTCGCCAACACGCTTCCAAGATTTCAAATGGCCCAAGGTATCTCAGACTCAACTTCTTCAAGCGTCGAACCCGCGATACACCCTTGAACGGCATGATTTTTAGATACACCATGTCGCCAACATTGAACTCCACGTTCCTATGCTTGGCGTTATAGTAGTTTGACTGTCTATCCTGAGCGATCTTCAACCTTTCCTGAATTGTACGCACCATTGAAGTGGCGTCTTCCACCGCTTGACGTTTATACAACTTCGATTCGCCTGCCTCCAACCAAGACAATGGACTACGACACTTCCTCCCATACAAGGCCTCGAAAGGCGCCATTCCAATACTTGCCTGAAAGCTTTTGTTGTTTTCAAACTCCACCATGTACAGGTGATCCTCCCAATGCTTTCCGAAATCTAGGACGCACATGCGAAGCATGTCCTCCATAGTCCTGTTGACCCTCTCGGTCTGACCATCCGTCTGTGGATGAAAGGCTGTGTTGAAACTCAGCTTAGTTCCCAACATACTATGCACCAACCTCCAATCCTTCAACGTAAAGTGTCCATCTCGGCCACTAACAATACTGCGGGGCACACCATGCAATCGTACAATATTCTCCACGTAGAGTTTGGCTAACTTTTCCACCGGATCTTCCTTCCTGACCGGAATAAAGTGTGACACCTTTGTCAACCTATCTACGACCTCCCAAATGGCGTCATTTCCCTTCTGTGACTTCGGTAAACCATGCACAAAATCCATAGATATGTCATCGAATTTTCATTCTGGGATAGGTAGGGGCTTCAAGAAACTTTCTGGTTTCTGGCATTCCGCCTTCACCAATGCACATGTACGGCACTTGGCCACATAAAGTGCTATATCCTTCTTCAAACCCGGCCACCAGAATAATTTCTTCATGTCTCTATACATCTTCGTGCTTCCCGGGTGGATTGAGTACTTGGTATGATGAGCCTCATACATCAACTCCTCCCGAAGATTATCCGCACTAGGAACGCATAGGCGACCATACTTCTTTAGCAAAACATCTTCAAAAACAAACTGGGAATTTGACCCATCCAAAGATTCATCCAAGATCTGCTTCATCCTGTTATCCTGAAACAAAGCCCGCCGAACTCTATCTGCTAGGTCACACTGCACCTCTGTCCAAAATAGTTTCGCCTCGGCACTAGACTGCTTGTCGACGCAAGATATCTCCAAAGCCTCCAACTCATGGACCAATCTCTCATCATGTACCGATAACCAGTTGGCCTGCGCCAGAGTCCTGCGACTCAACGCATCCGCCACCGCATTACCCTTCCCAGGCACATAATGTATCTTGAAGGTGTAGTCCCCCAAGAACTCCATCCACCTCCGCTACCTCATATTCAGATCCTTTTGGTCCAACAGGTACTTCAAGCTCTTATGATCGGTGTAAATATCGACCTTCACACCGTACAGGTAGTGCCTCCAAAGCTTTAGAGCAAATATCACAGCCACTAACTCTAAGTCATGGACCGGATAATTCCTCTCATGAACCTTCAGTTGTCGTGAACCATAGGCTATCACTCTCCCATGTTGTAGCAAAACACAGCCCAAAGCACTGCCCGAAGCATCGCTAGAGATCTCGAACCCTTCGGTTCCACTTGGCGAACATAAAATAGGCATTGTAGTCAACCGCCTCTTCAACTCTTCAAAAGCCTGTTCGCACTCCGGAGACGACACGAACTTCTGATCCTTCCTAGTCAACGTCGTGAGTGGTAGCGCTATCCGCGAGAAGTTCTCTATGAAGCGCCTGTAGTAGCCAGCAAGCCCCAGAAAACTCCGGACCTCTGCCACTGTAGTCAAAGCAGGCCACTCTCGTATCGCCACTATCTTCGCCGGATCCACAGCTATCCCTTCTCCAGTGACAACATGACCAAGGAACGCTATCGAGGATAACCAGAATTCATACTTGGAGAACTTAGCATACAACTGATTCCTCCTCAACGTCTCCAAACCTATGTGTAGATGATTGTAGTGATCCTCCTCGCACTGCGAGTACACCAAGGATATCATCGATAAATACTATCACAAAGCGATCCAGGTACTCTCTGAACGTCCTGTTCATCATATCCATAAGAACTGATGGCGCATTAGTCAAGCCAAACGGCATGACCGTGAACTCGTAATGCCCAAACCGCATATTGAATGTTGTCTTTGGGATGTCGCTCTCCCTTTTCCTTAATTGATAGTAGCCGGACTTCAGATCTAACTTCGAATATACTGTTGACCCAACCAACTGATCAAATAGATCGTTAATCCTCGGAATCGGATACTTATTCTTTTCCGTAAGCTTGTTCAATTCCCGATAATCGATGCAAAGCCGCAAGCTCCCATCTCTCTTCTTAACGAAAAGAACTGGTGCGCTCCAAGGCGATGAACTTGGACGCACATATCCTTGCTCCAACAACTCTTGCAGTTGCACCTTTAACTCTGCCATCACTTTTGGTGCTATACGATACGGAGAGCGTGACACCAGCTTGGCACTACACCGAACCACCTTAACCACATGAGGGGCAGACATCAATGTCTTACACGACCCCTTTCACGCCCGCAAATGTCGTCTCATGAATAGCTCTCAACTGACCCACTAGCAACTTCGATCAACGTATTCCTGCTGCTCCGAGAGCCTGACCATACTAAAGATCACGTTGAACTCTCCTAGCGGTAGTAACAACGCTTGCAAATCAAACTGTTGACTCACAATCCAGACCTAAACGCAACAGATTCTATCTGCGCGCATTGAGTACCATAAGACAACAACATCTCCGAAATGTCTTTTGCCATCGAAAGAGGTATTCCGACGTGAAAAACAATTCCTTTGGGCAAACAGGGACGCGAAGCCCCCTTTAACGAACGGTGCTCCCGCTGGATAAACGAAATTCAGAACAAAGCTTAGCACAAGTGGTTCTAGGCTAACATGCAAAAAGAGAACAAGTGTCTAAAGCTAAATGCTAGAATTTTAAACCTTACCTGTCACCACGACCACGTGCTTTCTGGCCTCTTGCTGACCAAGCCTGTACACATTAAGCTTCCTCTCGGACATTAAGCGTCCATTCCAACAGCTACGGGCAAAATGCCCCACTTTTCCGCAGATATAGCAAGCTCCTGGGACTCGACTTGTGGTTGCCTCCAACGCACCAGACGAAGGGGTTGAGTTCGAAGTCTTCAGCTTCTTGTTCCATCTGCGGACATCCGACTTTGAACTTGGCCCTTTGAACTGTGGTTTCTTAGTACTAGAGTCCTAACCTGCTCCTGACATAGCTTCCTTAATCTTCTGAGCACCATCCAAACAATCTCGGGCAAAGTGCCCTTTCTTGCCACAAGCTCGATAATTGTACATATCTTTGCTAGTCCCAGCCTTAGCCCCCTCTTTCGGCGTTCTGCGGGATGCAGTCCTCCTAGGATTTGCAGAGTTCGATACCCTACTCACTGGCATCGGGTGAATCCTCCCCAAATCTACTTCCAAAGATCTAGCCGACTCCACCAAGGCTCGGAATCCCAATAGTTTTGGTCCTACTAGTAGGATTCGCAGCTCACCACGTAGCCCATTATAGAATCTTTCAACTATAGACTGTTCATTCTCCAATTCAAAGCATGGGTAGCGGCTTATGAAAAGGAACACCTGCAAATACTCATCGACTGAGTGCGTACCCTGCGCTAAGGACATGTTCAACTGCTGGCCTGCTGGCCTTCTTAAAGTCCTTTGATCCAACACACCACCCGACATTGAAGTTAGCTCAGGGACAAAAGGTTTCACGTTGCTTCGTTGCTGTGCACTGGTCACAGCGAGCACCACTTCAACGACTCTTCTTATGGTTTCAAACGATGGAGGGGTCTCAAGCACGACGCTGGGTGCACTATAATCCTCAGAAACCAGATGTTCTGTCGGCTCTGCGCCACTCCCGGTCACCTATAGTCGTACAAAACACCAATAAGTGACTAAATAAAATTGCAAAGAGCAATTATAGGAACACGCAGGTTCCTCAAAACAAGTGTATTTTTCATTCCTAAGTGGACATTCATGGGTTCTTTTTAATGTTATAACGATGACGCACACATGTGCTCAGCACCCCTTAAAAGAATTCGCCCACGAATTCATTCAAGCCTGACTGTAACCAGAAGTCTGATACCAAATTGTAACACCCCCATCCGTCGCATGACATATAATAGAAGGTCCAGCTGGAACCCGACGCCATATACCACAGACAGTTGGAAGGGTTACATAAGAATATTCAAACTATCCAATTAAAACTACTCATCCTACACAGAGCATTCTAGCGGAAGCTTTTAAAGTTGAAAGAACCCAAACTTAAATCCAATAAACATGAATGTCCACAACCACACTACTGGAATGAAACCCAAAATACACCGAAAGGTACATGGCCTTATGGCCTTACAATAGTTCACTTAATAAAAATATGTCTTACATACATCGGCTCGCAGGCCGGCGACACATGATAAAAATAAAAACAACTATTCTCTTTGGCCTTCTAGGTCCAGCACAGCAGCATGGGCTCCAGCCCGCTATTTGGTACTCGGCTCCGCAGCACCTGCAAGCACATTCCACCGCACGGTGGCAAACAGAGCAACAGTCATCCAAAACCCGACCAAATTATAACGACCCCGCCCTTAACTCGGGACGGCGGTGCTCTTTCCCTGCATATCATTAGCCCAATAAAATAATAAAGCGCAACTATACTACTCCACAGGTGTAGGCTCGCACGGCCAAACACCCCGTGCACTCAGGGCACATTAATGGTGAATCCTGACCAATCAGCGTCTTCACCACCATCTCCAAAGATGGCAACCATGTGAGCATTTAGCCTTTCTGACCACTGTCTAAGGCTCCCGACTATGCCAACGGCTAGTCCCCGTCTTCGGGTCTCTCGCACCGAACCACATAGTTTAGGTCCAATTCCACTTGCCCATTGCTCACGCCGCATATACAATTAAGTCCTACGCGCGGGCCAAGCTTCTCTCGGATCCCAAAATTTTCCAATAATCTCATAACCCAGTTATGATCAAGGCCGGTTCCCAGACCGTCAAGTTAGCAGAACACGTTTCCGCTCAGTTTTCCGGGTGCGCCTTGAAGCTAACCTCCAAGGATCCCTGCTACAATCTACCGCGTAGAAACCAGAAAAACCCAAAGCACGGAGTCTTCTCCGGCAAAACATATCAAATACAACATCACCGATCCAGACAATACACGTTCGAGTAGGTTTCACACACAATGCCTATGCTCGTACTTACGATTCCGGACTCTATATGCAACATAAGGGGTACTATTCACATCAACCCCAAGGAACACCACGCACTCACCGCACACTCGCGGGAGCAGGATTCCCTATGCAGAAAGAAAGAGCTTCACATGCTCAAGTAGAGAATCGTTACCGTTGTAGTCCGCTTTGGCGCCATGGAAAAACTACACGGATGGAAATCTTCGCAACAAACTTTCCTCCACAGATCGGCTCTCAGATTTCGAAACGGTGCTCCGATGCTCCGCCGGCGGCCGGAACCCCTTCCTTCTTCCTCCTCTTTCCAACTCCTTGAGAGAGAGAATGGTTGGAGAGAAATGAAGGATTAACTCCCCTATTCCCGGCCTTAATAGAGCAGGAAACCATCTGGGCCGTTGGATCTTAATTAAAGAAAAAGAACGGCTCAGATCCGTTCAAAAATCTCCAGACCTGGGCCGAACACGGCTTGGCACATGGCCGTGTCCCAGTCCGTGTGCCTCGCTCCAGGCACGATCGTAGAACGAAGGAAAGATACAAGATCAGAGACATGCCCGTGTCTCACCTGACACGCCCGTGTCGGGTTCCTCGACATGCCCGTGTTCGGAGGCGTGTCACGCATAACCCCCACGGCAACGGACACGACCCAAAAGAATACGGGTAGGGACACGGGTAGGCACACACCCGTGTCAAATGACACGCCCGTGTCACTTAGCCGTGTTTCTAGCCGTGTCCTTCTCGGGATGAAAATGGCCAAAAACACCAGCCAGACACGGCCTTGGACATGCATGTGTCCTAGGTCGTGTACCCCTATACAGGCACCAAAAATCCCTTTTTCGCGACCGACTCAAATACAATTTTCAGGGCATTATAGTTCTTGCTGGGATATACCCGGGAATAGGCCTTTGAAACCCTCATTCTTTTGGATTATTCTCTTTCTAAGTTCTAGAAAGAGGGGAGAGCAAGGAAGAAGAAGGAAGGAAGATCCGGCCACTAGCGGAGCTTTGGAGCCCCAAATCGCGAGCCGACTTCGGATCTACGGAGGCGAGGACATTGCGGTGCTTTTCATCCGCATAGATTTCCATGACGCCAAAGAGGAATGCTAGGGTAACGATTCTCATCCTAGGATATGTGAAGTCCTCTTTTCTTTGTATAGGAAGCCCGCTCTCGCGAGTTTGCGGTGAGTTTGAGGCGTTCCTTCGGGTGGAGATGAATAGTCCACGTTGTTTAGCATGTAGAGTCCGTAATCGAGAATCAAACATAGGCATGATGTGTGAAGACTACCTGGACAAGTTTTTCTGGATCAGTGATGTTGCATTGCATGAACGACCGGAGAAGACTCTGCGCCGATGGTTGTCTTTCTGGTTCTCTACGCGATAGATTGCAACAGGGTGCCTTGGGGATTAACTCCAAGGTGCACCCGAAAAATTGGGCAGAAGCGTGATTTTGCAAAACATTGTGGCATGGGAGCCAACTTGCACATAACCGGGTTATGTGAAGTATGTGATTGAATTGGGACTCGGGAAAGTTTGACCCGCGCCCATGTCTTAAGGTGACAGGGCGGTGTGAGCAACGGGTTAGGAGGAACCTTACCCGCTTGATACTATAGATCACGGCAGTGAACCGGTCGCATAAGTAATATAAAATGGGGGTTTTCCCAAGTATCGATCTCACAAGGAACACAGTAAGGTGGAGTTAATTTCGAGGAGGACTTGAGATTGAAGTCCTCACGTCGGAGCTAACTAAGGGAGTTTTGATGGTGCGGAAACAGAAAATAAAAGGTTAACAACTACTCCTATGCAACGCCGCTATGCGATGCTTCACCAGGCGGGATGGAAGACTAGTCGGGCCGCTATGCACCGAATCACTAGGCGGATGGACGAGAAGGCTAGCGGATGAGGTGGTTAGAACGGCGGAATGAGGGTCGTAAGCACCTCTTCGCAACGCACGCCACTAGCAATTGCTAGTGCGGCAAGGGTGGATGGTGGTGGATGGACTATGGCACACCTCAAGTAAATAACGAAAATACACAAAATCATATAGACATGATTGAATATAAACGTTTTACAAACTAAGCATAATTCATCAATATAAATACAGTTTTAACACACATATACAACAATAAAGCAAGTACAAGTCAAGAGATCGACCGAATCCGGAGTCTTGCTGAGGATTCACGGTTGGAATCGTCGGGTTGTCATTCCGCGTCCAAGCTCGGTCCTCAACTGCTTCCGGGGTAGAGAAGGGCTGTCACCACCTTCCAATGGCCCGTCTTCTTCATCTCATGATAGCGGACGAAGTTTGCTAGCTTTCCTTTGCTTGATGGCTATGGCGTCAAACCCTACTTGAAGCTCATGGATGAAGGAGGAGGCCGAGAGGAAGCTCCAGCTTGGATTTGGCGGTGAAAGCTTGCCCGGAGCACCTCCCTAGGGTGGAAGATGAAGGGGAACGGCGGAGAAGGCGGAAAACGGCGGAGGAAATGGGCGATCTGCGGATCTTTGGATTAGGGCGAGACCTGCACTATTTATACAAAAGCAGAAATGAACAATGCGCACGATCACAGGCGCACGACCAGTGGTCGTGCGCACTATGTCCTGTGCTCGTGCGCACTGGCATGGAATATCAGGAATAAGAACTGGGATACTGCGCACAAGTAGTGGCGCACGACCAGTGGTCGTGCGCACTAAGTCCAATGATCGTGTGATTACCCAGACAGGACTCCAAAAATGAGGAATCAATGCACACGATCAGTGGCGCACGACCAGTGGTCGTGCTCAATATGTCCAGTGGTCGTGCGCTTACCCCAGGCTAATTCTAGAAAACGTAGAGGAGTGCGCACGATCAGGGGCGCACGACCAGTGGTCGTGCGCATTAGATCCCATGATCGTGAGCAGTATTCCTGTTTCACAACCATCCCGGAATACGCACACAACCCATGTACCGAAAGGAAAACCAATCACTGATATGTGCAGACATTCCAGACAATCACAAAAGGGCGTACAAACTATAAACAACAAAATACACAACCACGGGCTAAAATGTGCACTTCCTATGGAAATAAAGACAGGATGAAATATATATGATAATGAACTAAAAGTGAAGTGCAACCGTGTGAAAACTAGCCCAGATGAGTCCGAAAATAGGTATATAAAGTGGACTCATCACACCCCTAGACTTAACTGTTTGCGCGTCCCGAGCAAACAAAATCTAAGCAGAAAGGGAAAAATACTAGTTAACAAAGAAATTGCGATACGAAGTACCATGCGAAGTCGCATGCTCGCGTGCGTAAAAATATAATAGAAGAAATTTCTAAGTATACAAAATAGTTTATACTTTTCACAATGCGTATCAAAATTTTATTATTACTCAAAAATGGAATCACGGTGAATCATTCGGTCATGCGTAGGGAGAAAGTAGACTAATCGCTAGGCGAGCATTGCCAAAGATCGGGGCTCCGAATAACCTCCAAAGGAATCCACCAATATCGGTGACCATATGCTTGCCTTTTCGCATTCTCTCCACGGCACTGGTTTGGTTCACACACGAATCAGTAGGACTTTAGGTGAAGAGATAGGGCTTGGGTTTCGGTGAGGTAAACAAGGATAAACAAGAAGGCTATGCACCTAACCCAAAGGAGCTAGTATGAAGGGAATCCATCAGCTAAGCAAAATATATGCGGGTACACCACACCCCCAAACTTAACTTTTAACAAATGGGTGTGTGCACCGCCTACTCCAAATATAATCACATTTCCAAAATGATTTTCAATTAAAACTTTTTTTTCATTTTTTTTCTTTTTCTTCTTCTTTACAAATATTTTTTTCTTTTTCTTTTTCTTCATTTTATTTTCGCAATTCAGCAAATATAACATTTGAGCACATCCACATAATCACAAGTAATAACACCGCATCACATCCCAACATGAAAATGTAAAACTCTAAAGCTCAACTCGGGAGTGTGACTAGGATTGGCTTGGAGGCTTTGGTGAAATCATGGTGGAGCTGAATCAAAAGGAGGGGTAGGCACAACGGGGCTAGCGAGGACAAGACATTAGGAACGGTACAAAGCTCAACAGGGCCAAAATGATGGCCTACATCACGCTCATGCATGACTAACCTATACCCATGCTTAAAGAATAGCTTGGGGCAAGTTCTTAGCCAACGAGAAAGACTATCCATCCTCCCGAACTCGAGCAATACAAAACTAACGACCGTCTACACACATCCCTAAGCTACCGTCGGATTCACACCGGATTCACCAACTTTTGAGTAGAATAAAAAGTATTTACGCAATTAAAAAAATATAAAACTAAAAGCATACAGAAAAATTAAATCTACTCCAATTTCTACACGAGACGAGAGCAGTTGACTAGGATCACAACAAGGCCAACATTTTACTCCGTCTCATAATCCTATGTCAGCACCATAATTTTCCCAAATCTAACAAAGAAATGAGTTTAACTCGCAGCACGCAAAAAGCTAAGCACGCGCTCATGTGGGTGCAGTGGTGTGTGATGCAATAAACTAAGCAAAATAAAACAATAAAGGCTTCTAGTATGCACATGAGATGTGTGCGTGCAATAGGTAACAGATCTCTCCCCCAGACTTAAACTAAACAATACAGCAGATGATATAGAAATTAAAATCAGAAAGAGCTAAGGGAAGAGGTTACCCAATGCTCAGCTAGTGAGCATAACAGAAGACGCGTGGAAACCAAAACAGGCCCGCCATACGAAAAATCAGAACCCCGCCAATGCAATTTGCCAAGAATACCTGCAGGGGTGAGCTCCGCAAAAACAAAACAAAATATTCAAACAGAAATGCTAAAACTAAAATAGACAAGAAAAAATAAAATGCAGAAATAAAAGATAAGTACTGGGGTTATTGTCATCCCAGCACGACTTATTAAATTCTAAACATTTCTAGCTTATAGGCCTATGAAATAAAAAGTGCACAGGTAACTGGCCTAATATCCGTTTCGGTAACGGGTATCGATACGGTGATAGAGCAGTTACCCCTCTACCTAAATAATCATACCTGCCCAACACAGGTAGAGGAAATAGGAAGTAGGATGAGGAGGAGGCCTGGTCCTAAGTCATCTCACCACAAAACAAATCCTTGCCTAGCAAGGTATCGTCTATCATAGGCCCGCAGGAGGCGATGGCAATGGCATGAGCACAAAGCTCATCATCATCCCAACGTACCTGTAGAGACTCATCGTGCACAGGCTCAGATAAAGAAGGGGGATCAAGTAATAAAAGAGAAGAAGAACTAAAATAATCAGAAATAGGGAGAGTGATCCTGGTATCACTCTCAGCAGGATCCAGGCAGAGATCATCGTTGGTATCATACGAGTCGTACCGAGGAGAATCCGAGAACTCGAGGTCCGCGGTGGTAAGAAGAACGACCTCATCCAATAAGGAGGTGCAAACCTCCGCATCGGAAATAGGGTATTCCTCATCCCACCGGGGTGCGTAAAAGGGTTCCGAAAATCCACCTTCTCCGTCGGAGATAGAGGAATCATCATCCCACTTCGGCGCAGCCTCGGGCACCGAATCATCAACAAATACAACATCATCAACCGACTCACAAGAAAATGGAGTAGCACAATCCGGCAAAAATTGCGGAGGGGCAAGGCTGCTCTCAAAATCAAGCACTGAATGAGCAGGCCCCATCGCAAAATCATTCGTTGACGCCACCCCGTCAATGACCGGAACAATCTCATCGTCTCATATAGGAGCGCCCATGAGTTCCTGCTCCTCTTTTTTTTGGCTAACACCAGAGTGATCATCACTCAAGGAAAGCCCGTAAAAAGGGATCGAGGCACCCATGAAAGAGCCGTATGCGGCCAGAGATTCTTCAGTAATCTCAACGGGTAAAGAATGAGCAAAGTGTGTTATGTCAGTGTATGGGCCAGACAATACCCTGGTAGGCCTGTCCACAACAGTCTTCCGCGAACGGGAGGTTGTTGTGCACACGCCCTCAGAGGGAGAAGGCTTGCACAAACGAGGGCAATCCTTCAACATGTGGCCCACACCCTGACATAAAAAACACCGAATGCAATGCTCGGCATTCATAGCAGCAATGGCATCGATGGATTGGCGCAAAGTGTCAAGGATACGGCACTCAGCATCAGAATCTATCATGAGCAAAAATAATTGCTGAAAAAGTGCTACACAGCTAAAATGAAAATAACACGGACCTGCTATCTAAATCAAAAATCAGAAAAGGGGAAAAAGAAATAAGCAAAATAAAAATTCTAATAACAAAAGCAAATAAAAAAATGATATGCACAAATGGAAAAGGGCTTCAATCTATTATCTCCCTCTCCAAAAACTCACACGACTTTGTTCCTCGGCAACGGCGCCAAAAACTTGATGCTATAGATCACGGCAGTGAACCGGTCGCACAAGTAATATAAAATGGGGGTTTTCCCAAGTATCGATCTCACAAGGAACACAGTAAGGTGGAGTTAATTTCGAGGAGGACTTGAGATTGAAGTCCTCAGGTCGGAGCTAACTAAGGGGGTTTTGATGGTGCGGAAACAGAAAATAAAAGGTTAACAACTACTCCTATGCAACGCCGCTATGCGATGCTTCACCAGACGGGATGGAAGACTAGTCGGGCCGCTATGCACCAAATCTCTAGGCGGATGGACGAGAAGGCTAGCGGATGAGGTGGTTAGAATGGCGGAATGAGGGTCGTAAGCACCTCTTCGCAACGCACGCCACTAAAAATTGCTAGTGCGGCAAGGGTGGATGGTGGTGGATGGACTATGGCACACCTCAAGTAAATAACGAAAATACACAAAATCACATAGACATGATTGAATATAAACGTTTTACAAACTAAGCATACTTCATCAATATAAATACAGTTTTAACACACATATACAACAATAAAGCAAGTACAAGTCAAGAGATCGACCGAATCCGAAGTCTTGCTGAGGATTCACGGTTGGAATCGTCGGGTTGTCATTCCGCGTCCAAGCTCGGTCCTCAACTGCTTCCGGGGTAGAGAAGTGCTATCACCACCTTCCAATGGCCCTTCTTCTTCGTCTCACGATAGCGGACGAAGTTTGCTAGCTTTCCTTTGCTTGATGGCTATGGCGTCAAACCCTACTTGAAGCTCATGGATGAAGGAGGAGGCCGAGAGGAAGCTCCGGCTTGGATTTGGCGGTGAAAGCTTTCCCAGAGCACCTCCCTAGGGTGGAAGATGAAGGGGAACGGCGGAGAAGGCGGAAAACGGCGGAGGAAATGGGCAATCTACGGATCTTTGGATTAGGGCGAGACCTGCACTATTTATACAAAAGAAGAAATGAACAATGCGCACGATCACAGGCGCACGACCAGTGGTCGTGCGCACTATGTCCTGTGCTCGTGCGCACTGGCATGGAATATCAGGAAAAAGAACTGGGATACTGCGCACAAGTAGTGGCGCACGACTAGTGGTTGTGCGCACTAAGTCCAATGATCGTGCGATTACCCAGACAGGACTCCAGAAAAGAGGAATCAATGCACACGATCAGTGGCGCACGACCAGTGGTCGTGCGCAATATGTCCAGTGGTCGTGCGCTTACCCCAGGCTGATTCTAGAAAACGTAGAGTAGTGCGCACGATCAGTGGCGCACAACCAGTGGTCGTGCGCATTAGATCCCATGATCGTGCGCAGTATTCCTGTTTGACAACCATCCCGGAACACGCACAGGACCCCTGTACCGAAAGGAAAACCAATCACTGATATGTGCAGACATTCCAGACAATCACAAAAGGGCGTACAAACTATAAACAACAAAATACACAACCACGGGCTAAATTGTGCACTTCCTATGGAAATAAAGACAGGATGAAATATATATGATAATGAACTAAAAGTGAAGTGCAACCGTGTGAAAACTTGCCCAGATGAGTCCGAAAATAGGTATATAAAGTGGACTCATCACCGCTCTATGTTGTTCGGTAAAGAGACCTAACGGTACATGGCACTTGCCGTTGGCATAGATGGACGGTCTTATGCAGTGGCCAGAAAGACCAAATGCTCACGAGATATTGTCGTCCAAGGGACGGTGGTGAGTCAGCCGACTTTGAACGAGTTCACCGAGAATGTGCCCTGAGAGCACGGGGTGTGTGTCCGTGCGTGCCCACGCTTGTGATGAAGTGTTTAATCACTATACTACTTGGTTATGCTAACAAAGTGCAGGGAAGGAACATCATCGCCACGAGTTTGGGGGCGGGATCGTTATAATTTGGTTAGCATAGCTGACCGTTGCTTTTGTTTGCCACCGTGTGGTGGATTGTTGCTTGCAGGTGGTGCGGATCTAAGTGGAAAATAGAGGGCAAAAAGCCCTTGTTGCTGAACCGGCCCTTGAAGGCCTAATTTGAGTGTTTACTTATTTTATTCATGTGTGACCGGCATATGTGCCGAGTTTTGGAAAACACTGTAATTTGAGTAAACAATTATAAGGCCTTAAGGCCATTGTACTTGTGTATTGTATGTTCATTCCTATTGGGTTTTGTAGTGGACATTCATGCTTATGGCTAGGTTCTTTGTTTTGCAACTATTAAAATTGCTTCTGCTAGAATGTACAGTGTAGGACGTTGATTCTTAGTTGGATGTGAAAGTGAGGTGATAGATCTGATATGCTTAAGAGTTTTTAGAAAATAAAATGCAAAATATAATTCACAGCACATAAGGAAGAAAACAGAGCAAGCAAACCAGACGACACAAGAATTTATAGTGGTTCCCCTAAACCTGGGTACATCCACTCTTCTACCACCCTAGGTAAGAATCCACTACAGGATGAGTTGATCAGGTGTCCTGGGCACCAATGAGCTTTTGATAAGGTGCTCAAAAACCAAATCAGATTTTTTGATCAGGTGTCTTGCCACCAATGAGCTTTTGACAAGGTGCTCAAAAACCAAGCTCAAACTTTTGAAGGGAGTTTGAGAAACCCTTTACAGAGAGGGGGTGAGAGAGTGATGGAAGTCTTCTCTTTCTCAAACAACTGAGAAGACTATGTAGATTCAGGATGTTGTCAAAGCTCCCCCTGAGATGTAGATAGTTCAGGAGTGGAAGCTTTGCTTCAGGGTGTAGGCCTTCAACTAGATGAAAATCTCCAGCAAGCTCTGTAGACAAATCTAAATATGTTGTCTCTTGAAAGCCTGGATCAGAAAGAAGAAGATGAAGTTGATTTCCTCTGTTTCAAAACTTGTTGCAGAGTTCTTCTTTTGTAGAGAGAAAAAGTCTTCCTACTTTTTCTCTCTCTATCTCTTGTTGTTATTTCTGAGCCTCACTACTATATATCTTTTCTATCTTCTGTATAAAATATATATATGTATCCACTGGGCTGAGGAAAGTCATTTTAATTCTTGTCTGATGCGGCAGAGACATTTTCAAGAAAGGAAACTGTCTTGGAAAGGTAACTGATAATAAACCTCTAAATTGATTCATATTTAATGCAGCCTCCCAACGGATATATTCATAAGAATATTTAGCATTAAATATATTAGCTGTAAATTCTTTTACTTAAGCCTTGAATAACTCTAGCCAGCTGTCTCCAATAACTGCACAGGAAATCACCAAAATTTAATCTAAAAAGCTTCTCCAATCTGCGTTCGACTATAGTTGAACTCCATTCGACTATAGCTGACCTGCATCTGAGTTATCTGTTCTCTTAGAGCTGAACACAGAAATAGTTGAACTCCGTTCGACTATAGTTGAACTCCGTTCGACTATTTCTGGACTGCAATAGTTGAACTCCGTTCGACTATTTCTGGACTGCAATAGTTGAACTCCATTCGACTATTTCTGGACTGCAATAGTTGACCTCCGTTCGACTATTTCTGGACTGCAATAGTTGAACTCCGTTTGACTATTTCTGGACTACAATAGTTGAACTCCGTTCGACTATTTCTGGACTGCAATAGTTGAACTCCGTTCGACTATTTCTGTGAGCTAAAATTTCTGAACTTCAAAACTGATTTTCTCTGGAATTCTTCTGCATTTCTTCTGGGATTCTTTCTGAGGAATACTTGGAAAGCCCTATGACCCTTAGACTATATATTTTGGGTCAAACTAATCATCCTAATAGTGATCCTAACCCAAATCAGAACCTAAGGTTCCAACAATCTCCCCCTATTTGGGTGATGATACTATTTACATAAAAACAAAATACAAAGCAAAAAGATCTGCCTGAATTATAATATAATAGCAGATGTACATGGGTGCTTTGATAAAAAGGGATTCAAAATAAAAGAAATACAAACAGAAACTAAGGGGCAGCTGCATAGAATCTAATAAAGTGACAGCTGCACTTTTGTTCATTTTCATTCTGAGATTCTGATAATCTCCCCCTATAGTTGTAGCCTTCTGAACAATTTTCCTGAAAGGAGATGTTAGGAATTCTGGACCCAGATTTGTCCTTGGGTCTTATTTTTCTTTCACAATAATAATTTGAAGTAAAGTAATATCCAGGGAAATCTTTATAGCCAAGTGGATGAAGTTTCCTAGAAGGGATGAACCACTGGGTATAAGGATTTTTAAATTTTTGATTATGAAATGATTTAAAATCTTTGCTATGAAAATCTGAGCTCAACGAAGAATATTTTCGTCGACCTGAGCTCAACGATTTATAGTGAGATCGTCGATCTCGGTTCAGAGAATAATATAGGTTGTTTTCTCTGTTCCAATTTCGTTGACCTCTATTCAGAGTTCGTCGACCTGAGTTCGACGAATTATGTTGAACACAGATTTTCTGAAAATCTTTAACTGATTTTAATGAGGCTATACGATTTAAAGTAATTTCTAAATCTTCATTGAATTTTATGTTTTTAGAAGAAAGTTTATTTACTTTCTCTCTAAGAAGTTTTATTTCCTTCTTAGATTGAATCAAATCTTTACATAATAATTTAAAATCTGTTTTAAGTTCTTCTGATGAAAAGTCAAGGGTATAGATAACCTGATCTTCATCATCATCTGATTCAGATTCTTTATCTTCATCACACCTTTTGCAAGATGCATCTATTGCCATTAGACAAAATTCTCTTACTCTTGCTTCTTCTTCATCCTCAGTTGTGCAAGATGAAGCTTCAGAGTTACTCCAGGAATCAGCATTTGATGTTCTTTCTTTTGCTGATCCAGCAGCCATTACTGTGAGAGAGTCCCAAATTTCCTTTGTAGATGAACATTCAGCAATCTCTTGAAAAATGTCATCAGACATTGATTCTGCAAGAATGTTCATTGCTTGTGCATCAGCCATCTTAAGCTATTTTTGAGCTTCTGTAGCTGCAGATGGTGTAAAGGGACCTGGCAAAATAGAATTATAAATGGCTTCATCAATAGAGTTCATAAAAAGCCTAATCCTTGCCTTCCATAGTGCAAGCTTGGCCAGATTGCACTTAGGAGGTCCAGTGCTTGACCATTCTTCATTTTGTGCCATGAAAAACTCTTAAAAACAATAAGATCTATCAAGGATCTTTTGATTTAGGTGTTAGCCTATACAACCACCAAGGTGTGGTATGTTTAACCAACCTGCCTCTGATACCAATTGAAAGTGAGGTGATAGATCTGATATGCTTAAGAGTTTTTAGAAAATAAAATGCAAAATATAATTCACAGCACATAAGGAAGAAAACAGAGCAAGCAAACCAGACGACACAAGAATTTATAGTGGTTCCCCTAAACCTGGGTACATCCACTCTTCTACCACCCTAGGTAGGAATCCACTGCAGGATGAGTTGATCAGGTGTCCTGGGCACCAATGAGCTTTTGATAAGGTGCTCAAAAACCAAATCAGATTTTTTGATCAGGTGTCTTGCCACCAATGAGCTTTTGACATGGTGCTCAAAAACCAAGCTCAAACTTTTGAAGGGAGTTTGAGAAACCCTTTACAAAGAGGGGGTGAGAGAGTGATGGAAGTCTTCTCTTTCACAAACAAATGAGAAGACTATTGTGGATTCAGGATGTTGTCAAAGCTCCCCCTGAGATGTAGATAGTTCAGGAGTGGAAGCTTTGCTTCAGGTTGTAGGCCTTCAACTAGATGAAAATCTTCAGCAAGCTCTGTAGACAAATCTGAATATGTTGTCTCTTGAAAGCCTAGATCAGAAAGAAGAAGATGAAGTTGATCTCCTCTGTTTCAAAACTTGTTGCAGAGTTCTTCTTTTGTAGAGAGAAAAAGTGTTCCTACTTTTTCTCTCTCTCTATCTCTTGTTGTTATTTCTGAGCCTCTCTGTTATATATCTTTTCTATCTTCTGTATAAAATATATATATGTATCCACTGGGCTGAGGAAAGTCATTTTAATTCTTGTCTGATGCGGCAGAGACATTTTCAAGAAAGGAAACTGTCTTGGAAAGGTAACTGACAATAAACCTCTAAATTGATTCATATTTAATGCAGCCTCCCAACGGATATATTCATAAGAATATTTAGCATTAAATATATTAGCTGTAAATTCCTTTACTTAAGCCTTGAATAATTCTAGCCAGCTGTCTCCAATAACTGCACAGGAAATCACCAAAATTTAATCTAAAAAGCTTCTCCAATCTGCGTTCGACTATAGTTGAACTCCGTTCGACTATAGTTGACCTGCATCTGAGTTATCTGTTCTCTTAGAGCTGAACACAGAAATAGTTGAACTCCGTTCGACTATAGCTGAACTCCGTTCGACTGTAGTTGAACTATTTCTGGACTGCAATAGTTGAACTCCGTTCGACTATTTCTGGACTGCAATAGTTGAACTCCGTTCGACTATTTCTGGACTGCAATAGTTGAACTCCGTTCGACTATTTCTGGACTGCAATAGTTGAACTCCGTTCGACTATTTCTGGACTGCAATAGTTGAACTCCGTTCGACTATTTCTGTGAGCTAAAATTTCTGAACTTCAAAACTGATTTTCTCTGGAATTCTTCTGCACTTCTTCTGGGATTCTTTCTGAGGAATACTTGGAAAGCCCTATGACCCTTAGACTATACATTTTGGGTCAAACTAATCATCCTAATAGTGATCCTAACCCAAATCAGAACCTAAGGTTCCAACAGGATGGTTTCCATTGAGTAACCTCCCGGTCTGTTTGTGGTATATGGCGTCGGGCCCCGGCCGGACCTACTGTTATATGCTATGCGACGGATAGGGGGTGTTACAATTTGGTATCGGACTACTGGTTTCGATCAGGCTTAAATGAATTCATGAACGAATTCTTTTAAGGGGTGGTGAGCACATGTGTGTGCATCATCGTTATAACATCAAAAGAACCCATGAATGTCCACATATGAATGAAAATACACGTGTTTGAGGAACCTGCGTGTTCCTATAATTGCTTTTTGCAATTTTGTTTGGTCGTTTAATGGTGTTCTGTACAACTATAGGTGACCAGAAGTGGTGCAGGGCCGTCAGAACGCCCGGTTTCTGAGGCTAGCAGCGCACCGAATGATGTGCCTGAAACACCTCCCTCGGCTGAAACCATACGATTGGTGCCCGAAGAAGTGTTTGCCATGATCAACACACAGCCTGCAAGGCAAATACAGTAGCTTGATCCTACGATGGAGTCGGTACCACTTCAAATGGATGAGCCAAGAAGAGTGGAGCAAGTAGTGGTGGAACCTTTGGTGCCTATGAGAGCAACTGAAAGGCAGCTCAAATATGTTATGAGCTTTAATCCTCTGGTGTTCTCGGGGTTGGTAACCCCATCCCAAGCTGAAGATTGGCTCTCCCGAGTGAAGAGAGTCTTGACAGCGACGGAAATGGAGGAGTGGCATAAGACCACTATAGCAACATTCCTGTTGGACGAGGATGCGAGGCTGTTGTGGGAAAGTCTAGAGCTGCATCACTTGAGAGGAAGGTAACTCATGGACGTCTCGATGGACGAGTTTTCGAGATTGTTCTTGTCTAGGTACCTCCCTTCGTCTCAGAAGATTGCGTTGGAGAATGAGTTCCTGAAATTGTCGCAAGGAGAGAGTAGCGTGGATGAGTATCTCCACGAGTTTACTCGGTTGGGGCGGTACACTAGCTATACATTCGCGGATGAGGAGCGTAAGACAAACCTATTTTATGAAGGTTTGAGAGATGACTTGAGGCTACTGCTCTCGAGGCCTATGACACAGGGCTTCTTGACCCTGGTCAATACGACCCGGTCTTTGAAGATGGACTTGAAGAATGTGCAAGCAAAGAAAAGCTCTGGTGATAAGAAAACTGAGTTCAAGGCGCCGGCTAACTCAAAGCTTGCGTACCGTAGGTGGTCTAAGAAGGCTAGGACTTCGGGTCCAGCGCCTTCTTCCAATGCTTCTAGGGAGACTATGGGTCGAACCCCATGCGCGTGCTTTACTTGTGGAAAGCCGGGAAATTTTGCCCGGGATTGCTGGAGTGGACGTCCAAAGTCCGAGAGGAAGCCAGGAGCAATGTATAAAGAGATGGGCAAGGTGGTGGAGTCAAACGCATCCCATTATGCTCCGGCTCAACCTAGAGTCTACAATCTTGGCCAGTAGGAGGCCATTAAGCAAGTGGATGTGGTGACAAGTACGGTTTAAATTTATAGCAAGTTAATTTTTAAATACTTGTTATGCGCGTGTTACCTTACCACTGCTTGTATGGGATTTGTTTTGATTTGTGAGAATCCGGTGAGAGCACTCTTTGATACGGGAGCTTCGCACTCCTTTTTGTCTGAAGGATTCATATCACGCATCGAAGTTCCTTCTTCGATGACGAAGGACAAACTGGATGTGTTGTTACCGAATGGGTGTTCGATGCACGCCAATAGAATCTGTGGCGTAAAGATTCGTATTGGGAGTCAGGAGTTCCATTTGCAAGCGTCGTTAATACCGCTGTTGGAGTTCGACGTGATATTTGGCATGGACTGGCTCTCGGAGTAGCAAGCTTATATTGATTGCAGTCACAAGGAGGTCAAGTTGGGAATAGGTCGTGAGATGACTTTTACGGGCTTGAAAGGGTAGAGCAAGATTCTGATGTCTACTCTTCAGGTGGTGAAGGCGGTTCGTGCTGGAGCAGAGATGTTCTTCACGCTAGTGGAGGTTGCAAATCCTAAGCCTACATTGGACAGTATTTTAGTGGTATCCGAGTACCCTGATGTGTTCCCTAGCGATCTTCCTGGAGCATAACCTCAACGAGAGATAGATTTCACTATCGATCTAGTGCCAGGTGCAAAACCTGTGTCATGTTCTCTGTATCAGCTAGCGCCTAAGAAAATGGCGGAGCTGAAGATTCAACTTCAAGAGTTGTTGGAGCAGCGGTATGTGCGTCCAAGTTCGTTGCCTTGGAGCGCACCGGTCCTTTTTGTTAAGAAGAAGGACGGAAGCTTGAAACTTTGTATTGATTACTGAGAACTGAACAAGCTAACGGAGAAGAACAAGTACCCGATCCCGAGGATTGATGATCTGTTCGATCAGTTAGTCGGGTCGACGGTGTACTCAAAATTGGATCTCAAGTCCGGTTATTATCAGCTGAGGATAAGGGAGAGTGATATCCCTAAGACAGCTTTTAGTACGAGATACGAGCATTACGAGTTTACGGTCATGCCGTTTGGGCTGACGAATGCACCGTCAGTGTCCATGGATCTGATGAACAGGACTTTCAGGGAGTACCTAGACCACTTTGTGATCGTCTTCATCGACGACATATTGGTGTACTCGCAGAGTGAGGAGGATCCCTTTAAGCATCTGCATTTGGTGCTGGAGACGCTGAGGAGGAATCAATTATACGCCAAGTTCTCCAAATGCGAGTTTTGGTTGTCCTCAGTAGCGTTCCTTGGTCACATAGTCAGTGGAGAGGTAATTGAGGTGTATCCGGCGAAGATTATTGTGATACGAGAGTGTCCTGCGCTGTCTACGGTAGCGGAAGTCTAGAGTTTTCTGGGGCTTGCCAGCTATTCCATGCGATTCGTGGAGTCTTCTCGCGGATAGTGTTACCCCTCACAACTCTGACGAGGAAAGAGCAGAAGTTTGTTTGGACGCCGGAGTGCGTACGAGATTTCGAGGAGCTGAAGATTCGGTTGACCATGGCGCCTGTGCTGAGTTCGACGAGTGGGACCGAACATTTTGAGATTTACAGCGATGCTTCGGGCAGTGGACTGGGTTGTGTCCTACTGCAGCATGGAAGTGTGATAGCGTATGTCTCGCGACAGCTAAAAGTGCATGAGAGGAATTATCCGGTCCATGACCGTGAGTTAGCGGCCGTGATTTTCGCCTTGAAGCTGTTGAGGCACTACTTGTATGGGGTGAAGGTCGATATCTATACCGACCACAAGAGCCTGAAATACTTGTTGGATCAGAAGGATCTGAACATGCGACAGCGGAGGTGGATGCAGTTCCTGGGGGACTACACATTCAAGATTCACTATGTGTCCTGGGAAAGGAAATGCGGTTGCGGACGCATTGAGCCGCAGGGCCCCAGCTCAAGCCAATTGGTTGTCGGTCCATGATGAGCGGTTGGTTCGGGAGTTGGAGGCGTTGAAGATCTCTTGCGTAAACAAGCAAACAAGTGCGGAAGCACTATTGTACTAGACGGAAGTTCAGTGTGACCTGGCTGATCGGATTCGGTAGGCTTTGGATATGGATGGCTGCATGAAGCAAATCATGGTTGAGGCTTTGGATCGGTCAAATTCCCAATTCGTTGTTGAGGATGGATTGCTTTGGAAAGACAGTAGTCTGTGCGTCCCAAACATGGGTAATTTGCCGGGGAATTGTTGTACGAGGCGCATCATACCAAGTACTCAATTCACTCAGGGAGCACAAAGATGTACCGTGATGTGAAGAAATTGTTCTGGTGGCCAGGACTTAAGAAGGATGTGGCACTGTACGTGGCGAAGTGTCAGACATGCGCCTTAGTGAAGGCGGAGTGCCAAAAGCCGGGAGGATTTTTGAAGTCCTTGCCTATTTCGGAGTGGAAGTTCGACGACATTACTATTGACTTTGTGCATGGTTTGCCAAGGTCACAGAAGAGTAACGACGCCATCTGGGTGGTCATAGATCGTTTGAAGAAGGTGTCGCACTTCATTCCGCATAGGAAGGATGATTCTGTGGAGAAATTGGCAAAGTTATATGTGGATAACATAGTACGGCTTCATGGTGTGTCCCGCAGCATCGTGAGTGACCGAGATGGATGGTTCACGTACAATGATTGGAGGCTGGTGTAGCAGATGTTGGAAACAAAGCTAAGTTTCAGCACAGCCTTTCATCCTAGACAGATCGTCAGACTGAGAGGGTCAATAGGACAATGGAAGACATGCTTCACATGTGCGTCCTGGACTTTGGGAAGCAGTGGGAAGACCACCTATACCTGGTGGATTTTGCATACAACAATAGCTACCAGGCGAGCATTAAAATGGCTCCCTTCGAGGCCCTTTATGGTAGAAGATGTCGCACTCCATTGTCTTGGTTGGAAACGGGTGAGTCAAAGTTGTACAAGCGATAAGAGGTGGAAGATGCAACGTCGTTGGTTCGAACGATTCAAGAGAGATTCCTAATCATTCAGGACCGCCAAGCTAAGTACTATAACACCATGGATAGGAACATGGAGTTCGCTGTCGGCGACTGGGTGTACTTGAAGATCAAGCCGTTCAAGGGTGTCTCGTGGGTGCATTGCTTGAAGAAGCTAAGCTCGAGGTACCTTGGACCATTTGAGGTGCTGGAGCGGATTGGCAAAGCAACTTATCGATTGATGCTTTCTGTGGAGCTAAGTGGTCTACACGATGTATTCCATATATCGGTGCTGCGGAAGGCAGTGCAAGAGCCTTCGCAAGTGATTACGGCCGACCAAGTGCTGGTCGATAATGGGTTGAAGATGAAGGTCAAGCCCGTCCGCATTGAGGACTCGGAAATCAAGTGGCTACGCAATAAAGAGATCAGGATGGTCAAAGTCCATTGGGACAATTGGGTCTGGAGGGGCTCTCCTGGGAGCGAGAGCAGACCATGCTTGAGGGGTACCCGGAGTTATTCCACTCAAGTACCGTTTAAGTTTTGTTTTATCTTTCCTTTATAATTTCGGGATGAAATTCTTTTAATAGGGAGAGAGTTGTAACACCCCGAAACTCAAAAGAGCGACGGGAGACATTTTTAGCCTAGTTTGGAACTTGGCAGGGGTCACACGGGCTGGGACACGGGCATGTCCTAGGGGCGTGTCATGCTCGGGTCGACGAATTTAGAGTCGACGATCGTCGAGCAGCGAACACGGCCTGAGACACGGGCGTGTCCCAGGTCGTGTCCTTCACGGGGTGAAGCCGGGCCATGGCGGGGGTAATACATGGGGTCAGTACACGGGCCGTGTTGGGTAGACACGGGCGTGTCAAATGCGACACGGGCATGTCGAGTACCCGTGTCCCTTTCGGGCGTTTTCGGTCCTATGTCGATGGAGGAACACGCCCAGCTACACGGGCGTGTATATGATGACACAGGCATGTCTATCCGGACACTAGCGTGTCGAGAGCCCGTGTCATTTTCAGGACGCGTCGGTTTCGATGGCGAATAAGGAATACGGCCTTGGACACGGGCATGTCACAAGCCGTGTTCGGCCCAGGTTTTGGATTTCAAGTGCGAATCGTGGCCGTTCGTTTCCATATTTTGGGATCTAACGGCTCAGGGCTATTCTTGCTGGGATATACCCGGGAATAGGGCTTTGAAACCCTCATTCTTTTTGGGTTATTCTCTTTCTAAGTTATATAGAGAGGTGAGAGCAAAGAAGAAGAAGGAAGGAAGATCTGGCCACCGGCGGAGCTTCGGATCCCCGAATCGCGAGCCAACTTCGGATCTACGGAGGCGAGGACATTGCGGTGCTTTTCATTCGCATAGATTTCCATGGTGCCAAAGAGGAATGCTAGGGTAACGATTCTCATCCTAGGAAATGTGAAGTCCTCTTTTCTTTGTATAGGAAGTCCGCTTTCGCGAGTTTGCGGTGAGTTTGAGGCCTTCCTTTGGGTAGACATGAATAGTCCCCGTTATTAGCATGTAGAGTCCGTAATCGAGAATCGGGCATAGGCATGATGTGTGAAGCCTACCCAGACAAGTTGGTCTGGATCGGTGATGTTGCGTTGCATGAACGGCCGGAGAAGAATTTGCGTCGATGGTTGTTTTCGGGTTTTCTACACGGTAGATTGCAACATGGACCCTTGGGGATTAACTCCAAGGTGCACCCGGAAAACTGGGCAGATGCGTGATTCTGCCAAACATGGTGTCCTGGGAGCTAACTTGCACATAACCGGGTTATGTGAATTGTGTGATCGAATTGGGACTCGGGGAAGTTTGACCCGCGCCCATGTCTTAAGGTGACAGGGCGGTGTGCGAAACGGGTTAGGCGGAACCGTACCCGCTCTATATCGTTCGGTAAAGAGACCTAACGGTACATGGCACTTGTCGTTGGCATAGATAGAGGGTCTTAGGTAGTGGCCAGAAAGACCAAATGCTCACGAGATATTACCGCCCAAGGGACGGTGGTGAGTCAACGGACTTTGACCGTGTTCACCGAGATTGTGCCCTGAGAGCACGGGGTGTGTGGCCGTGCGTGCCCATGCATGTGATGAAGTGTTTATTCAGTATACTACTTGGTTATGCTAACAAAGTGCAAGGAAGGAGCATCGTCGCCCCGAGTTTGGGGTCGGGATCGTTATAATTTGGTCATCATAGATGACCATTGCTTTTGTTTGCCACCGTGCGGTGGATTGTTGCTTGCAGGTGCTGCGGATCCAAGTGGAAAATAGCGGGCAAAAAGCCCTTGTTACTGAGCCGTCCCTCGAAGGCCTAATTTGAGTGTTTACCTGTTCTATTCATGTGTGACCGGCCTGCGTGCCGAAGTTTGGAAAATACTATAATTTGAGTAAACAATTGTAAGGTCTTAAGGCTATTGTACTTGTATACTGTACGTTCATTCCTATTGGGTTTTGTAATGGGCATTCATGCTTATGGCTGGGTTCTTTGTTTTGCAACTATTAAAATTGCTTCCGCTAGAATGTACTCTAGGTAGGACGTTGATTCTTAGTTGGATGGTTTCCATTGAGTAACCTCCCGGTCTGTCTATGGTATATGGCGTCGAGCCCCGGCCGGACCTACTGCTATATGCTATGAGACGGATAGGGGGTGTTACACACTGAATCTCTTTTGCGCTCTTCGGTAATTCTAGCTCCAATATTACTTTTATCTTGTCAGGGTTAGGCTCTGAAAGAATTGGTTTCAAGATGTTCTAAACACCTAGAGGGGGGGGGGGTGAATAAGTTCAATTCTTTTTCTGACCTAGGCAGATAATTCTATCTAATTTAGCAATTTATTTAACAGAAAACACAGCACAACATTCACATACACACATCATTCCACAGATTGCACACCAGATTTATAGTGGTTCCCCAAATGATGGGTACATCCACTTTGCCCCTTCGCTTATCTAGCAGTGTACTAGATTCGGCCTAACTTCCTTCCTTCTTCTCAGATCCGCAGATCTTACAGCTCAGAACCAAGACTAGTTCCTACAACTCAGAGTGAATCCACACTCCTATAACTCAGACACAAGCCCTACCTCAGCCTCTTCCACAATCATACAACTCAGAGTGACACCCCACTCCTACAACTCAGGCAAAAGCCCTACCTCAGCCTCTTTCACAGGCCTACAAATCAGGGAACAGATTCCCCTACCTCAGGCACTCAGCCCTACCTCAACCTTTATAATTTAGGCTTACAACTCAGAGAAGTAAATCTCCTACACTCAGATCTATTACAGATCCTACAAAAATTATTGATGAAAAGATAATGATATCTTCAACCAGATGGAGAGAGAATTGGTTGAAGGCTTCTTGATCAGTTCTTGATAGAACTGATTACTAAAGGATCAACCTGTCTTAGCTTTCTTCAAAGCTTCTTGAATCTGAACAAACTAGGGTTGATCTTCTTGGTATTGGAGTTGATCTTCAATCAGCTTCCTTCAGAAATTAATCTGAATTCTTCTTCAGACTTGATCTGAATTCTTCAGGCAGACTGTTCAGGATCTACCTTCACTGGATGAGAACTTCTCTCCTTGTTTTTCTCTCTCTACAATCTGTTGACTGTTTCTTCTTTCTCTTCTTCTGGATCCTCAATCCTTCAGATATTATAATTGATTAGCTATCTGTTGTGTATGTATCCAATTGTTAAGAGAGCATATCTATATATAGGCTTCATCCATGGTTACCGGTTGTTCCGGTTTCAAACGGTCTTCTGACACCTCTGACAGATGTGACAGCAATGTCAGTAATGACAGCTGTCAAGTATCCAGTTGTATTACTTCAACCTTCATTGGACTTTGACTCAGCAGCAGAGAATGTCGAGTGAATACTTCACATGTGTCGACATACACAGTCCATGTGTCGACACAAGTCTTGATGATGTCGACACAGCTTCACTTTTACTTCTCGACACAGCTTCCGTAGAATGTGTCGACACAACTCCTATGTGTCGACACAAACACTCCTTATCTTGACAAAGTTGGTGTCGACAGAATTCTGGTGTGTGTCGACACAAGTTCTGTGTGTCAACACAGTCGTTGTCGAGAAAATTCTGGAATGTGTCGACAGCTTCTCTGTGTGTCGACACAGATCCTGATGATGTCGATACAATCTGGCCCTTGGTGTCAACACAACGTTGTCGACAGATTTTTGTGTGTCGATATAAATTCTAGGTGTCGACACAATCTGGCCCTTGGTGTCGACACAGCCATTCCCAAGTGTCGACACTTGTACTTAGAAAGTTTTTCTTCCATTTACTTAACCTGCACATGATAACTCAACACAACATCAAATACAATTTGATGCATATCATTGAGTTAGGTGAGGCTTCTCCAAATCTGGTACATATTTTCCAATGTACCCAACAATCTCCCCCTATTTGGAGAAGTCATAACCCTTAGTCAATGATATACATCACTTATAATAAAATAAACAATATGATGTATAAAAACATTCAATGATAGGGAAACATATAAACAAAACAAGTATATATTATATCATCACAGAATATGATACAAACATAATAAGCATGAATCATTGTTTTGTTTAAACTTCACAAAAGTTTATCCAAAACTGAAGATTACAATGTTCTAAAATCTAGTCAGTCTATCATATGGCTGATCAGGCTCCTTGATCACTATGTCTTTGCCAGACTGGACTCTTGCTTGTACTGGTGCTTCAGTATCTTCAGCTGGCTTCTTGCCTTTGAGATCCTTCTTCTTAAGTTCTTCAGCCTTAACTTTTTGCCTATCAAAATAGTGGTAAGGCTTGGGAAAGTATTTTCTGGGCTCTACAGCTGTAGCAGGTATTTTCCCAGCCTTGTGATCCCTTCTGAACTGATGTATCACATCTTGTCTCTGCAGATATTTATTCCACTCAACTTTAGAATACCACTTGCATCTATCATGCATTTTATCTTTGACAGCTTGCCAGGCAGTGAGTATTATATTTTTGGAGGTCGGACTCCATGTTTCAAAATCAGGCTTCAGTTCAGCCTGCTCTCTAAACCTTTTCTTCGAGAGTTGAGCTTCTTGCTCTTTATTCAATGCTGCCTCTGACATTTTCACTTTCTCAATTATAATATTCTTAGTAGCCTTTGGAGGGCTATACATCTGTTGAACAAGTTGTTGAATTCCCTCAAAGTTAGAAGGGGGGTATATGATTTGAGCTACCTCCTGCTGACCCCCTTCAATTCCTGCAGCTTGAATACCTGACTCAGCTATATTATCATCATCACATAGGGGTGGATATCCCAGAGTTGCTCTAACAGCATTTGTTATCCATTTAGCATGCTCTGAACTAGCATTGACTAACAACCTCTCCCCCTTTATGACTTCTCTCTCAATATGATCTCTTAAGTCATCTTTTTGGAACCTGATCTGATTAACAAGATAATTGGTTCCTTCTGTATAATAAGCTTTAAACTTCTGTAGCTGAGTAGATATGATCTTCTGAGAGGCTTGAATGGCAGATTGGAAAGTTGCTAAATCTTCTTGAAGTTTCTTATCAAACTATGACTTGTCTTTAGCCCTTTCCTCAGTTAATGCAGTTGCATTATTCTTTAACTCAGTAACAATCACATTATATGATTCAGTAAGATTATCATTCATCCTGAAGCTGATTTTCAAGGACATATCCTTGCTTTATCACTATATCATCAATCTGTGTTCTTGCCTCTTGTTGCTGCTTTGCCAGATAAACTACATCATTACCTCCTTTATGGAAGCAATATGTCATCTCTTTCTTATTCTGGTTTACTTCAAATCTGATGGATTTTATATCTTGAGCCAAAGAAAACTGAAGTTCCTTATGGCTTTCATCCACATATTTTTCAAGAGCTTGTCTTTGCTCATCCATTTTAACTTGCAGAGCAACCAACAGTGAACTGAAGTCAACTGTTGGAGCTGAGGGTTGTGAGGCAGTCTGTAAAGCTTTCTTATAGCTTGAGTTTTTCTTCCTGTAAACCATCAGTTTTCTCTTCTTTTCTTTGAGTGCTTCTCCATCATCAGATTCAGAAGAACTTCTAAGGTTCAACTGTGTCCTTTGGACTAGAGGGCAGCTCCTTATCAGTCCTTGACAACTCCCCCTGAGTCCCTGGCTCCTCCCCCTCAGTCCTTGGCACTACTTCCTCAGTCCTTACTTTTGGTAAGTCAGGAAACAATTCCACAAGAGTGAATTCTTGTGGCAGTTGAACTGGAGGAACATCTGTATCTTGTACATTTAATGGAGCATCATTTAATACAGATGTATCATCCATTGATATATCCTGTGCAGGGATGTTGTCATGGTGTGTCTGTGCAACATCAGTTAGAAGCACAGTTAGTGTATCTAGCTTAGTATCTAGTATAGTTTGATTAATATCACCTATTACCTCAAGAATAGTTTGAGTGGTTGTTTCACTCTCTAATGCAGCTTGCTCTATCTCTTGAGCAACTTCTAGAGGCAAGGCCTCTTATTGAGCTGGTGAAAGCTCATTTGCTCCCCCTAGAGGAAGCATATCTTGGACTTGATCCAGTTGGATGGTGCTTTCTGGAATATGCTCCCTCTACATCTGACTAACTTCTACATTCTTAGGGGCAGATGATTTCCTTACAAATTCTAGTTGATCTTCATCTGAACTGAAGATCACTTGTTCTTCTGAATCACTAGAAGATTCAGGCTTCCTGGGGGTTGACTTTTTCTTTTTCAGTTGTGGTTGTTTCTGTGGTGTAGAACCATCCTTTGTCAGAACTCTTTCCCACCTGGATAGTATTTTCATATCCATCCTTCTCATGTGTTTTATTCTAGATCCAGTTGTGTGGTTCCAGCACTTCAGGAATACTCATTGCCAGATACAGACTCAGTATTCTTCCTAGATTAGGTTTCTTCAGGCTTTCCTTGATCTTGTCAAAAATCACTGCAGACCAGTTAGTTTTTATTCTGAAAATAACTCTGGTCATCAAGGTGAACATATAGGCTGAGATCCTATCATGTCCTCCTGGTTTGCAGAGAAATACTTTTCCCATAATCTCTGAGAGAAACTTTCCTTGTGAGTTCATCCCCTTCCTCTGCATTGATGATTCAATCTTAGTGGTGGGATCCAGGATACACCATTGAAGAGCTTCTTTTGTCATTGAAGATGTGACTTCATCATCTTCCTGAGTCCTGGCAATTGGAGTGTCTTCCTCAGACGCTTTTGGGTAAGTTTCACCTTACTTCCTTGAATTTATGACCTAATCTTCAATCCAGTTGAATCCAGGGTTGCTTTTGTATAGAATTCAAGAATCTCCGTCTTCCAGATCTTGGTAGGTTCTGAAACTAGATATTCTAAACCATTTTCTTTGATTAGGGTTATCACATCTTTAATCTCAATCGCTGCACTCTCAAAAGCATTGCGAACTAACTCATAGCCTTCGTTGATGTTCTTCTCCAACTTTGGCGCAATTGATGACGAGAAATTTGAGGAGAAGAGAGATGAAGGTTTGTCGACTCAAAGATTTGGTCTCGAAAATGTTGAGAGCGTAGTCGACAAAGTTGTTCAGTGACCTATTTATATGTTTGTCAACATAGAAGGTCAAAAGGCGTGGTAATAGATACTTAATGTGTCGACACTGTAGAGATTGTGTCGACACAGACTTCTAATGTCTCGACAGAGTCAGACAACACTATGTGTCGACACAGTTTGAGATGTGTCGACACAGACTTCTTAATAGTCGACTCTAATATCTGCGTGTCGATACAGACTTTTGTATGTGTCGACACCAATATCTAAATGATAGAACTTCTATGTGTCGACACCAAACTCTGAGTGTCGACACCACTATCTCACCACTATTTGGTTGTGTCAACACAACTTTCCTTATGTGTCGACACAAACTACTATATATCGACATTGAAATACTTAGTCAGATTTACCAAGTTACTCTAGGTTTAACATGCCTAATTCAATTTTGAAATAATTGAATTTAGTTTCATCTAGTGGTTTAGTAAACATGTCAGCAATTTGATTATTTGTGGTGACAAATTCCAAACAAATATCTTCTTTTTCAACATGCTCTCTAATGAAGTGAAATCTAATTTCTATATGCTTAGTTCTGCTATGTGATACAGGGGTTTTAGCAATAGAAATAGCACTTGTATAATCACAAAATAGTGGAGTTCTACTTACCTTGAGACCATAGTCTTCAAGTTGATGTTGAATCCATAAAAGATGAGCACAGCAGCTGCCTGCAGCAATATACTCAGACTCTGCAGTGGAAATTGCCACACTTGTCTGCTTCTTACTGCTCCATGACACCAATCTACCACCTAGAAACTGACATGTGCTAATGGTGCTCTTTTATCTTCTTTGCAACCTGCAAAGTATGCATCTGAAAAACCAGTCAGTAGAAATTCTTTATTCTTAGGGTACCAAATACCAAGATTAGGTGTGCCCTTAAGATATCTCAACATTATTTTAACTGCAGTATAATGAGATTCTTTAGGGCTTGCTTGGTACCTAGCACAGACACATGTAGCATACATAATGTCTGGTCTACTGGCAGTTAAGTATAGAAGGGAGCTAATTATCCATCTATACAAAGACTCATATACATGTTTTCCTGCATCATCTTTGCCTAAAGGCATACTTGTCCCCATTGGAGTTCTCATGGTGGTGGATGACTTCATACCATATTTCTTAATTAACTCCTTGGTGAACTTAGACTGTGATATGGACAAGCCATCATCAGTTTGTCTTACTTGGAGTCCCAAAAAGAATTTGAGCTCACCCATACTGCTCCTCTCAAACTTCCCTTGCATAAGTTTTTCAAACTTCCTACAAAGACTGTGTTCTGTACATCCAAAGATTATGTCATCAACATAAATCTGTACTAGAATCATCTTGCCCTTTGACTCCCTAAGGAATAGAGTCTTGTCTATTTTTCCCCTTCAAAATGTATTTTCACTGAGAAAAGTAAACAATGTTTCATACCAAGCCCTAGGGGCTTGTTTCAAACCATATAAGGCTTTCTTAAGTGTGGGCAATGTTATGGAACAAGGGGTCACCCTGGCCAACAATCAGATGGAACTAGACAAGAGGAATGAAGCCAATAAGATGAAGATCTGTGAAGAAGTAGGCCTCTTCAAAGATGATGCAATATCCCAGCTATCTGTTGAAATCAGAAAGGGGGAGGGTTTGATAAAAGAACTCAAAGAACAGGTAGAAAAATCTATTGCTCAGAAGACAGATGAATGACAAGCTCATGTGAAGACCATTCATGCTGATGTGCTAGCCAAAATACAGAGTGTCAAATTTCACACATATGACACTGCTGTCTGGATGCACAATCAGATCTTGCCAGATCTCGCAGTTGACCAAAACATCATTCCCCATCATCTCAACCCTCTAGCTACAGATGTCACTGCCCCAGCTGTTCCTCTGCAACCTACCTTCTCTCCGAAGCCTGGAGACTCAGTTGCTCCTCCAGATACTTATGTTCCAGGCTGGGAAGAAGATCCTGCTGATATATTCCTTCAAGCTCCTCCAGAGATCAGAACCTCCAAGAATAAAAGGAAGTATGGGGAAGGCCCCTCTGCTAGCAGGACTGCTCCTTCCAAACCCACTGAACATGCTGAAGCCTGGTCTCTAACCTTCAAGTCTCTAATTTTGGACACACTCAGGCTAGTTTTGGATCTAAATGAGAACAGGAACATTCATTACAGTTCCCAGGAATGAGAGTTATATGAAAAATCTATGCTAAAAAGGAGGATCCATGACAGAGAGTTTGGGAGAAATAAACATGCTGCTCCTCCAAGGCCTCCTAAATATTTCCCTAAGCCTTTCAGCTACCTAAGGAGACAGCAAGAAAAGATGGACAGGCAGCAATCCCAAGCCTAAACCTAAAAGATGTTGAGAGATTGAAATAACAAGCTGTAGACTTGATGTTTTTGGAAACTTACATATATACAATTCTTCATTCCTGTCTAATTATCCTTTTCATTGTCTATTGCTTACCTGCTCATGTTTTTCTACCTAGTTTCTCTTATGTCCATAATTCACCTTAGTGTAAAGGGTTCTGACTTCAACAAATAGGGGGATATTGTTGGGTATTACATCCACATTAACCCAGATTTGATGAAGTCACCCTGGAACTAAGATGAATTAAGTTGTATTTGATGCTTGGTTTGAGTTATATGTTTGCAGGAATTTCACTGGGAAGTGTAGACCAATGTCAGTCCACAGTGGGTCACCAAACACAGGAACTGTGCAATGTAATCCCTCATTGCATATTCCAAGGTGTTGACTCATGTGTGGTCTCTCTATTGGGATACACTTCATATTCAAGCTATTGGACTATAGGAAAGGAATTGGAAGTTGACTACTCTAGAAGAAACAATTTTCCAACATCAAAAATTTCTCTAAGTCTTTTACTCGAGTAAGTCTATAACTACTCGAGTAGTTTGGGTATAATTTACTTGAATAAAGGAATCTTGTACTCGAGTAGTTAAGTGTGTCTCTCGTGTAGCTAAGTCACCTACTCGAGTAGACATAGTCATATACTCGAGTAGCATGCTTATATACTCGAGTAGATTACTCTTTATACCCGAGTATTAAAGAGTTCACTCATCAAAATTTTTCTAAGTCATGGACTCGAGTAAGTATACTCACATACTCGAGTAGTTCATTATACCTACTCGAGTAGATCATGTTTCACTCGTGTATCCAGAATTTTTCTTACTCCAGAAATTCTAAGTCTTTTACTCGAGTAGATCTTTCACCTACTAGAGTAGATTAATTCCTCTCGAGTAGTTTGGTTCAACTACTCGAGTAGCTCTTGCTGACATCTTCAGAATTTATTCTAAGTATCCCACTCGAGTAGTACTTCATGTACTCGAGTAGTTTATGTAATATACTCGAGTAGTCTTTCCAGTACTCGAGTAGATCCTTTATGTACTCGAGTAAGTCTCTCTACATACTCGAGTAGTTCTGTCTGCATACTCGAGTAGTTGATTTCTACCTACTCGAGTAGCTCATCTTTATATACCCGAGTATGTTCTCCTTCATGTACTCGAGTAGTTATTTAACTACTCGAGTAGCTATTCACTTACTCGTGTATATGGCTGAAACTTTTCTGAAATTTTGCTAAGTCCTTTTTCTGACGGAATTTTGAAATCACGCGACATGATTGGTCCACGTGTACATCGTTATGACCGATTATGACCGTTAGTCTCTTCTATATAAGGTCTTATCAGAAAATGACAAACCCTAAGTATTCTCCATGCTTTCTTGTCATTCTATTTCGAGAAATATTCTTCAGCCGACTCCTCTCTGATTTTCGCAAAACGGAAGCCACCGCCGCCGCCTTCATCTCCGGCCAAAGTTCTACTTTCAGAGGACTATTCTGAAGAAAGTTACAGATCGAGATCGACTTCGATGATCATATTCTCTCTCGATTTCTGTAAAAGCGAGTAAATCCAGATCGAAGCCGAGAACTTCTTCACCGATTTCTAAAAGTGCTACAAAGTTGAAAAGAAGAAGATCCTGGCCGTTTCATTCAGATCTGAGTGATTTACTATTTGTATTCTTGTAAACCTCATTTTATTCTTGTAGGAGAAAACTTCTCCGAGTGTAGGAGTTTTTCACTCCGAGTTTGTAGGAAGTGTTACCTTCCGAGGTGTAGATCCCCTTATTTGGATCGAGTTTGTAGGAACTTTGTTCCGAGGGTAGGATCGATTTTTGATCCGAGATAGTGGAGTAATCGAGTCTAGTTGATTGCTAGATCGGTGAGGGAAAGTGGATGTACCCAAGGTTGGGGAACCACTATAAATCTTGTGTCGTCTGTGATATTGGTAGATAGTTCTGTGTTGTGCTCAAATTATTTTTTATTCCGCAAAAGACGCACAACTCACCTATTCACCCCCCTCTAGGTGATTTAGGTTGACAACCGTTTTCATTCACGCCACCTTTGGGTCCCCACTGACCCGGACCTGAATCCCCTCAGCGTTGAACTTCAAGCACTGATGGAAAGATGAGGGGACGCAGCGGAAGGAGCTGATAAGGGGCCTCCCGAAGATGGCGTTGTAGCTGCTGGGGGCATCCACGATAACGAACCTGCAGTTCCTGGACTGCCCCCCCCCCAAGGTAACATGGAGGCCTACTCCTCGCTCCACTTCCTTCCTCTCTCCTGAAAACCCGAACAAGGGTCCATCTGAGGCCAGCACCCTCTTTGCCTCTAACTTCATCGCGTCAAATGCCTTTTTGAAGACGACGTTGACGGAGCTCCCATTGTCAACGAGGATCTGAGAGACGGTGAAATTCTCGATGGCTGCCTTGATGACCAGCGCATCACAGAACGGATCCTCGTGATCTGGCATGTCGCTTCTGGAGAAGGTGATCCTCTCCTCCGGGGGTGGGGTCTGGGAAGTGGAGGCAACGCTCCGGCGGTACATGGTGTTGAGGCTCACCTTGCGGGAAGCCTCGACCCCCACCCCCCGTGGATCACTCTGATCCCTTCTCGGGTTCCAACATCCACCCTATCCTCGCAATGATCCTCCTCCGTCCAAGGCAGGACCTCCTTAATCCTCACTTCTTGTCGCCCCTGCTGCTGCTGCTGCTGCTCCCTATTCCCTCTCATCTCAAGAAATTCCGGGCACGTGGCTGTTGTGTGCCCCTTCTCCTGATGGAAGTCGCAATAGGGCAACTCCACCCTCACTTCTCTCCTCCTCCTCATCATTCCCCTCCTCGCCCCCAAGGCTATGGCCATTGCCTCCTCTTGATCGGGAAGCCGGGGCCTTTGGGCCTGCCTCCAGCCTAGAGGGTGGAACTGATCTTGCCTCCCCTGGTAGTGATCCCTTCCGTGGTATCCCCTCTATGGCCCCTGCCCTTGCCACTCAGGTCTCCAGCCCAGTCGACAGTCGGGCTCCTGACGCCCCCACCTCGGCTGTTGTTGCCACTTGAGCTACCTTTGCTCCCTCTACCGAGGCTCTCCTCTTCTCTCCTCCCGTCCTTTCCCTCCTCTTGACTCCTTCTCTTCCTCTGTGGCCCACTTGGCCAGCTTCCTCGCAAACTCCGTGTTCGATGCCTCCTCGTCGACTTCTCTTGCCGCCCTCTCCATTAGCTCCTCATAGGAGAGGGGGGGGGAACTCTCTTCAGCTCCATCCGGAAGAACCCCTGCTGCAGGCCCAGGGTAAAGGCCATCATCAAGCTGTGGCCCGACATCTCCTGGACCTGAGTAACCTCCTCCTGGAACCGGTCCACGTAGCTCCCCAACGTCTCGCTCACCCCCTGCTTGATGTGGAACAGGGACTCGGACTCCTTCTTCCTCTTCTTCGAGGTAGTGAACCTCAGCATGAACCCCCGGCGCAGGTCCTTGAAGCAGTAGATGGAGCTGGCTGGTAGCTGATGGAACCACTCCCTTTCCTTCTCCCTGAGGGTGATGCAGAAGAGTCGGCACTTGAACCCGTCCGACATCTGTCAGATGGATACTACATCCTCAAACCATTGCACATGCTGGACCGGGTCTCCCTTCCTAGTGTAGTAGGACATCTCGGGTTCCCTGAACCCATATGGAACTAGAGCTGAGGAGACCAGCTCGCTGAAAGGACTGCCTCCCCCTGCTGGGCGAGCCGGCGAGTCTCGCGAGCCCAGCTCGTCGAACCGGCCTCGGCTTGCCGAGCCGGGGAAGAGCTCGCGCCCGGGGAGCTCGCACCCCAGGGCTTCCTCGGCCACCTCCTTCCCAGCTCGCCTGCCGGGGGCGTCCTCGCCCAAAGAGGGGGCGGCTGCGATCTGGACTGCCGGAGTCGAGCACTCGGCCCGCGTGCCGAGTGCGAACTTGACGAGGCCCAGCACTTCATTCCTGAAATCTTCCAACATCCCCACCATGGCGAGAGGCAGGGGGCGGCGAGTTCGGCCTGTCAGATCCCTGTCCTCCTGTCATCAAACTCGCTGAAGCTTTTCTGAACTGACCACTATCCACGCTCACCGCACCAAAATGTTGAAATCGAAACTCGGTCTCCTGTGGAGTTCGACCCTTGGGGAAGGGGTGGTCTCGCGCCTACTTCACTCCTGCAAGAAAAACAACAAAGAAGACAAGGAGAAACCGACCCAAGGCTCGGCGGGGAGGTCCCACCACAAACCCAGAAGATCTCAGAGAGCTTCCCCTCCTTAGCCAGAAGCTGAGCTAAGGTACCCTCAGAAAGCACTTGAAAACTAGAGCAGGGGGGCACAGGAAGCATGCTCTCTGGGGTACCCCTTGGGTCCTATTTATAGTTTTTAGAATCTGAACTGCCAATAACCAAAAGAGCTGACCTGAAATTACCAGAAAACCCTTGGTTGGGTTTGCCAACAGCCAAACTCCGCTGTTTTGAAGGGCTATGAGCAGACCAGTGGGGGAAAAACAGTAAAAAGTACCTCATTCATCCAGGCGAGCTGGGGAGCTTTGACCACCTTGGCAGGTCCTGCTCGCCTACTGTTGTCGAGTTCCACTGCGAGGGTGCGAGCTGGGACTAGCTCGGCGGATGCCGAGCTCGGGTCGGCGAATACCGATCTCCGATTGACGATCTCCGACCACTGGTCGACGAATGCCGAGCACGGGCTCGGCTCCCCCTGCTGCCGAGCTCGCCTACTGTCTCCAGCCCGATATGTCAGGTTCCTCACAGCCTTGCTCGCCGAACACGGGGTTGTACATGGCCATTCTAGCAATAGTAGCTGTCTCTGGATCCTCAAAAGGAACAGGAGGAGAGGATGGTCTTTTAGAGCCTTCAGCTGGTTGATGTTCAGTGAATTATTGATGTTGTTGTTGATGTTGCTGCTGCTGTTGATGCTGCTTTTCTGAAGAATACTGCCTGTGTTGGCTGCTTCCATATGATCTCCCTTAGTGTCTTTGATATGTTTGAAGTGGGGCAGATCCTTGAGAAGATGTACTTGAAGCACCAGCAGCTGGAGGAGGAGGAGGAGGTGGATCTTTTCTGAATCTTTGAACTGGAGGAGGAGAATACCTTCTGCTTCTCTTCCTCTCCTTCTGCTTATTTTTGGATAACCACATCCAAGAAGGAATCCCTTTGTATGGAGTTATCTTTTGGAGAATATAATAGGGAGTGTCATTATTTGGATTTGGCTTTGGAGCAGGAGGAGGCGGGGCTTTTCTTTTCTTGGATACTTGCTTCCTCTTGGGTTCATCATCCGAATCATCATCCTCATCCTCATCATCATCATTTTCAGATCCCTGAGGATTATCGTATAAGTTATTTAGAGCTTTCAAAGCCTCAGCAGAAATGATAGGCTTTTCAGGAGCTGGAGGTAGAGATAGAGCTTGAGCAGGGACTTCAACAAGAGCTGGAGGAGAAGCCAACGAAGAAGCTAGAGAACTGATTCTGACAGTGCTTTCAGTAGCTACCTTTTCTTCTTCTTCAATATCAGCCAGGATCAAGTCATCCAGATCTGGCATGGGAGAGTCATCCATTACAAAAGTTGGAGCAGTGATGACCTCTTCTGGAGATGGCATGACTACTGGCATTGAAACATCAAAAGTATCCCTGAGTTGCTTGGCAACATTTGGATAGATTGGGGAAGTATATGGAACAATAGCCAAGGATGGCTTAGTATATACTGCTGTAATAACTTTCAAAAATGCAGTATCAAAAACTTTCAGTAAATGAACTAAGTCTACTATGGGATTTAACACGAAATCACCAACAGAAAGAATTTCTTCAGTAACTGACTCATCAAAGTCCATGTCAGTCTCAATGAAATGAATCAAATCAATTAAATCTGTATCATCTGGTATAAATTATGTATCTGCTATTACTGCCTCTGTATCTGCTGTTGCTGGAGCTGGAAAAACTGAGACTGGAGCTACTACTGGAGTTGCTTCAGCTTCTTCATTAAGCATCTCCCCCTGCCTGGTTTCAGTAAATACTGGAGCCAGGCCCCTGAATGAAGAGGGGGCAGCAGTGAAGGCAGAGAGTTGAGCAGAAATGGTGGAGATAGAAGTAGCAAGCTATATAATGGCCTTTGCTATAAGAGATTTGAGTAGATGAGTGATGAGAGTAAGTATAGAGGTAATGGTGGAGGGACCCAGAGATGGAGTGACAGATGGTTCAGTAGAATGTTCGGTGGAGACATTTTGAGGGATGGTAGATGTTGGAGATGGTGGAGGAGGGACATCTGTCATGGGGACATCCTGAGTGGATGGATGTGGAGGAGGAGGAGAATTGGGACAAGATGGCAGGAGATTGAAGGATGGTATTGAGGATAAGTGTGGTGGAAGAGGAGATGAGGGTGGTGTTGGATCTGGTGTAGCATTGGGGGATAGGGGTAATTGAGGTGGAGTGGGTTGATGGTATTCCTGAGTAGGAGATGAGGGGATGTTGGAAAGATCTAGGGGTGGAGAGGTGGTAGAAGATGTAACTGTAGGAGAAATATGAATAGAGGGTGTTGGTTTTTGATGTGGTGGAAGTTGTTGTTGGAGTTGTTGTGGTTGTTTAGTTGCTGGAAGAGATGGAGGTGTGGGGATGATCTCTTCAGTAGGGTGGGGAGTGGCTCTTACAACCCTGGTGCTTTCAGAAGCTGGGGTGGAAGAGGTTGAAGCCTTGGATGGCTTAGTTATGGTCCTCTCCCACCTGCCAAATATGGTGCATGTGAGCCTCTTGCTGGCATTAATGAATATGGTCTGTGTTACCAGGGATTCAGCAACCTTCTCCTTCAGGAAGATCCCTAGGATCCTTCCAAAGTAAACTTCTTTCTTATTACACTTTTTCTTAATAAGATCAAAAATGATTTGTGCCCAACCCACTTTATTCTTATTTTCCACTGCACGCATGACCAGGAATTGATGCATGGTGATGTAATCATGGGCAGTATGCTTGCCCAGCAAAACCTTTCCCATAATATTTGCCAGAAATTTGTATTCGACAGATAAGTGTTTCTTTAACAACTTATTTGGTTTATCTCAAGCATAACCCATCAGACTTAACATCTCATCATATTCTTCAGAATCAATGTCTAATTGTTCTTCTCCATTAACCAATCCAAAAATTTCAGAAAGTACGGCGGGAGATAAAGACACAGAATTACCCGCAATTGTTCCTTTCATGGTGTTCTCCTCTGATGTAGATGACGTGTAAACCCATTTTCGAATTTCTGTGCCAGATAGTTTTATCCTTGTCGTCATCAGATTTTTCAATTGTTGTTCCTCCAGAAGTTCCAGAATATGTAGAAAAATAGGATCTGATTGTTGAAAAGAATCGAAGTCGACATCAAATCCACTGTAAAACTTCATTGCGCCTAGGGCTCCTGCTGGAATCGCCATGAAATCACCTGCAAAAGAGAGAAACGGCGATCAAGTGCAAAGAGAACAGAAAGCGCGGGACGGAGGTCGAAGAAAACCTAGTTATAAGGTTTTCTAGAATATGAATCAGTAAACTCTGTTCCACGAAAAATAAGAAGTTCTTCGACCTGAGATCGACGAAATAATTGATAGTGAAATAATTCGTTGAGCCCAGCTGGAAGAGTTGAAGACATTTCATCGAGCTCCGTTCGACGAAAGTTTTCTGAAGTGGATTCGTCGATCTCCGTTCGACGAAAACAACTTCACTCTCGGAGAGTTCATCATCCTCCGTTCGACGAATATCTCCCGAACTTTCCCTAGTTCGTCGAGCTCCGTTCGACGAACTCTGGATAATTCGCCGAGTGCAGACAGAAACTAAACTAAGTCTTCTCCATTGATCATTCCAACCTGATTTATAAAGAATAAGTGATTTCTCTCATCCAGAGGTTTGGTGAATATATCAGCTCTTTGTAAATCAGTGTAGATATAGACAAGATTAATTTTGTTTTTGTCTACACACTCTCTAATGAAATGATGCCTAATGTCTATATGCTTAGTCCTACTGTGATGGACTGAATTTTGTGTTATTGCTATAGCACTTGTGTTATCACAAAAGAGAGTTGAATTATTTAAGTTGAGACCATAGTCTAGTAATTGATTTTGAATCCACAACATCTGGGAACAACAGTTGCCAGCCGCAATATACTCAGCCTCAGCAGTTGAGGTAGACACAGATGACTGTTTCTTACAAAACCAGGATACCAACCTCATACCAAGGAACTAACAAGTCCCTGAGGTGCTTTTCCTATCAACCCTGCATCCAGCAAAGTCAGCATATGAAAATCCAGTTAAATCAATCTCTGACTCAGCTGGATACCATAGGCCTAGACTAGGACAACTCTTTATATATCTCAAAATCCTTTTTAAGAAAATTAGATGAGATTCTTTTGGGTTCACTTGGAACCTAGAATAAATGCATGTGGCAAACATAATATCAGGTCTTCTTGCTGTGAGATATAGTAGGGACCCAACAATGCCCCTATATAATTTCTGGTCCACAGGTTTCCCATGTGCATTAGAGTCAATCACAGCATTAGTAGTCATAGGTGTTTTCTTTGCTGAGGCATCAGCCATCCCAAACTTCTTTATAAGCTCTTTACCATACTTAGCTTGAGTTATAAAGATGTCATCAGGCAACTGCTTCACTTGGAGACCAAGGAAGTAGGAGAGCTCACCCATGCTACTCATTTCAAATTTTGAATGCATGAGGTCAGAGAACCTCCTGCATAATTTGGAATCAGTAGACCCAAATATAATGTCATCCACATATATTTGTACTGACATTATTTGATCCTTATGATGTCTAGTGAAAAGTGTTCTATCTACAATGCCTCTAATGAATTTATGCTCTATCAAAATGCTAGCTAGGGTTTCATACCAAGCTCTTAGAGCTTGCTTGAGACCACAAAGAGCTTTATGCAATTTGAAAACATGATAAGGGTGAGTTGGAGAGACAAAACCTGGAGGTTGTTCAACATAAACCTCTTCTTTAAGTACTCCATTGAGGAATGCACTCTTCACATCCATCTGATATACTTTGAATCTCTTGTATGATGCATAGGCTAGAAAAATTCTGATGGCCTCCAACCTTGCAACTGGTGCAAATGTTTGGTCATAGTCAATCCCTTCCTCTTGCCTATAACCTTGAGCAACAAGCCTAGCCTTGTTCCTCACAATCACTCCTTGGGCATCCAATTTGTTTCTATATACCCATTTGGTTCCAATGACTGGATAGTCTTGGGGTCTTGGAACCAAATCTCAAACTCTACATCTCTCAAATTGATTTAATTCCTCCTGCATTGCAATGATCCAGTATGGATCTTGCTCTGCATCATGGACGGATAGAGTTCAACCTGAGAGAGAAAATAGGCATGCATCACATCTTGATTGAGTTGATGCCTTGTCTGTACACCTACTGACATGTCTCCAATCACTTGAGATGTAGGGTGATCCCTAAGTGTGACTAAATCAGTGGGTGGAGTTGGTTGTGCAACAGTATCTTGGATTAATTCCTCTTGTGGAATTATGTTTGCTGTTGGAGGAAGGTCAAGTCTTTCAGTGCCTTCATCTTCACTTTCTTCAATTACTTGTCGTGAAGGATGTGTTGGAACCTCTTGGGTAAGGTTTAGTCCATCCAAACTCTCACACAAGTGAGGTACCTGCAAAGGTCTATTGGTAGAAATCTCTTTCTCCTTGCAAGACATGTTAGTTTCATCAGAAGAAACATGAATGGACTCTTCAATTTTTAATGATGATTTATTAAAAACCCTATAGGATTTACTTACTTGGGAATATCCCAGAAAAATTCCCTCTTCAGCCTTAGCCTCAAACTTTCTAATATATCTTTTGTTATTATTGTGAATATAACATATACACCCAAATACTTTTAAATAGTTGATTTTAGGTTTCTTCCCTTTAAGTAATTCATAGGGAGTCCTATTCTTCAGTTTATGTATCAGGCTTCTATTCAGGACATAATTTACAGTGTTTACAGCCTCTGCCCAAAAGGTTAGTGGCATGTATGCATCTGCAAGTAATGTGCCTGCAGCTTCAATGAGTGTCCTATTTTTCCTTTCAGCTGCCCTATTTTGTTGGGGAGTTCTAGGAGCTGAGAAGCAATGTCTGATACCTTCCTTCTCATAGAACTCATGTATAAGAAGAGACTCAAACTCTGTGTCATGATCACTTCTGATCAATGCAACATGAGTAGAGAACTCAATCTGTATTGTCCTGAGAAAATCTGTAAGAACCTTGAAGCTATCTGACTTAGATCTCAGAAAGGATACCCAAGTGAACCTGGAGAAGTCATCCACAATAACCAAGGTGTAGGATTTCCCTCCTAGGCTTTGTACAGCAATGAGTCCAAAGAGATCCATGTCTAGCAGATACAAAATCCTATGTGAATCACTTTTATTTATAGATTTAAAACTAGATTTAGTTTGCTTGCCTAATTGACAAGCCCTGCAAAGACCTTCCTTCTTGTAGGGACCAGAAGGTAGACCTCTGATAAGGTTGTATTTAGATAGCCTAGCAATATTTTTCATATTAACATGACCTAGTCTTTTATATCATAACTCATTCTGATTACTAGTTATATTAAGTAAATAGATATCAGAGTTGGCAGATAAAAAATCAACTAAATATATATTGTCTTGTCTATTTCCAATTAAAACTATTTGATTTTTCCTTATTAAAAATAATATATGAAGATGAACTAAAATGTACCTGATAACCTTCATCACATAATTGACTTATGGAGATGAGGTTATGCTTCAGTCCTCTGACATATGTCACTTTCTTGAATGTGACAGCTCCAATCTTCACTACTCCAAAACCTTCTGACTGGACACATTTGGAGTCACCAAAGATAACCTTTGGCCCTAGTTTGAACTTGTAGTTGAATAGAATGTCCTTACTGCCTGTAATATGTTTGGAGCAACCACTATCCAAGTTCCAGGTCTGATTCACACTTGGACAACTTTTAACCTTGTCAGCTTCAGAATCTGAAGCTTCTTCATTGTCTAAGTCCTCCTCTTCTGAATGGCTCCTGGAAGCATCAATTGCCATGAGGCAAACTTCCCTGGCCCTTGATTCTTCCTTATCTTCACTTGAGCTAGAAGATGTTGATTCTTCTTCAGTCTCACTCCAGGTTTCAGCCACAAAACCTTTCTCCTTCTTCTTGTATTTGCTGGAAGAAGGTCTGCTGTTGTGCTGTCTCCTGGTAACCTTTTCTCTTCTCTTTTCTTTCTTCTGATTCTCTGGACACTCAGAGATGAAGTGCCCAGGCTTCCTACATCCAAAACACACAACTTCTTTGGTTGGTGTCTTATCATATCTAGGCTTGTCATCCTGCCTTGATGAAGTCCTCCTGAAATCCTTTCTTGCCATATTATAGAATCTTTTGGCAAAGAGACTCATGAGTTCTTCATTTGTTAAAGGAGTCTCTATCTCATCAGCAACTTTGAAAGCAATGCTATGCTCTTTTCTTGCTAGAGGGGGTGTTCTTTCCTCAACTACCTCCCTGAATTTAATCAGCTGTTCATAGGACTTTAGTTTGCCGAATAGAGGTTCAGTAGATATCTCATTTAGGCTTCTGGCCTCCTTGATGGGCCAGATCCTTGAATCCCATGAGCTTGGGAAGCACATAAGGATCTTGTCATTTACTTCAGTCAAGGTGATTTATTTATCTAAGGTCCTTAGCTCACTGATGATGGAGCTAAGCTTGTTGTACATCACTTCAACTGTTTCTGCTTCATCCTTTTTGAAGTTTTCATATTGTGTGATGAGGTGTGATTTTCTATCTTTCCTCTCATCTGCTGAGCCAGCAACAATTTGGTTGAGTGAATCCCAGATTGCTTTTGTACAGGTGCACTCAGCCACCTTCTGAAAATTGTCATCTGACATAGTTTGTGCCAATATGTTCATTGCCTTGGCATCAGAAATCTTTGCTTTCTTCTGGGCCTTAGTCCACTCAGGTGGTGGAACTGTATTAGTGCTTGTAGATGTTGTAGAAGTTGAAGCTTGAGGGGGACCTGTCAAAATAGAGTTGTATATATCCTCATCAATAGAATTCATGTATAATTTAATTCTTGCCTTCCAGATGACAAACCTATTTAGGTTGCAAACTGGAGGTCTGGTGCCTGCATAATCCTTATTTTGTGTCATGGCTGTGTATATAAATCTAAATGGGAATAAGAATAAAATTTAGATCTAACAAAGGATCTTTGGTTCAAGGGTTAGCTTGTATAACTAAAGAAACCTGCTCTGATACCAATTGAAAGTGAGCTGTTAGATCAGGAATACTCTAGGGGGGGGGGGTGAATAGAGTATTTAAAGCTTAAAAAAATTTTCTGGCTATTGCAGACAAGTCCTAGTTCTGTAAGAAATAGATTAAAAAATAAAATACAGCAACAACTAACTAACAATCAGCCACAACAAAAAACAAAAAAAGGGTAACCAGACGACACAAGAAATTTATAGTGGTTCACCAACCTGGGTACATCCACTCTTCTACCACCCTGGTAGGAATCCACTCAGATTTTTGATCAGGTGCCTGACACCAATGAGCTTTTGATCAGGTGCTCAAAAACCAAATCTCAAGTCTTTTGGTCAGCTGACTTGTAACCAAGAATCACTTTTGAAGTGAGATGACAACCCTTTATATAGATAGGGATGAGAGGTGATGGTGTATTCTCTGTCAACAATTAGAGAGAAGATAAATGGATATGATATTAGTAAGTAACTCCCCCTGAGATGTAGAATAGTTCAGGGAAATATAGAGCTTTGCTGCAGGGTGATAGGCCTTTAGTCTTTAAGCCTTTATCAGAGAAATCTGTAGGAACTTCTTGACAGATGGAGTAGTTGTTGTCCTTTGAAGTTTCCTGGAGTGATGAAGAAAGAAGACTCTTGATTTAGATTGATTGTTCTTCTTCTTCAATAGTTGATCTACTTCTGTCCTAGGGCTTCTTTTCTGTATCAGAAAGCTGTGAAAGAATGATGGAGTAAAGAGACTCTTGAAGACAGACTGACTGTAATTCTCTATGTGTCTGTGTATCTCTGTATATGTTGTGTTCTTCTCTGTACTGTGTTCTTGTGACTGTGCTGTATTCAGGAAAAGAGAAAAATCTCTTTTATATTTTCTGAAGGAATTTGTCTTTTGAAATTTGAATTCCTATGCTACAATCAATGCTGACGGCCTAGAGAATAAACTGCATTGATTTATTTCCCCAACTGTCCCTTGGGAAATTGGAAAACAATAATTATGATGAAAGCCTTGATCAATGCACCGTCCAACGGTAATATTCAGAGAATATTTTATCATTAATCATTTAGAAATTATTGTCATAGAATGAGGACAGAGGAAAGAAATACTAAGCCTGGAATCGTCGAACAGATGACAGAAATCGTCGAGCTGAGTCCACAGTTCGTCGAGCTGAGTTGCTGTGTTCGTCGATTAGATAAATTTTGTTCGTCGAGCTGAGTTCCAAGATCGTCGATCTGATAACAGAACTATATGCTTCAGAAACTTTGTCTTTTCTGTGTCTGAAGTTCGTCGAGCTGATAGTGAAGTTCGTCGAGCTATCTTGAGTGTGTCGACACAAGTCTTGTGTGTCGACACAGTTGGCTTCAGGTGTCGATCTTGAGTGTGTTGACATAAGTCCTGTGTGTCGACACAGCTGACTTCTGGTGTCGACACAATTGGTGTCGACAATTATTCTGTGTGTCGACACAATTCCTCTGTGTGTCGACACAACCTTTCTGAAGTATAGAAGTGAAGTGTCCAAAGTTCATCGACCTGAGCACCAAGTTCGTTGACCAAAGTCTGATTCTAAGGACTTAGAATATCTTGATGTTTTCTGAACTTGAAATGTTGTTGTAGCGTCAAAGTTTTCGTCGACCAAAGAATAGAGTTCGTCGAGCTCAGCTCAGAGAATTTTCTCTGAGATCGTCGAGCTGAGCACGACAATCGTCGACCTGAGTTCGACGAACGTCGAACTCATTTTACAGTCTTTGGATTCTTCTAAGTCTTGAGTCTCTGGCAGTCTTATTGATAGCTGGTCCATGTGTTGTTGAATCTAAGGACTTGGCCTAGACTCTAGGACACAACTATGACCCTGGCTATACATTGTGGGTCATATAATCCTAACTTAGTGAACCTATCCCAAATCTTACTAGGGATCCAACACAATAATCTAAATAGCAATGATTGTTTGTTTATAACAATCACCATCGATCGGGTATACAAATTTGAGTCAATCTTATCAATAATCGTCATATTACCATTATCGTTACGTCCTCAATATTACTCATATTGAAATCATTCTAATCTCATCAACACGTCAAAACGTTCGTTCACTAATTTCTACCAAGTAGATTCGTTCAAGTGCAATTTACTTCTCCATTTGTTTACGTGTGATCCATCTAAAAATTTCATCACTCATTAAACTATGTCATTTAAACATAAGGAATTCTCCAGCCCCTATGTTAATTAGTTATAATGTCTCTACCGAATTCAATTCCAATGCTATACCATACCTAGAATTTTAAGCACAAAACACCATCAGGAAAGCACCTTCGACCGGAGATTTCTGAGGCTATAGAAATTCGGTGAAGGCGTGTAACCCCTCGTTGGAAAGATATTTACAGTGGCTACAACTTTCTTGTTTAGTGGTAAGCCCAGATCTGGCTGTATCACACTAGAAAATAGCCATGAAAATCGTTGTGTGCAGATCACAGATTTCCGCATGCATCTTAAGGCGTAGTGAACGACATCGGTTCATCTTCCTCCTCAAGAAGAATTCCAAAAATCACATCCAGATTTCCTCCTCCATTATTCACCCTCACAAGGCCACTTCTCTTCACGAAACCATCCTCCATCATCACATAGAAAAAAGGAGAGGTTGAAGACATCTAAAACCTAGGACACATGTCCTAGCATGGCCATTCCTAGAAAGCTTCTTCTCTCCATCTAGACTCTCTTGAGTCGATGTCTCTCCTAAGAAATAACTAGAGATCTAGCACCAAGGGAGAGGGAGGAAGCTCACCTCGTTTCCTGCGTTTCCACCATTTCTGGCCAAGGATCTTGTAACTCTTCTCAGTGGCATCTTCTTCTCCTCGGCGGCGGCGGTACTTCACCTCTTGGACTTGCTCCAGCACCTTCTTTCTCCTCTCCAGCAGTTTATCCAGGAAAAAGGCTTGGAATGAGAATGAAAACTGCTAGGGTTTTCATTTCCCTTATATGTGAAAAATTACACGGGTAGGGACACGCCGGTGTCCTTACCCGTGTCCCGCTCGGGCGAAGCATCGTCGACAATTCGACATCCGTTTCGATACACAAACACGGGAAGGGACACACCCGTGTATCTAACCGTGTCCAAGTGACACAGCCGTGTGGCTGACCGTGTCCTGCTCGGGTCTTGCTTCGTTGAGTTTCTCTTGACGCACACGGGTAGGGACACGCCAGTGTCTCTACCCGTGTCCCCACACACACAGGTAGGGACACGCCCGTGTCTCTACTCGTGTCCTTCTCGGGACACTCTTCGTCGACCTTTACTCGACGCACACGGGTAGAGACATGCCATGTCCCTACCGCGTCATCATACACACGGGTAGTGAGACGCCCGTGTCACTACCCGTGTCCTTATCGGGAATAACTCGAGTCGTCGACTCGAGTACAAGGTGGACACATGCGGGTAGGGACACTCCCGTGTCTCGACCCGTGTCACTCTCTGTGCTGACTTCACTTCCCCAACACTAGTGTAAGCCTAGCTACCAGCACTTCCCTGAGCCCAAGTCAGCTCTCCTGACTCAAAAACACGCATGAGGGGCCTAGTGCGAATCGGGACATTATAAGAAGATTGACTTCTAGTCTGATAGACTTGATCTCTATAGATGGCTAATTTTTAATGTTCTTGAGTGCATTATCCACAAAGGTCTTCAGTGTTCTCATTTGTTCATCCATCAAGCCTCTCAACTGAGATAAAATGATAGGTGGCAATTGATCTGTCCTGGCAGATGTACCTTCATCACAGACGGCTTCTTGTTCTGGTCTGACATTTGCCCAATTGTTAGAGTCAGCCACTATGAATGCCTAGGATTGAGCTCTTTGAGGAACAATTTCCTCTTTCTATAATGTTGAAGAATCTATGCTATTCACCTTATCCCGAGGAGGGAGTTTAGAGTGAAGCTCCCCATCAACCTCTGCCATGTACTCAGTGACACACAGAATAGCCGCAACAACAACATCAGTATCATTCACAGTATCCTGATAGACGTCTGGAGGACTCTGGAACTACTCCTCTCAAACACTACAGTCTTTAGGACATGGTCCTGTTTCAGCTCCCCCTCACTTCGAGGGCTGGTGCCAACATGAGATCCTTGGTCTGTTGGAGCAGATACATCAATAACTAGGAATTTGGAGGTCTCCCCCTCCATCACTGCAGAGATTTTGTCAACAATTTCTTATGCCACTTGGCTAGCTTCCTCAGCTGGTGGTAGGTTTGCTTCAGCTGTATCCTTAGATATGGAGGCTTGGGCTCTCGTATCCCTCCTGGACTCATCAGTTGAGTCAGTCAGGTTGGGTTCATGAGGCTTTTCTTCATGGTATTCAAATGAACTACTAGTTGTGCTTTCTTCTAGAATAGGAGCTTGTTTCTCTTTCTTCTTGGCAATAGACGGGTCATGGGGCATAAGGGCCAGGTCCCATCTGTCTAGCATCTTTATGTTCATTTTTCTCATGTGATGAATCTTGATTCCTAACCTCACATTGAGGATCCTTGGAACACTATTCGGCAGGTATATGGAGAGAATTATTCGAAGATTTGGCTCAACCAAGCATTCCACTATTCTGTCAAAACGAATTCTTCCCCAAACTGTCCTCTTGGAGAGAATTACTCGGGCCATGAGCTCAAACATTTTCTTAGATATTTTATCATGGGAGCCTGTCTTGCATAACAGGGCTTTCCTAATCACATCGGCTAGGAACTTACCTCGTAAGTTCAGTTCCTTCCTAAGAATAGAGTCGGTGGTCTGTTTAGATAGACCACACCACTTTAGGGATGATCTTATGTCTGACTGATCTAGGTCTTCTTCTTCATTTGTCCCTATGAGCTTAGGCAACTGCAGTAGCTTAACCTTCTTGGGGTCATCTTTATCTTTGTACCACTAACCACTAACTTGATTTTGCTGGAGGATGAGTCGACTGAGGCATTAGAGTACAACTTCAGAACCTCCTGCTTCCATAGCAAGCAGGGCTCTGACAGAACGTATTCTATGTCAACGACCTAAAGCAGATGTAAAACAAATTCTACATCCTCGGGAGCGTCTTTGAAGCCATTCCGAACAAGTTCGCTGCCTTCGAACAGAAAATCCTGACCATTATGAGCCATCTTTGTCGCAAATTTCAGAGAACGAGTAAAAACTATTTTGTCATCTCGGCGGACTCGGGCATTGAAGGGCAAAGAATAGTGTGGCTTATCTTATGCACAAATCTTTCTATTTATAGTTTTATTTTTCTTTTAGAAGCGAAAGAGGCGCGTACCTATTTGAGATCAAGACCATAACCAACGGCTGGGATTAATTCCCGACACTTACTCGCAAACAGTCAATTTTGCCGCATTCGTTGAGAAAACTCCTAATGCAGCCGATGCTCTTAAAATTAGTCCACTTTGACTGAACATACCTACAGGGATTACATCAACCTGCAACATATAAACACAATGTATATATATTTATATAGTAGAGTGCAGACTAAGCTTCCTCTTGGTATGAGTACAACTCTGCAGTGGATATAGATTTTCCATGAAACCACCCTACTTATTTGGAGATGACATATTTCCTCTTTACTTTTCTAATCTCGCTTGCATTATCTTCTTGATCATCATCTACTTCCCTGTAGGGCTTATCAGGGAGGTTATGACATTCTCCTCTTCTTGATCAGGGAGTTCAGCAGGAATCTCCCCCTCAACCTTTGCATTGTTCCTTTGGCACACCCCTTGTTCCAGTCTAATTCCTGGAGCAACTGATGAGTCTGATATTTACATGGTTTTTTGGACTCATCTAGGCTTGTTTTCTAACTCGTGCAGTGCATTTCAATCGGATTCAGTTATATTTGCATCGACCGATCTATGTCCATTTTGTGCACTGTTTTGGCCCATGGGTGTGCAATTGTGCACTCTTGTGTTGAGGGTAAGTTCTTTGAGCTCCTCACACTTGTATGGATTTATTGTTGTGTAGGTGATGCGTTTTTCACCAAGTCTGGAATTCAGGTTTGAGGAAAATTCACGGTCGTGCGTTTTCTTAGCACATACGATTCTTATTGATCGTGCGTTTTTATTATGCAGGAGAAACGTTGAGTGGAGCTCGATGAATTTCGTCAGAACAGTGCGCGAAGGAAATGCATGATTTTCCTGTAGCTTTCTTGTCTGTACCAATCAATGGTTATGAAAGTAAGGGTAAGATTTGCAATACTCTAGAGGGGGGGGGGGGTGAATAGAGTATTGAGGTTTTATAAAATTTTTGCTAATTTATTCAATCTATTTCTAGTGCTGCAGGGATTAAATTAAAAACTTAAACACAGCAACCTAGTTATCACAGGCACAACAAGAATAAAAGAAAACGAGAACCCGGACAACACAAGAATTTTATAGTGGTTCCCCTAAACTTGGGTAGAATCACTCTTCTACCACCCTGGTAGGAATCCACTCATGTTTTTGATCAGGTGACTGCCACCAATGAGCTTTTGATCAGGTGCTCAAAAACCAAACCTCAAGTCTTTTGGTCAGGTGACTTGCAACCAAGAATAACTTTTGAAGGGAGTTAAGAACCCTTTATACAGTGGGGGATGAGAGAGTGATTTTGTCTTCTCTTTCTCAGATACAACTGAGAAGACTTTAGTGGAAAGATGATGTTAGCAAAGGCTCCCCTGAAATATAGAATGGTTCAGGAAGTGAAGCCTTGCTGCAGGGTGATAGGTCTTCAGACTGTTGCTTTGACCAGAAGAGTTCCAGGAACGTCTTGACAGATTTAATGTTTGTTGTCCTTTTGAAGAATCCTGGATGAAGACAGAAGAATACCCTTGATCTAAATGATTGCTCTTCTTCTTCATGCTGCAACTTCTCTGGTCTAGGGCTTCTGTTTCATTACTGTGTTATGGCCCAGTAAGTAACTTTCCCAGTTATTTCTCAGAGTGTTGTCGAGAGAGAAGAAGATACTTATTGACTGTATTTTTTTGACTACCTTCTATGTGTGTGTCCTGTAAGAGAAAGAAAAACCCTTTATATTTTCCATGTAAATTGTCTTTTGAAATTTGAATTCCTTTCTGCACTGAATTCTGACGGCGTGGAGAATATTTGCATTGATTGATTTCCTCAACTGTCCCATAGAAAAACGGCAAGCAATAATCCTGATGAAAACTGTAATCAATGCTTGTTTCTAACGGTAATATTCAGAGAATATTTATGCATTGATTACTCAGGAATTATTGCAATAGAAAAGAGGCAGAGGGAGGGAAATTTCTAAGTCTGGAACATTTATAGAATTCGTTGAGCAGAATTCGTCGATTTGTGTCTAGAGTTCGTCGAACAGAGAAGTAAAGTTCGTCGACCAGATGATAGTTGTTCGTCGAGCTGAGATACAAGATCGTCGACCTAAGAACTAATAACTGCTTTCTCTAGACCAGTTAATTCTGTGCATCAAGTTCGTCGAGCTGAGAATATATCTTCGTTGACTGGAGTTCAGAATTCTATGTTTCTTATACTTAAGAATGTTGAAGTAACGTGTCCAGAAATCGTCGACCTCAGAACTGGGTTCGTCGACCAGATGATAGTTGTTCGTCGAGCTGAGATCCAAGATCATCGACCTAAGAACTGATAACTGCTTTCTCTAGACACGTCAATTCTGTGCATCAAGTTCGTCGAGCTGAGAATGTATCTTCATAGACTGGAGTTCAGAATTCAATATTTCTTGGACTTAAGAATGTTGAAGTAACGTGTCCAGAAATCGTCGACCTCAGAACTGGGTTCATCGACCTGAGAACTAGTTTCGTCGAGCTGAGAACTTCTAACTGCTACTTGAGAAATCTTGCCAAGACTGTGGTCTAAGTTCGTCAAGCTGAGAAGGTGAGTTTGTCGACTGGAGTGTGATTCTGGACTTAGAATACTTCGTTGTTTCTGGTCTTATAGTGTTGAAGTAGATGATCCCGAAATCGTCGAACTAAGATCCAAATTCGTCGAGCTGATATTCTAACTTCGTCGACTGGAGTGTGAAGCTAGACTTCAAATACTTAGATGTTTCTAGAATAAGATGTTGAAGTAGAATACCCAGAGATCGTCGACCTGAGAACTAAGTTCGTCGTCCTGAGAACTAAGTTCGTCGACTAGAGTTAAGTGTGAAGAATTCTGGACTCGATGTTAAAGTATACTTTGGAATTTGTCGACCTGAGATTCAAGTTCATCGAGCTCAGCTCAGAGAATTGTCTCTAATTTCGTCGAGCTGAGCACGACTTTCTTCGACCTGAGTTTGATGAACGTCGACCTCATTTTCTGAGTCTTTGAAATTACTCTAAGTCTTGATTCTTCTGCAGTCTATTGATGGCTGGTCCATGTGGTGTTGATTCTAAGGACATGGCCTAGACTCTAGAACTCAGACATGACCCTGGCTATACATGTTGGGCCAAATATCCTAACTTATTGATCCTAGCCCAAATCCAACTATGGATCCAATAATCTCCCCCTATTTGGGTGAGGTCACTAATTACAGACTCAAATTAATAACAAAGTAATAAAGCATATATCTGGCATGAAAAATTTGAATGTGCAGCAGATATATATATACAATAAGCTTTGTATCAAGAAATATAAATAAGCAATTTAAAGTAACTCAGAAAGACTAAAGACAGTTCAAAGTTTATTTCTTCTTCTTCTTCTCCTTGTGCTTATCCTCTTTGGCTTTGTCTCCAGACTGTGTAAATATAATTTCCCTATTAGGATCTACAGCTTGAGCCTTGGTCAATGTCATGTCAGTAGACCAAATGATATTAAGAGATGTAGCCCTGGGCACTACTGCTTCTGGATGAAGTTTCATATAATCATCTACATTAAAAAACTTGTTAGCCATAGCAAACCTGTTCAGTTCTTCCTTTCTGTACTTGGACATTGTAGAGTATTGAGAGGTATCCTTCCCTTTAGCTTTTTCTTTGTTAATCATGGAATGGCCAACCAGTTCCTGGAACCTGGCCATCCTAGCTGTTGTAGATATCTCTGGATCCTCAAATGGTACAGGTGGGGAAGCAGGTCTCTTGGGGCTTTCAGCCTTTTAATGTTCAGGGAATTTTTGTTGTTGTTATTTTTGATGCTACTGCTGTTGTTGTTGGTGCTGCTTTCTAGATGAATATTGTCTTTGCTGGCTGCTTCCTGAAGATGAGGATCTACCTTGATGTCTCTCATAGGTCTGAAACTGGGTAGTCCTTGGAGTTTAAGAACTAGAAGCACCGGCAGCTGGTAAAGGAGGAGGAGGGTCCTTTTTGAGTCTTTGTGGAGGAGGAGAATATCTTCTGCTTCTCTTCCTTTCTTTCTATTCATTCTTGGACAGCCAAATCCATGCTGACATGCCCTTATAAGATGTGATCTTTTGAAGTATATAGTATGGTGTGTCATTTGCTGGATTTAATTTTGGTGCAGGAGGTGGAGGAGCTTTCCTCTTCTTAGATACTTTCTTTTTCTTTGGGTCATCATCTGAGTCTTCATCATCATCATCATCAGAAGAAGAATCTTGTGGATTATCATACATTGCATTTATTTCTTTTAAAGCTTCAGCAGACATCAGAGGTTTCTCAGCCTGTGAGGGAGCTGGAGGAGGAGCTGGAACTAGAGCTGGAGCAAGAGCTGGAGAGCTGTACACTTCAGTTCTTTCAGCAACTGACTTATTTTCCTCTTCTATATCTGTCATGATCAGTGCATCAAGATCAAGCATGGGTGAATCATCCATTACAAAAACTGGAGCAGAAATATCTGTTGGAGGGGATGAAGTGATGGGGGAAACAGCTCTAGGTGGAGATGGAATGGCTGGAATCACTGTAGCTGGAACCTTTATAGTCGGAACCTCTATTATAACAAAACTAGCCTTCAGTTGTTTGGCAACTTTGGGGCTTATGGGTGAGGTATATGGGATTATAGCCATGGATGGCTTAGTACTGTATTCTGGAAGAAAATTCAAATGAACTATATCAAAAGTACTCAATAAATTAAATAGATCTACTGTGGGATTTATAATAAAATCACCTGTAGTTATTGTTTTAGCCAACACATGCTCATCCAAGTCCATATCAGACTCAATAAAATTAAGTAAATTAAATAATTCTGTATCAGCATCTGCTACTACTTCTGCTTCTTCTGTTTCTACTGCTTCTGCTATTTCAACTCCATTTGCTGCTACTGTTGTTGGTGCTATTGTGGTTGTTGTTGCTGCTACTTCTTCTTCTTCATGGAGTATCTCCCCCTGCCTGGTTTCAGTGCACACTGGAGCCAGGCCCCTAACTGAAGAGGAAGGAGTAGAGAGAGTAGATATTTGTGTAGCTAGGGTAGAAATGAAAGTAGCAAGAGGTGTAATGGACTCTGCTATAATGGTTTTAAGAAGGGGAGTGAGAAGTGCAATGAGTTGTGGTATGATGGAGGGATCCAAGAGTGGAGCTACAGAGGGTGGTGTGGAAGGTGTAGCAGTGGTGATAATGGTAGGAATGGAAGAGGATGGTGGAGGTGGAGGTGGAACATCTTACATTAGTTCTTCCTGAGGAGTAGAGGTATTGATGGGGGTTGAAGGCAGATTGAAGAATGGGATGTTGTCCAGGTGGGGGGGGGGGGGGTAAAGGAGATGAAGGTGGTGATGGAATTGGTGTACCATGGGGGGATTGAGGTGGGGTTGGTTGTGGTGATTGAGAAGGAGAGGGTTGGTGAGATTCTTGAAGAGGAGAGGGGATGTTAGTTATATCTATTGGTGGAGAACTTGTAGGAGATGGTGCTGGAGTAGGAATATGAACTAGTTGGTGTTATGGTTATTGTTGTGGTTGTTGAAGAGAAGAAATGGTGGGGGTGGAGGGAAGTTAATGTGCCATCTGACGATGAGGTTGGATGGCTGGAGGTGATGGAGGTGGAGGAGGGATCTTGTCAGTAGGGTGGGAAGTGGCCGGAGCAGCCCTAGTACTCTCAGAAGCCCTGGTGGAAGAGGAAGAAGCCTTGGAGGGCTTGGTGATGGTCCTCTCCCACCTGCCAAAAAGAGCACAGGTGAGCCTCTTAGAGGAATTTATGAATATGGTCTGGGAGACCAGAGATTCAGCAGCCTTTTCTTTAAGAATATCCCTAAGATCCTTCCAAAACAGACTTCTTTCTTGGTATTCTTTTTCTTAATCAGATAAAACATGATCTGAGCCCAGTTCACCTTCTTCTTGTTTACCACAACACACATAACCAGGAATTGGTGCCTGGTTATATAGTAATGTGCAGTGTGCTTGCCCAACAACACTTTACCTACAATGTCTGCTAAGAATTTGAATTCAGCAGACATGTGTTTCTTCAGCAACTTATTTGGGGTTTCTCCAGAGTAACCCATCATACCCAGAATCACATCATATTCTTCAGTATCAATTTCCAATTCTTCTTCACCATTACTTAACCCAAAAATTTCTGTTAAAATGACGGGGGTGAGGGAAACAGTATTACCCGCTATAGTTCCAGTCATGGTGTTGTCATCTATTGTGGAGGAAGTATAGACCCACTTTCCTTGTCTATTTCCAATTAAAACTTTTTGGTTTTCTTTATTAGAAATAATACAAGTTTTTGAGTTGAAATGTACCTGATAGCCTTCATCACATAATTGGCTTATTGAGATGAGGTTATGCTTGAGTCCTTTTAGATAAGTCACCTTCTTGAATGTGAGTGTTCCAATCCTTACTTCTCCATAGCCTTCAGACTGCCCACACTTTGAATCTCCAAAGATTACTTTTGGCCCCAGCTTGGACTTGTAATTGTGTAAGTTGTCCTTGATGCCAGTCATGTTCTTGGAGCAACCATTGTCCAGGTACCATGTTTGATTAATCACTAGACAGCCCTTTTCCTACAATGAAAATAGTTAGTTGTTCTTGACCCAGGTTACCTTGGGTCCTTTATATTGTTAATAAGAGAAACTGGATATCACAAAAAATTCAGGTTGTGATTTATATACTAATGGATGATATCTTCTGGGAGGTATTATCCAATCTGCAAGTGGGTTAAATGGTTTCTTATTTGATTGGAGTTGGTGTTGTAATTATAATTTTTATTAAGTCTGACTGGGTTCGACGAATTGTTGTGAGTTCGTCGACCAGAGTTCAACGAAATGGGATGAGATCGTCGATCTCTGCTTAGAGAATGACCATAGTCATTTTCTGTGCCCCAAGTTCGTCGATCTCTGCTCGACGAACCATACACAATTCGTCTATCGCAGTAAGACGAATGATTATTAAATAAATTTGCATTCAACATTCGTCGACTTGATTTCGACGAACTGTCCACATTTCGTCGATTTGGGTTCGACGAAATCTGCTGAACTTTGTTTTTACTTGTTTTCTGATTTCTGTTATTCTGATCTTTTAATTTGGGCATTTCTTCTGTAGTTTGTTTATGGTTTGTTATTTCCTTTCCCTTGGCAGAAACAAATTTTATGGGGGTTGTTAAAATCTTTTTCTTGAGAATGGGGGGTAAACTTGATGAAGCACCCAAGCCCAGCTTGCATTTAGTCTGGCATTGATTGTGCTTGTGATGTCCATCAGCTTAAGTCTTCTTCCATTGAGAGATTCCTCAAGTTGTTTGGCCTCACATAACTCAGTTTTTAATAGAATAATTTTTTCATTAGCTAGTGTAAGTTCATCTTTCAGCTTGTTGTTTTCAGATTTCAGCATCTCTTGACTAGCTAGTTTTTCCCTAAGTACTTTGATTTCGTTTTCAGAATTTATTAAATCAATGCACATCGTTTTAAATTCAATTTTAAAAGAATCAGAACTATAATCAAAAGAGGACAATACCTGATCATCTTCTAATTCAGAAGCTCCTTCACTGTTAGAGTCTTCTTCATCTGAATGACTCCTGGAGGCATCAATGGCCATGAGGCATACTTCTTTGGCACATGCCTCTTCTTCTTCTTCACTGGAGCTGGAGGATGTGGATTCATCCTCAATTTCACTCCATGATTCAGCTACAATGCCTTTCTCCTTCTTCCTGTATTTGCTGGAAGAAGGCCTGCTGCTTTGCTGTCTTCTAGAGTCCTTCTCTCTTCTCTTTTCCTTCTTTTGATTTTCTGGACACTCTGAGATGAAGTGTCCAGGTTTCCTGCAGCCAAAGAAAATCACTTCTTTAGTGGGGGTTTTATCATACCTTGGCTTGTCATCCTGCCTGGATGACTTTCTTCTGAAATCTTTCCTTGCCATTTTATAGAATCTCTTGGCAAAGAGAGACATCAGCTCTTCATTTATTGTTGGAGTCTATGTCTCCTCAGCAGCCTTGAATGCAATGCAGTGCTCCTTCCTTGCTGGTGGAGGTATTCTCTGCTCAGCTGCTTCTCTGGATTTAATCTGCTACTCATAGGACTTAAGTTTTCCCAAAAGAGATTCAGTGGAGATCTCATTTAGGATTCTGGCCTCCTTGATTGGCCAGATTCTTGAATCCCATGATCTTGGGAAGCACATAAGTATTTTATCATTCTCCTCAGTGAGGGTGATGTCCTTTTCCAATGTCTTTAGCTCAATGATAATAGAGCTTAGCCTGTTGTACATATCTGCTACTGATTCTGCTTCCTCCTTCTTGAAGTTCTCATATTGTGATATGAGATTGGATCTCCTGTCTTTTCTTTCATCAATAAATCTAGCCACCATTTGATTTAGAGAATCCCAGATGGCCGTGGCTGATGTGCATTTAGCCATCTTCTGGAAGATGTCATCTGACATGGTTTGGGCCAGAATGTTCATGGCCTTGGCATCAGCAACCTTTGCTTTCTTCTGGGCTTCAGTCCACTCAGGTGGTGGAACTACATTTGTGCTTGAAGCTGCTGTGGATGTAGAGGCAGTAGCTTGAGGAGGACCTGTTATAATGGAATTATAGATATCCTCATCAATAGAGTTCATATATAATTTAATTCTTGCCTTCCAGATGGCAAACTTATTTAGATTGCATACTAGAGGTCTGGTGTTTGCATAGTCCTTGTTCTGTGTCATGTTGTGAATATAAATCTAATAAAAAAAAGCAGATCTAACTCAGGATCTTCGGTTCAAGGGTTAGCTTGTACAACCAAAGGAACCTTGCTCTGATACCAATTGAAAGTAAGGGTTAAATCTGCAATACTCTAGAGGGGGGGGGGGGGTGAATAAAGTATTGAGGTTTTATAAATTTTTTGCTAATTTATTCAATCTATTTCTAGTGCTGCAGGGATTAAATTAAAAACACAAACACAGTAACCTAGTTATCATAGGCACAACAAGAACAAAAGAAAAAGAGCAACCCAGACAACACAAGAATCTTATAGTGGTTCTCCTAAACTTGGGTACATCCACTCTTCTACCACCCTGGCAGGAATCCACTCAGGTTTTTGATCAGGTGACTTCCACCAATGAGCTTTTGATCAGGTGCTCAAAAACCAAACCTCATGTCTTTTGGTCAGGTGACTTGCAACCAAGAATAACTTTTGAAGGGAGTTAAGAACCCTTTATACAGTGGGGGATGAGAGAGTGATTTTATCTTCTCTTTCTCAGATACAATTGAGAAGACTTTAGTGGAAAGATGATGTTAGCAAAGGCTCCCCCTGAGATATAGAATGGTTCAGGAAGTGAAACCTTATTGCAGGGTGATAGGTCTTCAGACTGTTGCTTTGACCAGAAGAGTTCCAGGAACATCTTGACAGATTGAATGTTTTGTTGTCCTTTGAAGAATCCTGAATGAAGACAGGAGAAGACTCTTGATCTGAATGATTGTTCTTCTTCTTCTTGCTGCAACTTCTCTGGTCTGGTGCTTCTATTTCTTTACTGTGTTATGGCCCTGAAAGTATCTTTCTCAGTTATTTCTCAATGTACTGTCGAGAGAGAAGAAGATCCTTATTGACTGTATTTTTCTGACTACCTTCTATGTGTGTGACCTGTAAGAGAAAGAAAACCCCTTTTATATTTTCCATGTAAATTGCCTTTTGAAATTTGAATTCCTTTCTGCATTGAATTCTGACGGCCTGGAGAATATTTGCATTGATTGATTTCCCCAACTATCCCATGGAAAAACGGTAAGAAATAATCCTGATGAAGACCGTAATAAATGATTGTTTCTAACGGTAATATTCAGAGAATATTTATGCATTGATTACTCAGGAATTATTGCAATAGAAAAGAGACAGTGGGAGGGAAATTTCTAAGTCTGGAACTTTTACAGAATTCGTAGAGCAGAATTCGTCGATTTGTGTCCAGAGTTCGTCGAATAGAGAAGTAAAGTTCGTCGACCAGATGGTAGTTGTTCGTCGAGCTGAGATCCAAGATCGTCGACCTAAGAAATGATAACTTCTTTCTCTAGACCTGTCAATTTTGTTCATCAAGTTCGTCGAGCTGAGAATATATCTTCGTCGACTGGAGTTTAGAATTCCATGTTTCTTAGACTTAAGAATGTTGAAGTAACATGTCCAGAAATCGTCGACCTCAGAACTGGGTTCGTCGACCTGATGATAGTTGTTCGTCGAGCCGAGATCCAAGATCGTTGACCTAAGAACTGATAACTGCTTTCTCTAGACCCGTCAATTCTATGCATCAAGTTCGTCGAGCTGAGAATGTATCTTTGTCGACTGGAGTTTAGAATTCCATGTTTCTTGGACTTAAGAATGTTGAAGTAACATGTCCAAAAATCGTCGACCTCAGAACTGGGTTCGTCGACCTGAGAACTATTTTCGTCGAGATGAGAACTTCTAACTGCTACTTGATAAATCTTGCCAAGACCGTGGTCTAAGTTCGTCGAGCTGAGAAGGTGAGTTCGTCGACTGGAGTGTGATTTTGGACTTAGAATACTTAGTTGTTTTTTGTCTTATAGTATTGAAGTAGATGATCCAAAAATCGTCGAACTAAGATCCAAATTCGTCGAGCTGATATTCTAACTTCGTCGACTAGAGTGTGAATCTGGACTTCAAATACTTAGATGTTTCTAGAATGAGATATTGAAGTAGAATACCCAGAGATCGTCGACCTGAGAACTAAGTTCGTTGTCCTGACAACTAAGTTCATCGACTGGAGTTAAGTGTGAAGAATTCTGGACTCGATGTTGAAGTATACTGTGGAATTCGTCGACCTGAGATTCAAGTTCGTCGAGCTCAGCTCAGAGAATTATCTCTGATTTCGTCGAGCTGAGCACGACTTTCGTCGACCTGAGTTCAACGAACGTCGAACTCATTTTCTGAGTCTTTGAAATTGCTCTAAGTCTTGAGTCTTCTGCAGTCTATTGATGGCTGGTCCATGTGGTATTGATTCTAAGGACATGGCCTAGACTTTAGAACTCATACATGACCCTGGCTATACATGTTGGGTCAAACATCCTAATTTAGTGAACCTAGCCCAAATCCAACTAGGGATCCTACAGGTTAATCGTGTGATTTGTTCACGCACTAGCGGAAGCGCCCGTGCGTGAGTACAACGCACGGTTCCACCTGCTTATCTTGTTTTCCTGCGCTTTGTGTTTACCCGTGCGATTTCCTTCATGCACGGGCGGAAGCGCCCGTGCGGGCGTAAAACGCACGGGTCAACCCAACTTCATCTTCAAGCTTGGCCTGGAAGTTAATAATGCACGGTTAGCGCACAGTCGTGCGCCAAACCGTGCGTGACTATTTTTTTGACCTGCTTCTATTTAAGTGCAGATTTTCCTCCATTTGAGAAGACCGGACTTCAACCATTCTAGCCGCCTTTTTAGGGCAAAGTTCCACCATTTCCCTTCGTTCTCCACCGTGGAGAGGGTTCCCGACAAGCTTTCAATGCCAAATTTAAGTCGGAGCTTCCTCTCGGCCTCCTCCTTCATCCTTGAGCTTCAAGAAGAGTTTGATCTAGTATTCTCCATCAAGCTAGGAGAAGTTTGTGCCATCCTCCACCGGATTATGACACGAAGAAGATTGGTCCATTGGGAGTTAGTGACAGCCTCCCCTACACTGGACCAAGTTGAGGATCGAGGTAGGATGCGGATTGAAAACCCGGTGATTCCTTCCGTGAATCCTCAGCAAGACTTCGAATTCGGTCAATTTTGCACGCTCTCTTCTTGTTTTGTTGTAGATTGGTAGTTGATCTCTTTGTGTGTGATGAAGTATGTTTAATTTGATATGTGTTTGTATACAATCATATCTATGTGATTTTGTATTTATGTTATTTGCTTGAGGTGTGCCATTTCAATCCGCCACCACATCTGGTTCTGCCGCTCTAATACTTGCTAGAGGTGTACGCAGCGACAAGGTGCTCTCAACCCTCATTCTGTCATTCTCACCACCTTAGCTGCAAGCCTACCCGTCCATCCGCCTAGTGATTCGGTGCATAGAGGCCCATGTAATCTTCCATATTGCCTGGCGAAGCATCGCATAGCGGCGTTCCATAGGAGTAGTTTATTAGCATTTTACTTTCTTTTTCCGCAACAATCAAAACCCCCTTCGTTAACTCCGACCTAAGGACTTCAATCTCAAGTCCACCTCAAAATTAACTCCATCTTATTGTGTTCCTTGAGAGATCGATACTTGGAGAAATTCGCCCATTTTATATTACTTGTGCGACCGGTACACTTGTCGTTCAACGCATCAAGATTTTCGTGTCGTTGCCGGGGAGCACAGTCATGTGAATTTTTGGAGAGGGAGATAGGAGATAGAAGACCCTTTTCAATTTGTATATTACATGTTTCTTCTTTACTTTACTTTTTAGAATTTGTTGCTTATTTCTTTTTGCCCTTTTCTGATTTTTGGTTTAGAAAGCAGATCCGTGCTATTTTTATTCTAGTGTGTAGCACCCTTTTCGATAAATATTTTTGTTCACGATGTATTCCGTAGTCGAGTGTCGTGCCTATGACACTTTTCACCGATACATCGACTCCATGGCTGTTATGAATGCCGAGCACTGTATTCGATGTTTGTTATGTCAAGGTATAGTCCATATGGTGAAGGATTGCCCTCTCTTGTGCGAGCCTTCTCCCTCTGAGGGCGGGTGCGCAGCAACCTCCCATTCGCGGAAGACAGTTATGGATAGGCCTACCAGGGTGTTGCCTGGCCCATACACTGGCATCGCTCATTTGGATCGTTCTTTATCTGTTAAGATTACCGAAGAATCTCTCGCTGCATACAGATCCTTCATGTGTCCCTCGCACCCTTTTTATGAGCTTCCCTTGAGTGATGACGATCACTTTAGTGTTAGCCAGCAAAAATGGGATCAGGAATCCATGGGCGCGCCTGTATGGGACATGAATATTGTTCCCGTCGTCGGGGTGGTGTTTGCGAATGATTCTGCGATGGGGCCTGCTCATTCTATGCCTGAATTCGAGAGCAGCTTCGCCCCTCCACAATTTTTGTCTGATCGTGCTACTCCCTTTTCTTCTGAGTCGGCTGATGATGCCGTATTTTTGGATGATTAGATGCCTGAGGTTGCGCCGAAGTTGGATGATGATTCTACTATCTCTGGTGGAGAATGTGGATCTTTGGAACACTTTTACGCACCCCGGTGCGATGAGTAATGTCCTTTTTCTGATGCGGAGGTTTGCACCTCGTTATTGGACGAGGTCGTCCCCCTTACCACCACGGACCTCAAGTTTTCGGATTCCCCACGATATGACTCGTATGATACCGATGATGATCTATGCTTGGATCCTGTTGGGAGTGAGACCGAGACCACTCACCCTATTGCTGATTATTTTAGTTTTTCATCTCCTTTATTTTTTGATCCCTTTTCTGTATCTGAGCCTGTGTGGATTGAGTATTCGCAGGTGCTTCAAGAGGATTTGGAGCTTTCAGCTCGAGTCATGGATGATAGCATCCTCTTTTGTGAGGGGGTTGATCCCTCCTCCATTGAGGAAGCTCCATTCATTGCTTTCTCCTCCTGCCATTTCCCCGTAGACGATACCTTGCTGGGCAAGGATTTATTTTGTGGTGAAATGTGTAACATCCCATGTTACTTCTAGACCTCTTAACTTAGATTGGGTTGGGCATGTGGTGGGTGATAGGGAAATTAGCTAGGTTTGACCCTAGATAGTTGGTTGTAGCCATGTGGGGCCCAATAAGGGGTCAAAGTCAAACTAGGTCAAACTAGCCTAAATAGGAACCCTAGCCACACCATGACCCCACCACATTGCCCTAACCCTAAAATAATATAAGTGGACCCTAGGACATGTCATTAGGTCAACCCTTTGACCCTAGTTGACCAAAGTCAACCATGACCCTAATTTGGTCAAACCTATACCTATAGGCCCAATCAGCCCAAGTAGGGCACCACATTGACCCAACCCAAGTTGGGTGGTGCCATTAGACCCATGACCACCAAGTGGGGTCAGCCCACTCATCATGGTTGACAAAGTCAACTCAAGTCAACATAGTCAACATAATTGACCTAAAGGAGAAAATGAGGGCTAAGCTCACTCCCCTTTGGCCAAGCCCACCCAACATGGCCCATTATCAGCCCAAGGGTCAAATACCAGCCCTACCCCTCTGGTTTTGGAGAGAGAGTACATGCAAAGGGGCAATTTGTAGAATTTACCCAAAAGAGGAGAGAGAAGATGAGGAAAAGAGGTGGATGCCACTTGGCCTTGGCTCCATCAGCCCAAAAGCTTGCTGGCCGGCCACCCAAGGAATTCAAAGAATTTGGCAGCATGGTGGCAACTTGGCACCAAAGGTGAAGCCTCCAAAGCACCAAACCAAGCTCACCTTGGTTGTATCTCCCTATACAGCCACTTCTAGCTCAAACCGACCACACCATCAGCTTTAGTGAGTGGAATTGAGTGTAGAACGAGTCCTGAAGCAAAGCTTTTGGTGATGAATCAAGGTTTTGAGCAGGAGATCGCCGGAGCAACTCAACCATGGCCAACCGCCGCCAAACTCGCCGCCTTGCCGCCATTCGTGTTCGTTTCGCCTCCCCTCTACTCGCACTAGCTTTCTAGATCCTTTAGGAGAGACATCGGGCTCAATTGAGCCCGATAGCATGTGAGGAAAGGGAGAATTCTCCGAGCTTTTCTTCTTGCTCGGGTTCACCGGAGGAGCCAATTCCGGCGGCCTCATAGCAGGGAATCGCTAGCCACCACCTCTGTGAAGGTGGTGGCTCAGCTGGCCGGAAACAGCCAGCAAAGGTCGCCCAGCCAGAATCGATCACAGCCATTGGCTGATTGGGGAAGACGACCAGATCCCGTCAAATTTACTTCAAGATTCATGCTCATCAATTAAATTAAATCAAATTTAAAACTATAGTATTATGTATAATCGGTCACACTTATACAGTCATATTACAAACTATTTTTAGACCTCTTAGAGGCATTTCCAGGACATGCACCTTAAATGAAATTTGTAGCTTAGTGTCTTAACTTTAATTTGGCACCTTTAACAACAAATTTGGTAGAGTATATTGGGCTGTAGGTCAGTTTTCATAGGACTGGTCCTAGGCAAAGACAGAATTTCAAATTGATGCCTAAGCCAAACCATTAATCAACATGACCCCAACTTTTGGGTGCATGCATTCTTAGGGAATATTTAGCCCCTTCCAAAAATTGAGAATTTTTGGGAATAACTTTTCTATAGTTTTTGCTTAAATATCAAAAAGTAAATAAATGAAATATTTGGAGTGTTATGGCTCCAAATGGCCCCAAATTTTGGTGGCATGTCCTTAGGGACTATACCTATGCATGGTAAAATGTTTGGCATATTTGGACCAATGAATGTTGGGTAAACTTACTTGCATGTGTTGATTATATATAGGCTTGGGGTGCAAATAGCCAAATTTGAAATGTTGTGTATTAGACCTATTTGGAACATCCAAAAATCATGGTATTGATTTAAGAGGCTCATTAGGGTGAATTATACCCCACATTGTAATAATGGGATTTTTGGAAGCAAAAATCCCATTATTTGGAATTTTTGGAATAATGGAACTTTTGAATAATAAATGTAAAAATAAGTTCATCATTGAGATAAAATCCCCAATTTTTTTCAAGGTCAACATAATGTTAGATTTAACTCCTGAAAATTTTTATGTCTCTGTTTGAAGAATTTTGATAGGAGTTATGTGGAAATTACCTTTTTACCCTCATTTTACTTAATTAGTAAATTGATGAAAATACTTAGTAGAAAATTTCGGAAAATTTCTTGATGATATATCTGAGTATAAATAACATTGTATAATTTTTTCAGCATTTTTGGAGGAATCAGTAATTTTTAAAAAGTTATAATGTCATTTTGGTAAATTGTTAAGAATTGAATTTGGTAGGCCATTACATTATAGAGGTTGATGAAACTTTGCCATTAACCTTATATAAATGATATATATGCTCTGTAATTTTTTCTAGAATTTTTAGTAATGTATTCCTTATACTTCATTTGGAAAATGAAAATTGTGTGAGTTTTGTATTAATTAAGTAATAAATAGAAATATTCAAAGGACAATTATAAATTTTGGTAGACAGCTATATTTTACCAAGATGCAACTCAAGGAAAAATTACTTAGGTCAGTGGTTTATGAATTGTGATACTTTATGTATTAAATGACCTAGGGGATTAATTAAATGATTTAATTAGAGGCCTTAATGACTTAAGAAAATTATGAAAATCAATAGGATCACTTCATTAGTCCATACTATCCTAGGATAAATAATTAGGGGAAGGTGGCCCAAGGAATTGGAAGTTCCATTTCGGTGTGGTATTAGGTCGTGGGTTGCGCATAGTGTAAGTAGGTTATACTATAAGGACCACCGGGGCATAGATCAATAGTTGCGCTAGAGGTTACAATTGGAGAATAACCTTGGTGGGTAGTGTTGTCTTGGTGATGAGAGTAAAAGTGCAAGTCCATGGATAGCAACTTGAGTGGAGGCCGGCGAAAGACTATCGCCCTTCTGAGAACATCTTAAGTCATTAGGATCACTAAAGAGTAATAACGAGAGCTGAGGGTGAATTATGGGTAGTCATCAACTAAAATAAATATCCTTGAGAAAGGGAGCTTTGGGCGTAATCCCATCGTAGTTCCTAGTGCCCCCGAGAGCCTTTCACCGGGTATACCCTGGGCAGTCCTGGGATTAACCTTAAATCACTAAGCATTATAACCCGTAGACAAGAGTAGTCTAATAGGTTAAGACATTGTGGTTCATTCTCGCCCGTGACGGGTTTGAGGGATTTTGAATAAAGGCAATGTTGTGCGTTCTCACCCGTGATGGGTTGGAGGGATATATGTTGCTGGCTCACTTTTGAAGGGTTTGAGGGATTCAGGACAGGTTGGTCCTGCGAGCTGAAGGCTCGGGATGACATACTTCCATGTGCATAAATATAGTGGCGGGTCATGCGGTACTGGCTGATCGTCATACCGACGGCAGTACGGTAAACTAGGCGGGTATGAGGGTTTGAGGGGCCAGTGGGTTATTTTACACTGCGGTCTAGAGGACGATCCCCGATAACGCACACCCGACACAACAAGACTGACGGACTGTCAGCAAAGTACGTACACATGGACTCTAGAGTGCACCTAGGACGTGTACAGATGCGTATGAGAGGGGTGTAAGATTTGGTAGTGTGCATACCGGCCTAGAAGTGGAGATGCCCACTCCGCTGCTGCCCAAGCCACAACGGTGGTACCCGAGAGTGAAGCTAGCTCTCAAAAAGTGGGAACTAAAGGTCTGTGATCGTAGGGTCGTTGTGTGTGAGTTGCACTTGCCTGTTGCATAATTTGCATCATAAACATTCATTCATATTAGGACATACGCTTCATAGATCCTTATTATATAAATTAGTATGGGCTCTTTTATATGATAAGTTAAATTTCCTGGAAACCCTAACTTATAAATTTGTATGGGCATTTTTATAAGTTAAGGTACTTTTGTGATGGTAGTGTAGTGGTAGTATAGCTTTACTTTTCTTCTCTTACTTTCAATTCCTTTACTTACTTTACCGTACTGCATTTTACTTCACTTGTCTTACTTACTTCAGTTTTATACTTTACTTACTGCACTTGTACTTCTTACATAGAACTGCTAGAGTAAAACTACTATTACTCCTCATATACTTGTTAGTATAGTGTCACTGCCACAAGTTTACACTTATTACCCCTTGTTGTCCTCCGCTTCGTCCTCCCGCACGGTGCCTAGGAGTTATGGGGCGAGGTGTGGAGTAAATGACTTAGTCTTTTTGACAAATGGTCGGTGACGAAACTATTTTTAGGAGCTCGAGGTGATGGAGCACCAGCACGACCGGCAGGACGAGGAGACAAGACATGAGGAGCTGATACTACCACCTACTACTACTACTACTGCAGAGTTGCCTCAGGTGGGATGACTTGGTGATGATAGTTATCTTCCGCTGTTTAGAGTTGAGAGAGAGATTTTGATATGATGTACTGGGCATAAGCCCTTTTTACTTCTGTACTCATATGGACTCATGTATTTCCTTTTCATATATTTATATATATGTACTATGACTGTGGACTAGTTGTGGTTTACTTTTAACGCTATACTTCTGTTTCTCATATTGGCCTACAGGTTATATGATCATATTAGCCGGCAGAATCGGCGTGTTGCGGTGTCGACTAACCCGTGCGTTAGTGTCACCATAAGACGGCGGTTCTGGGCATAAGACTGGGTAGCCTCCTTGGTAAGGGGGAGGGGACTTACAAACCGGTATCAGTTGACCGAACGATCATATGAGAAAGAAGTGCACAACACTGGACCACCCCGAGCGAGCATTAGTTTGCGGGCAAACTATGCAGCGGAAGCAGTGGTGTGCCCATGTGTAAAAAGTCACATAAAATATTCCATTAAGTACAATGAGTTAGGCCAGTTCTGTTTTAACCTTACCTTTATGCAACCTCCATAGGTCGCTGCGCCGCAAAATGTGGTTCCTCCCCCTCCAGCTGCCACTCCATTTCTACAGACAGGGATGGGGCAGACTTTGACGGCGATCCTATGAGAAAGAAGTCCACAACACTGGACCACCCTGCGCGAGCATTAGTTTGCGGGCAAACTATGCAGTGGAAGTAGTGGTGTGCACATGTGTAAAAAGTCACATAAAACAGTCCATTAAGTACAATGTGTTAGGACAGTTCTGTTTTAACCTTACCTTTATGCAACCTCCACAGGTCGCTGCGCCGCAAAATGTGGTTCCTCCCCCTCCAGCTGCAACTCCATTTCTACAGACAGAGATGGGGCAAACTTTGACGGCGATCTTAGAAGCCTTCAAAGCCCAGCAAGTCCCGGCTCCGCAGCCAAATCCGGGGTCAAGCTGGCTAAGTGCCTTCAAGAGCCTATCCCCACCGATGTACCGTGGGACAGAGGATGCAATGAATACGGAGGAATGGCTGGAGGCCATACATGAGATATTGGCAGGCATCAGCTGCCTGGTCGGCCAAGCAGTTCCTCTAGCCACCTCTGCATTAGAAGCTCATGCAAAGAGATGGTGGAAGTCTGTACGAGACTCTACATATGCTGACTGTGAGCTGTCGGACATATCTTGGGAGGTGTTCGGCGAAGTATTTTTGGATCACTTCATATCCAGCATAGATAGAGATGCACTGGAGGAGAGATTTCTGAATCTCAGGCAAGGGAGCAGATCGGTGATTGAATACCAGAGGGAGTTTTCCCACCTTGCCAGGCTCGCAGGGATACAGGATACAGACGACAGGAGGTATGCCAAGAGGTTCTACCGGGGCCTTAGAGACGACTTGAAGCAGGCTCTATTATTCATTTCTCATGGTACATCAGCCCAGATCATCGAGATGGAAAAGAAGCTGGAGGCCGACCAGCTGATGGTGCAAGGCAGAGGGAAGAGACCATATGATGAGTTGACACCGGGAGAGAGCAGTAGGGGCTCTCAGAGAGGCAGGACCATTGGATATAAGAGGGGTGGGGGATGTCATTGTCCCAACTTCAGGCAGGAGTAGGGGCCTCCTCCAGCATTAGCTCCCCCACCTCTACAGATGCATGTTCCAAGGAGACAGGATGACCATGGACACCGGCCGGTAGTTTGTTACGGATGCCGCCAGCCTGGGCACATTAGATCAGAGTGTCCGCATCGGTTCCATCCTCCTCCTCCTCCACTTCCAGTGGCCCCTCCAATACAGCAGGGCCGAGGCTAAGGCCGAGGACGAGGTCGAGGCCGAGGCCGGGGATATTATGCCCGAGGACGCAACTAGGAGCAGATGTACGCTTTGGATCTCACGGAGCAAAGGAACCCCGAAGAAGTGATTACAGGTACTTAAATTGTTTTAATTTAGAAATTTCAACCTTAGTAGTGCCTTGAAAACCATAGAAATAACATCCGTTTTAAGTCAAATAAATCTCAGGCATAGTTATGATCAGTGGCAAGCCCGCTCATACCCTCTTCGACACGGGTGCTTCACATTCATTCGTGTCGGACACTTTTATTGAAGGACTAGAGGGTGTGGAGAGATTCCCTGGCATAGAGATGAGGGTGCGTCTTCCTGATGGCTCGGAGCTACGGACCAAGAATAGCTGCAACATGGAGGCCGAGATAGGAGGCAAGATATTCGAAGTTCTGACGGCGGTCTTGAGATTGCCGGACTTTGATTTGATTTTGGGCATGACCTGGTTTCATTGGAACTATGCCCAGATCGACTGCCCCTCTAAGAGGATCACACTCAGGCATGGAGACTCCTACGTTACTATTGAAGGTATCCGAACTATCCCCCATCTATCATTATCTTATGTACAGGCTGTCAAGTCCTATGAGTAGGGGGAAGAGGTGTACCTTATCTGCTTCGAGATGGTGGCAGCAGAGAGTTCTATAGCTGATATTCCGGTGGTTCAAGATTTCTCTGATGTATTCCCGGAGAAATTGCCCGGACTACCACCAGCTCGGGATTTGGATTTCAGGATTCAGTTGGTGTCGGGGGCGAGGCCAGCATCTCTGGCACCTTACAGGATGGCTCCCAGAGAGTTGGCAGAATTCAGTACTCAGCTTCAGGAGCTTGTGGAATCGGGATTTGTGCGGCTGAGCTCGTCACCGTGGGGAGCACAAGTTCTATTTGTGAAGAAGAAAGACGGATCATTACGGCTGTGCATAGGTTACAGGGAGCTGAATCGGTTGACGGTCCGGAATACCTATCCACTGCCTCGGATAGACGAGTTATTTGATCAGCTTCAGGGGGCCTTCTGGTTCTCTAAGCTGGATTTGAGATCCGGTTACTATCAGCTGCGCATCCGAGAGGAAGACATCCCGAAGACGGCTTTCAGCTCACGATACGGGTTATATGAGTTCACGGTGATGCCTTTTGGGCTCACGAATGCCCCTGCCGCATTCATGAGTCTAACAAACCGTGTATTCGAACCATTCTTGGACCGCTTCGTCATTGTATTCATTGACGATATTCTGATTTATTCTCGGACCGAGGAGGAGCACACAGGGCATTTGACACAGGTTTTGCAGAGGCTGCCGGAGTCCCAGATGTATGCGAAGTTTTCTAAGTGCCCGTTCTGGCTACAGGAGGTGTCCTTCTTGGGGCATACGATCAGTGGAGCTGGATTGGCGGTGGATCCAGCCAAGAGAGAGACAGTGAGAGATTGGCCACGGCCGAAGTCAGCGTCAGACATTCGCAGCTTCTTGGGATTAGAAGGTTACTATCGTAAGTTCATGGAGTGGTTATCGAGGTTAGCACTCCCCCTCACGACCTTGACGAGGAAGGATGTAGAGTTTTCTTGGACAGAGCAGTGCGAGACAGCATTTCAGTAGTTGAAGGACCGACTTACCTCTTCCCCTATCCTTGCACTCCCATCTGGGAGTGAGGGATTTCAGATTTACACTGATGCCTCATACGAAGGGATGGGTGTTGCACTGATGCAGCACAGACATGTTATCGCTTATGCTTCGAGACAGTTGAAGAAGCACGAGCATAACTATCTGGTACACGATTTGGAGCTCGGGGCTGTAGTATTTGCACTAAAGATATGGCGGCACTATCTGTATGGGATTCATTGTGATATTTTCTCAGATCACAGGAATCTCAAGTACATCGATACACAGAGGGACCTAAACCTGCGACAGAGGAGATGGCTAGAATTTCTCTGTGACTATGATTACCAGATTCACTACCACCCGGGGAAGGCAATCATAGTAGTAGATGCACTGAGCAGGAGGGCCGACACCTCTGGGCCGGAGCCCCGGGTGATGGATATGGAGCTGATACAGATGATGGACGACATACATATTACTATGGTTTCTGAGGCCGAACCAGTAGGGTATCGAGAGTACCTAAGCTCATTGATCAGAGATGATGACATTCGGGAGCGCATTATGACGCATCAGAGGCTGGATGCTACATTGGAGAGGATTTTCAATGCCCTGGAAAGGGTCAAGGTTGAGGATTACACGCTGCATGATGATCTCCTTCGATTCTGTGGACGCATTTATATACCAGTAGGGCGCGGTATCCGGGATGATATACTTAGAGAGGCACATTGCTCCAGATATTCAGTGCATCCCAGCATCAACAAGATGTGGGCAGATTTACGGAAGACTGTGTATTGGCCTGGGATGAAGAGGGAGATCACCCACTTTATGACACATTGTGAGACGTAACAACACGTTAAGGAGGAATGCAAGAGCCCGAGAGGCTTATTGCAGCCATTGCCAGTCCCAGAGTGGAAGTTCGAGGACATTGCTATGGACTTTGTGCACGGTCTACCTCGCTCCCACTCTGGGCATGATTCCATCTAGGTTATAGTAGACCGACTGACCAAGGTTGCGCGCTTTATTCCAGTCAGGAAGGATGCTCCATTTGCAGTTTTGGTGAGATTATTCGTGGAGCAGTTTGTCAGATACCATGGCATCCCCAGGACGATTGTTTCGGACCGTGATGGTCGGTTCACTTCGAGGGAGTGGAGGGCTGTGCATGCTTACATGGGCTCTCGTCTTACTTTTAGTACCGCCTTCCACCCGTAGACTGACAGACAGACCGAGCGGACCATCCGGACCATGAAGGATCTACTTCGCATATGCATATTGGATACGGGGAAGCCTTGGGAGAGGCTGCTACCATTGATCGAGTTATCCTATAATAACATCCACCAGGATAGCATCAGGATGTCTCCATATGAGGCACTTTATGGGAGGAAGTGCCGGACACTGCTGTCATGGGTTCAGGATGTGGATACCAAGGCTCTTGGTTCTGATTATGTGAAGGATAAGGAGGCTCAGGTTCATTTGATCAGGGATCGGCTGCTAGAGGCCCAGAGTAGACAGACGAAGTATTATGATGCTCGGTACTGGAAGATGGAGTTCCAGGTTGGAGACAGAGTTTTCTTGAAGATACGTCTGGTACACGGTGTCTCTCGGGTGCGGAGGCATAAGAAGCTCAGTCCTCAATACATGGGGCCATACTTGATCCTGGAGCGGATCGGCCCCTTAGCTTACCAACTGCAGCTGCCACCGGAGTTGGGTACCCTACACGACGTCTTCCATGTCTCTTCCTTGCGAAGGGCTCTCCGTCGGCCGGAGCAGCACGTTACTACTACAGTCGGTCCGATAGCGCCAGACAGATCCGTCAGATTGGAGCCGATCCAGATTTATGATACGGATGTCCGTGTGTTGCGGAAGAAGAAGGTCCCTCTCGTGAAGGTGTTGTGGTCCAATTATGGACGGGAGGAGCATACCTGGGAACCGAGGGATCTGATGATGGAGCAACACCCAGAGCTGATCACTTCAGGTATGCTTTAGTTTATGCGTTTAAATTTCTTATAACTCTAGCAAGTAGAACCCCGTAGACCCGAACTTAAATTTCGGGGACGAAATTATTTTTTTTTTGTTTATAGGATTTGTAACATCCCATGTTACTTCTAAACCCCTTAACTTAGATTGGGTTGGGCATGGGGTGAGTGATAGGGAAATTAGCTAGGTTTGACCCTAGGTAGTGGGTTGTAGCCATGTGGGGCCCACTAAGGGGCCAAAGTCAAACTAGGTCAAACTAGCCTAAATAGGAACCCTAGCCACACCATGACCCCACCACATTGCCCTAACCCTAAAATAATCTAAGTGGACCCTAGGACATGTCATTAGGTCAACCCTTTAACCCTAATTGACCAAAGTCAACCATGGCCCTAATTTGGTCAAACCTATACCTATAGGCCCAATCAGCCCAAGTAGGGCACCACATTGACCCATCCCAAGTTGGGTGGTGCCATTATACCCATGACCACCAAGTGGGGTCAGCCCACTCATCATGGTTGACCAAGTCAACTCAAGTCAACCTAGTCAACATAATTGACCTAAAGGAGAAAATGAGGGCTAAGCCCAATTCCCTTGGGCCAAGCCCACCCAACATGGCCCATTATCAGCCCAAGGGTCAAAGACCAGCCCTACCCCTCTGGTTTTGGAGAGAGAGTACTTGAAAAGGGGCAATTTGGAGAATTTACCCAAAAGAGGAGAGAGAAGATGAGGAAAAGAGGTGGAGGCCACTTGGCCTTGGCTCCATCATCCCAAAAGCTTGCTGGCCGGCACCCAAGGAATTACAGAGAATTTGGCAGCATGGTGGCCACTTGGAACCAAGGGTGAAGCCTCCAAAGCCCCAAACCGAGATCACCTTGGTTGTATCTCCCTATACAGCCACTTCTAACTCAAACTGACCACACCATCAGCTTCAGTGAGTGGAATCGAGTGGAGAACGAATCCTGGAGCAAAGCTTTTGGTGAGGAATCAAGGTTTTGAGCAGGATATCGCCGGAGCAGCTCAACTATGGCCAACTGCCACCAACCTCGCCGTCGTGCCGCCATTCGGGTCCGTTTCGCCTCCCCTCTACTCGCACTAGCTTTCTAGATCCTTTAGGAGAGACATCGGGCTCAATTGAGCCCGATACCATGTGAGGAAAGGGAGAATTTTCTGAGCTTTTCTTCTTGCTTGGGTTCGCCGGAGGAGCCAATTCCGGCGGCCTCATCGCCGGGAATCGCTAGCCACCACATCAGTGAAGGTGGCGGCGACATCCGCCGGCGTTGGTGGTGGCTCAGCTGGCCGAAAATAGCCAGCAAAGGTCGCCCAGCCAGAATCGATCCCAGTCGTTGGATGATTGGGCATGGCGACCAGATCCCATCAAATTTACTTCAAGATTCGTGCTCATCAATTAAATTAAATCAAATTTAAAACTATAGTATTATGTATAATCTGTCACACTTATACAGTCATATTTCAAACTATTTTTAGACCTCCTAGAGGCATTTCCAGGACATGCACCTTAAATGAAATTTGTAGCTTAGTGTCTTAACTTTAATTTGGCACCTTAAACAACAAATTTCGTAGAGTATATTGAGCTGTAGGTCAGTTTTCCTAGGACTGGTCTTAGGCAAAGGCAGAATTTCAAATTGATGCCCAAGACAAACGAGTAATCAACATCACCCCAAATTTTGGGTGCATGCATGATTAGGGCATATTTAGACCCTGCCAGAAATTGAGAATTTTTGGGAATAAGTTTTCTATAGTGTCTGCTTAAATATCAAAAAGTAAATAAATGAAATATTTGGAGTGTTATGGCTCCAAATGGCCCCAAATTTTGGTGGCATGTCCTTAGGGACTATACTTGTGCATGGTAAAATGTTCAGCACATTTGGACCACCGCATGTTGGGTAAACTCACTTGCATGTGTTGATTATATATAGGCTTGAGGTGCAAATAGCGAAATTTGAAATGTTGTGTATTAGACCTATTTGGAACATCCAAAAATCATGGTATTGATTTCAGAGGCTCATTAGGGTGAATTATACCCCACATTGTAATAATGGGATTTTTGGAAGCAAAAATCTCATTATTTGGAATTTTTGGAATAATGGAACTTTTGAATAATAAATGTAAAAATAAGTTCATCATTGAGATAAAATCCCCAATTTTTTTCAAGGACAACATAATGTTAGATTTAACTCCTGAAAATTTTTATGTCTCTTTTTGAAGAATTGTGATAGGAGTTATGTGGAAATTACCTTTTTACCCTCATTTTACTTAATTAGCAAATTGATGAAAATACTTAGTAGAAAATTTTGGAAAATTTCTTGATGATATTTCTGAGTATGAATAACCTTGTATAATTTTCTCAGTATTTTTGGAGGAAGCAGTAATTTTTAAAAACTTATAATGTCATTTGGTAAATTGTTAAGAATTGAATTTGGTAGGCTATTACATTATAGAGGTTGATAAAACTCTGCCATTAGCCTTAAATTAATGATATATATGCTCTGTAATTTTTTATAGAATTTTTAGTAATGTATTCCTTATACTTCATTTGGAAAATGACAATTGTGTGAGTTTTGTATTAATTAAGTAATAAATAGAAATAATCAAAGGAAAATTATATATTTTGGTAGACAGCTATATTTTACCAAGATGCAACTCAAGGAAAAATTTCTTAGGTCAGTGGTTAAAGAATTGTGATATTTCATGTATTAAATGACCTAGGGGATTAATTAAATGATTTAATTAGAGGTCTTAATGACTTAAGAAAATTATGAAAATCAATAGGCTCACTTCATTAGTCCATACCATCCTAGGATAAATAATTAGGGGCAGGTGGCACAAGGAATTGGAAGTTCCATTTCGGTGTGGTATTAGGTCATGGGTTGCGCATAATGTAAGTAGGTTATACTATAAGGACCACCGGGGGATAGATCAACGGTTACGCTAGAGGTTACAATTGGAGAATAACCTTGGTGGGTAGTGTTGTCTTGGTGACGAGAGTAAAAGTGCAAGCACTTGGATAGCAACTGGAGTGGAGGCCGGCGGAAGACCGTCGCCCTTCTGAGAAAATCTAAAGTCATTAGGATCACTCAAGAGTAATAACGAGAGCTGAGGGTGAATTATGGGTAGTCATCAACTAAAATAAATATCCTTGAGAAAGGGAGCTTTGGGCGTAATCCCATCGTAGTTCCTAGTGCCCTCGAGAGCCCTTCACCAGGTATACCCTGGGCAGTCCTAGGATTAACCTTAAATCACTAAGTATAATAACCCGTAGACAAGAGTAGTCTAATAGGTTAAGACATTGTGGTTCATTCTCGCCCGTGACAGGTTTGAGGGATTTTTAATAAAGGCACTGTTATGCGTTCTCACCCATGATGGGTTGGAGGGATATATGTTGCGGGCTCACCCGTGAAGGGTTTTAGGGATTCAGGACAGGTTGGTCTTGCAAGCTGAAGGCTCGGGATGACATACTTGCATGTGCATAAATATAGTGGCGGGTCATGCGGTACTGGCCGATCATCACACCGATGGCAGTACGGTGAACCAGGTGGGTGTGAGGGTTTGAGGGGATAGTGGGTTGTTTTACACTGCGGTCTGGAGGATGATCCCCGATAACGCACACCCGACCCAACAAGACTGACGGGCTGTCAGCAAAGTACGTACACATGGACTCTAAAGTGCACCTAGGACGTGTACAAAGGCGTATGAGAGGGGTCTAAGGTTTGGTAGTGTGTATACCGGCCTAGAAGTGGAGATGCCCGCTCCGCTGCTGCTGTAGCCACAGCGGTGGTACCCGAGAGTAAGTTAGCTCTCAAAAAGTGGGAACTAAAGGTCTGGGATCACAGAGTCATTGTGTGTGAGTTGTACTTGCCTGTTGCATAATTTGCATCATAAACATTCATTCATATTAGAACATACGCTTCATAGATCCTTATCATATAAATTAGTATGAGCTCTTTTATATGATAAGTTAAATTTCCTGGAAACCTTAACTTATAAATTGGTATGGGCATTTTTATTAGTTACGGTACTTTTATGATGGTAGTGTAGTGGTAGTATAGCTTTACTTTTCTGCTCTTACTTTCAGTTCATTTACTTACTTTATCGTACTGCGTTTTACTTCACTTGTCTTACTTACTTCAGTTTTATACTTTACTTACTGCACTTGTACTTCTTACATAGAACTGCTAGAGTAGAACTACTATTACTCCTCATATACTTGTTTGTATAGTGCCACTGCCACCTGTTTACACTTGTTACCCCTTGTTGTCCTCCGCTTCGTCCTACCGCACAGTGGCTAGGAGTTACAGGGCGAGGTGTGGAGGAAACGACTTAGTCTTTTTGACTAATGGTCGGTGACCAAACTATTTTTAGAAGCTCGAGGAGATGGAGCACCAGCACGATCGGCAGGACGACGTGACAGGATATGAGGAGCTGATACCACCACCTACTACTACTACTGCAGAGTTGCCTCAGGTGGGATGACTTGGTGGTGATAGTTATCTTCCACTGTTTAGAGTTGAGAGAGAGATTTTGATACGACGTATTGGGCATAAGACCTTTTTACTTCTGTACTCATATAGACTGATGTATTTCCTTTTCATATATTTATATATATGTACTGTGATTGTGGACTTGTTGTGGCTAATTTTTACCGCTATACTTCTGTTTCTCGGCCTACTGGTTATATGATCGTATTAGCCGACAGAATCGGCATTTTGCGGTGTTGACTAACCCGTGCGTTATTGTCACCGTAAGACGGCGGTTCTGGGCATAAGACCGGGTAGCCTCCTTGGTAAGGGGGAGGGGTCTTACAAGATCAGCGAGGACCAGTGCTCCTCCTCTTCTTACCTCCTATTTCCTCTACTTCTGTTGGACATGTATTATTATTTAGGTAGAGGGGTAACTGCTTTATCGCCGTATCGGTACCCATTACCGAAACGGAAAATGAAACAGTTACATGTGCACTTTTCTTTTCATATGCCAATTAGCTAGAACCTTTTCCTTAGCCAAATAAGTCGTGCTGGGTGGACAATAACCCAGTAGTTATCTTTCATATCCTACATTTTTATTTTTCATGTTTATTTTAGTTATAGTATTTCTTTTTATTGTCTTTTTGTTTTACGGAGCTCACCCCTGCAGGTATTCATGGTAAATTCGTATTGGCGGGGTTGTGATTCTTCATATGGCGGGCCTATTTCTATGTTTTCACGCGTCTTCTGGTATGCTCACTTGCTGATCATTGGGTAACCTCTTCCCTTATTTCTATCTGATTTTAATTTCAATATCATATATTGTGTAGCTTAGTTTAAGTCTGGGGGAGAGCCAGTATCTATTACCTTTTGCACGCGCACATTTCATTTGCATATTAGAAGCTTTTATTGTTTTATTTTGATTAGTTCATTGCATCACACTCCACTGCACCCATATGAGCGTGTGCTTAGCTATTAGCATGCTGCGAGTTAAACTTGTTTCTTTTATATAATTTGGGAAAATTATTGTGTTGATATAGGATTGTGAGACGGAGTAAAATGTTGACCCTGCTGTGCTCATAGTCAAGTGATCTCGTCTTGTGTAGAAATTGGAGTAGATTTAATTTTTCTATATGCTTATAGTTTTATATTTTTCTAATTGCGTAAATACTATTTATTCTACTCAAAAATTGGTGAATCCGGTGTGAAACCGATGGTAGCTTAGGGATGTGTGTAGACGGCCGTTAGATTCGTATTGCTCGAGTCGGGAGGATGGTTAGTCTTTCTTGTTGGCTAAGAACTTTCCCCAAGCTATTCTTGAAGAATGGGTATAGGTTACTTCAATCGCATGAGCGTGATGTAGGCCATCATTTTGGCATGGTTCAGCTTTGTACCATTCCTAACTTCTTATCCTCGCTAGCCCCGTTGTGCCTACCCTTCCTTTTGATTCAGCTCCACCATTATTTCACCAAAGCCTCATAGCCGATCCTAGTCGCACACCCAAGTCTAGCTTTAGTGTTTTACATTTTCATTTTGGGGTGTGGATGTGGTGATATTCCTTGTGAATATGTGGATGTGCTCCAAAGTTTTTATTTGCTGAAATTGTTAAAATAAAAAATGATACGAAATATATATATATATATAATAATTGTGAAAAATAAAAGTGAAAAGAAAAAAGCATAATTGAAAATTCTATTTGAGATAATATTGTATTTGGAGTAGGCGGGGCACACACCCATATTTTAAAAATTAAGTCTGGGGGTGTGGTGTACCTGCATGTATTTTGGTTAGCGGATAACTTTTTTTATGCTAGCTTATTTGGGTTAGGTGCGTAGCCTTCTTATTTATCTTTGTTTACCTCACCGAAACCCAAGCCCCATCTCTTCACCTAAAGTTCTACTGATTTGTGGTGAACCTAAGTGGAGAGAGTGCGAACGGCCAAGCATATGGTCACCGACATTGGTGGATTCCTTTGGAGATTATCCTGAGCCCCGATCTTTGGCAATGCTCGCCATAGCGATTAGTCTACTTTCTCCGTACGCGTGACCAGAAGATTCACCGTGATTCCATTTTTGAGTAGTAATAAAATGTTGATACGCATTGTGAAAAGTATAAACTATTTTGTATACTTAAGAATTTCCTCTATTATATTTTTACGCGTGCGAGCATGTGACTTCGCATGGTACTCCGTATCTCAATTTCTATGTTAGCTAGTATATTTTCCTTATCGGCATGGATTTTGTTTGCTCGGGACGCGCAAACAGTTAAGTCTGGGGGTGTGATGAGTCCGATATTTATAGGGTTTTTCGGACTCATATGGGCTTGTTTTCTAACTCGTGCACCACATTTCAACTGGTATTCGGTTATATTTGCATCGGCCGGTCTATGTCCATTTTGTGCACTGTTTTGTCCCATGGATGTGCAATTGCGCACTCTTGTGTTGAGGATAAGTTCTTTGAGCTCCTCACACTTGTTTCTTCTGTTTTATATGTTTATTTGTATGGATTTATTGTTGTTCAGGTGGTGCGTTTTTCCCCAAATCTGGAATTCAAGTTTGAGGAAAACGCACGGTCGTGTGTTTTCTTAGCACACGATTCTTATTGATCGTGCGTTTTGATTGTGAAGGAGAAACGTCGAGTGGAGCTCGACGAATTTTGTCGAGCTGAGCTAGATAATCTTTACGCATGGTTAATGCATGGTTTCTTTGGAACCGTGTGTGAAGGAAACACACAATTTTCCTGTAGCTTTCTTGTCTGTACCAATCTGTGTTTAATCGTGTGATTTGTTCACGCACAGGCAGAAGCGCCCGTGCGCATGTAAAATGAATGGTTCCACCTGCTTATCTTGTTTTCCTGCACTCTGTGTTTACCTGTGCGATTTCCTTCACGCACGGGCGAAAGCACCCATACGCACGTAAATCGCACGGGTCAACGCATCTTCATCCTCAAGTGTGTCCTGGAAGTTAAAAACGCACGGTTAGCGCACGATCGTCTGCCAAACCATGTGTGACTATTTTTCTAACCTGCTTCTATTTAAGCGCAGATTTTCCTCCATTTGAGAAGACCGGACTTCAGCCATTCTAGCCGCCTTTTTAGTGCAAAGTTCCACCATTTCCCTTTGTTCTCTACCGTGGAGAGGGTTCCCGACAAGCTTTCAATGCCAAATTTAAGTCGGAGCTTCCTCTCGGCCTCCTCCTTCATCCTTGAGCTTCAAGAAGAGTTTGATCTAACATTCTCCATCAAGCTAGGAGAAGTTTGTGCCATCCTCCACCGGATCATGACACGAAGAACACGGGTCCATTTGGGAGTTAGTGACAGCCTCCCCTACCCCATACGCAGTTGAGGACCGAGCTAGGATGCGGATTGACAACCCGGCTATTCCTTCCGTGAATCCTCAGCTAAACTTCGGATTCGGTCGATTTCGCACGCTCTCTTCTTGTTTTGTTGTTGATAGGTAGTTGATCTCTTTGTATATGATGAAGTATGTTTAATTTGATATGTGTTTTTATACAATCATGTCTATATGATTTTGTATTTAAATTATTTGCTTGAGGTGCGCCATTTCAATCCGCCACCACATCCAGTTCTACCGCTCTAGCGATTGCTAGAGGTGTGCATAACAACGAGGTGCTCTCGACCCTCATTCTGCCGTTCTCACCACCTCGTCCGCAAGCCTACTCGTCCATCCGCCTAGCGATTCGGTGCATAGCGGCCCGTGTAGTTTTCCATCTCGCCTAGCGAAGCATTGCATAGCGGCGTTGCATAGATGTAGTTTATTAGCATTTTACTTTCTTTTTTCGCAACAATCAAAACCCCCTTCGCTAACTCCGACCTAAGGACTTCAATCTCAAGTCCTCCTCAAAATTAACTCCACCTTACTGTGTTCCTTGAGAGATCGATACTTGGGGAAATTCGCCCATTTTATATTACTTGTGTGACTGGTACACTTGTCGTTCAGTGCATCAGCAACCACTATCCAAGTAGCCCATGGGGGTAAGGGCACTTGGACTATCCTACAAAACATATTACTTTAACTTAGGACCCCAAAATGAATTGGGTCCTAGGTTCTTGTTAGCTTCAAACTGAACTTGTCTTCCTGCAGATTTTCTAACAGGTAGACTAACTCTAGCTCTCGGCATAGTAGGATTATGCCAGCAATCTAAGGAAAAATGCCCCACTTTCCCACAGCACCAACACTCATGAGTGTTGTTTTTTCTTTTCTGTGTTGGTCCTGTAGTTTGGTTAACTGCTGACTGAATAAAAGAAAGAGGTGCAACAGCCTTCTTTAAGTTCATTTAGCAAGGATCTGACTGAAGGTAAGCTTTTCAGCAGTCTTTCTATGCTGGCTCTGACAACCATTTACAACAGTCTTCTTTGTAGATTAAATGTTGTTTATGGTATCAGAGAAAGCTAGATCTATCCTACTGAACAGACTGGCCCTTGGTTAGAGTCTTTGTTGGAAGGTCTTGAGTGAAGGCTACTGCCTTGTTCTTCAGAGTGGCGGCTAGGGTACCAAAGATAAATGGTCCATGATGGGTCATTTGAATGTACTCATGAGGAGTCTTAAAGGCACTCATTCCCCTATTATACCTTCCACCATTGTTGTGAACATCTTTGTTTACATAAGTGGATCTACCATTCATCTAGTGACCATAGATGCTGTAAATGTTTACTTTAGGATTTAAAATGACTTATAGGGGTGAATAGGTCCAATTTAAATATGGCACCCCTTTTCTTTAATCAGAATACTACTTTAAATAAAGTGATTTACTCAGTCATATAATCAACATAAACTAAACAACAATTAATAGAATTAACACAGCACAGCAAATCAGCACACATAACACAATGCACACAGATTAATAGTGGTTTCCTAATTTATGGGTACATCCACTTTCCCCCTTCGCCTATCTAGAAATGAACTAGATTCGGCCAAACTCTTCCTCTTTCCTTTACTCAGATATTTAGATCTTACCGCTCAGAGCCCACCCGACTCCTACAACTCAGACTTCACAAGTCTTACCACTCAGATCACCAAGATCACACACCTCAAGTTCTTCCCAAGAACTCTACCTTAGAATGAATTCTCACTCCTACCTCTCAGGCAACAAATGCCCTACAACTCAGAGAATTTTCAACTTCTCCTACCTCAGGTAATCCTAGCCCTACCTCAGCCTTATAACACAGGCTTACAACAATAAGAGATTAAATCTCCTCCACTCAGATCTACAACCAGATCTTAAAATTGAATATTACAGAGAAATGAATCAGAAAATGTCACCCAGTATGAGAGTTGAGTAACTGCTTCTTGATCTGATCTTGATGATTGTGCTTCCTTTGATTCTGAAATGATTGATCTGATCAAACCCTTCTTAGCTTTTCAAAGCATCTTGAAGTAGAAATTAGGGTTGATCTAGGCTGGAGAGATGTTGTAGATGATTTTTGATTAGATCTCTCTCCACCTTCTAAATTGTAGCTGAAGCTTCAAACTTTTGTCTTAAAATTGAACTGCTTCATTTTTTTTATTTCTTTCACACCTTTTCTCTGAAGATTGATTCCCTTAAATAGGCTCTTATAGGGGTAACCGACTGATCCGGTTAATAACTGACAATTCTAACAGCTGTCTATACCAACGTCTTGATATCTGTACTTTGGAAATAATTCTACTGAAGTGTTGAGACTTGGCTATTGAATGTGTTGACACAAGTCCTGGGTGTCGACACAGCTCCTATAGTGGTGTCGACACACTTCTGAATGTGTCGACAAAGCTCTTCAACATGTCTCGATACAACTTCTATGGAATGTGTCGACACAAGTCCTGTGTGTCGACACAGTTATCTTCAGTCTCGTTATAGCTTAATTATAGTGTGTCGACACTAGTCCTGAGTGTCGATACAGTTGACTTTAGTCTCTACACAACTTGAATAGAGTGTGTTGACACTAGTTCTGAGTGTCGACATAGTTATATTCAGTCTTGATACAATGTGTATAGAGTGTGTCGACACTAGTCCTGAGTGTCGACACAGTTATCTTTAGTCTCGACACAGTGTGTCGACACAGTTGTCCTTAGTATCGACACAGATTTTCTTTGTCTCGACATAACTTGTTCAGTGTATGTCGACACTAGTACTGAGTGTCGACACAACTTTCACCTTGACACAGCACTTCTACATGAAGTGTGTCGACATTAGTCTTGAGTGTCTTGACACTTTGTACTTAGCTTTATTCACCTGCACATACAAACTTAACATCCATCAAATACAATAATGTGTATACCATTGAGCTGAGAAGACTTCTTCAAATCAAGTACATTTAGACCAATGTACTCAACAATCTCGCCCTATTTGGAGAAGTCATAACCCCAATTCAATAATATATAACAAGATACCAAAAAATAAAGATAAAGACATATAAACATATAGTACAGTCCAGTAAGTGAATTATCACAGATAAACGCACAAACTTAATAATAATGCTGAGTAGAAAATAAGGCAAACAATTTCTGTCCTATTTAATCAACACATGAAATGTAGAATAAGCTATAATTTCCATTAAATGTTTATCATAGAATTTACTGACACAAGTTTTTTTCAGAAAAATTACAGATCAAAATTACAGATCCTAAGGTAGCTCAGGTTCCTTAATATCTATGCCTTTGCCTAATTGTATCTTGGCTTTTATTTTAGGCTCCTTGTCCTCAGAAACTACCTTACCTTTGGCTTCCTTAGCTTTATCTTTAATTATTGCTTCTTCCTTCAGCCTTTTCCTCTCAAAATAATGATATGGATTTGGGAAATTGTTGGGCTCTATGAATTTAGCAGGAAGCTTTCTTCTCTTTAAATCTTGCCTGAATTTCTGAATCACATCTTGTTGTTTCAAATATTTAGTCCATTCCTGTTCAGAATACCATTTTCCTCTGTCAGTAAAATTAGCATTCACAGCTTTCCATGCAGTAAGAATGATTGATCTGGAGATTGGATTCCATTGCTCAAAATTAGGTTTAGTCTCAGCCTTTTCTCTAAATCTTTTCTTTGATAACTGAGCCTCAGTCTCTGGAATAGTAGCAGGTTTGTCCACTTTCTCAAATATTACATTCTTATCTATGCCTTGAGGAGGACTATACATGTGGTGAACAGCTGCTTGAATAGACTCAAAATTGGATGGGGATACATGAGGAAATAATTCTGCTGCTTTAAGTAAAGGTGGCTGTTGACAACCAGATTCAGCTGTTTGATCACCCTCATACCATAGGGAAGGAAAGCCTAGAGTATATCTAAAATTGTTTGCTATCCAGGTAGCTTGTTCAGAACTTGCCTTAATCATTACTCTCTCCTCCTTTATGAATTCTCTCTCAACATGATCTCTTAGATCATTCTTATGAAATCTTACCTGGCCATCAACATAATTGATACCTGTGGTCACTGTATTATTAACCCTCAGTAAATTGTTGTCCAAAGTTTTGTAAGAATCTTTTATATCCTTAAGGAGAGATTCAGAATGACTTTGCAGTTTGGTATTGATGTCTATGCCAGTAGAATCAATTTTTGTTTCCAAAGCAGTAGTTTGGGTCTTAATTTCTCCCAAGGTAGTTTCATGCATCACTATCATATTCTCATTCAGTCTGTTCTAATTTTCAAGGACATAGCCTTGCTTGATTGCCACATCATCCTGTATTTTCTTGGCATCCTGTTGATGATTTGCTAGATAAACTACTGTATGAGCCTCTTTCTCAAATAATGAAGTTCTTTCAGTTTTCAAAAGATTTACTTCATATCTTATTGACTTGATCTCTTGGGTTAGCTGAAATTGCAACTCCTTGTTGCTTTCATCCACACATTTATCTAAATCTTGTCTTTGCTTATCAACCAATAGTTTTAGTTGCACTAGCAAAGAGCTATGATCAATTGTTGGAGTTGATGATGGTCCAGACTGAAGATATTGCTTGTAGCTCTTATTCTTCTTCTTCATTACAAAAAGTTTTCTTTTCTTCTGTTGAGAAGCATCTGCATCCTCACATTCAAAAGAACTAACCTCTTCAACTTGAGGTGTCTCTTTAGATTTCTCAGTAATAGGGGAAAACTCCCCCTCAATCCTTGTACATTCTTAAATATTTGTGTCCTTTGTCATTGGAACTTCTTCTTCAGTCTCTTGTAGAGTTGCTTCTTCCATCACTTGATCAGAGATTTCATGTGCAGGAGCTTGTGACTTTTCTAGGTCTTGAACCACATCCATTATGACGGTTGTTGTATCCATTGGTAATTATGTGAGGTTCTCCCCCTCAGCTAAGTCTTTTTCTGGGATGATCTCCCCCTGCACTTGTGCACTGGTCTCAGGGAATTGCCTAGGAGAACTGCCGTGTACTTCCTCTGGATTTTCATCTGAACTAAATTTTACCTCTTCTTCAGTATCACTAGTAGAGACTACTTCCTCTACCACTGATTTATTACCTTTTTCTCTTTTTTCTGCTTAGGTGATGGAGTTTCCTTAATCAAGACTCTGTCCCACCTAGACAGGATTCTCAGGTCCATTCTCGTCATATGATTAATCTTAGTTCCATGTTTCTGATTGATGCATCAGGAATTACCTTTACCAGATACAAACTAATTATTCTGGCCATATTAGGCTTCTGAATTCCTTCTATAATCTTATCAAACAACACTCTATTCCAGTCAGTATTGATTTTGAAGATAATTCTAGTCATCAAATTAAACATGACATTAGAAATCCTATCATGTGCTCCAGTCTTGTAGAGGAGCACCTTTCCTACTATTTCAGACAGGAATTTACCTTGGGAATTCATTCCCTTCCTGTTGAAAGAATGTCCAATACTAGTGGTTGGAGGTAGTCCACACCAAACTAGTGCCTCAGCTGTCTTGGTTGAATCCAGTTCATTATCCTATGAAATTCTTGGAATCTTAAAGACTTTAGCCAACCTTTTGGTAGTTACCTTTATCCTTTCTCCCTTAACAATGGATTTTATCTTGTCAGAGGTAGAGTTTAAGGAGGCATTGGAGAAAAATTTAGATACCTCTCTCTTCCAGATCCTGGTTGGTTCTGAAAGAAGATACTCCAACCCTGCTTCATTCACAAGGTCAATCACTTTCATTATATCTTCGGAAGAGGTAATGAATGCGTTGCACACTAGTTCATATCCCTCGTTGATGTGATCGTCCATATTTGGTGTCATTCTTGTTGAAAGATCTTGAATTTGAAGTTTGTCGACTATGGATTTCTAGGTCTTGACACACAACGATTAGTCTCTCAAGATTCCTGGCGAGTGAAGTCGACAAAACCTAACACCTACTATTTATAGTATCAGTCTTTTGAAGGTGAAAAGGCGCGTTGCATTTAGTGATTTTCTCATTATTGGGAAATTTCTGGAGTCAACAAAGAAAACCTAAGCTATCAAGATGTGTCGACATGTGTCGACACAAGGTTTATGTTTCTCAACACAGACCTAAAGGTCTCGACACAAACTTGTAATGTCTCGACACACATCCTCTTATCAGTGTCGACACACATCCGCTAATCAGTGTCGACACAGAGTCACGTGTCTTAACACTCCTTTTCTACTAATGTCGACACATGTTGTGGTGTCTCGACACACCTGTACTAATAGTGTCGACACATATTGTTGTGTCTCGACACACCTGTACTAATAGTGTCGACACACACCCTGGTGTGTCGACATAATTCTGTGACTTTGACAAAATTTGTCGTCTGACTTATATTTCCTGACTAATTAAAGTAAAATTTTTAAAATATTTGCATTCCTCATTAGTCATCCTTTTAAGTGTAATTATTTATTCAATATTCAACTTGCCTAATTCAAATTTAAAATAATTGAACTTACTTTCATCTAGGAGTTTTATAAAAATATCTGCAACTTATCTTTCAGTTGAAATATGTTGTAAGCTTATATTTTTTTCTACATTTTCTTAGAGAAAGTGATATCTAATTTCTATATGTTTAGTTCTACTATAAGAAACAGGATTATTGGTAATAGAAATTGCACTAGTAGAATCACTGAATATAATAGATTTACTTAGTTGTATACTGTAGTCCAGTAGTTGATGTTGAATCCACAACAGCTGTGCACAGCAACTACCAGCAGATATGTACTCTAATTCTGCTGTAGAGATAGCAATACTTGTTTGGTTCTTGCTACTCTAACTGATAAATCTTTTCCCTAGAAACAAGCAAGTTCTAGAAGTGCTTTTTCTGTCTTCTTTACATCCTACAAAATCTGCATCTGTGTACCCAGTAAATTCAAAATCAGTATCCCTAGGATACCAAAGCCCAAGATTGGGTGTATACTTAAGATATCTCAGTGTTCTCTTAACAGCAGTATAATGAGACTCTTTGGGGCATGCTTGGTACCTAGCACAGACACATGTTGATGACATAATATCTGGCCTACTACCAGTTAAATACATGAGTGATCCAATGATGCCTCTATAAAAGGTTTCATCAACTGGTTATCCAGATTCACCCTTATGTAGTGGCACTGTAGAACCCATTGGAGTTCTCATGGTAGAAGAATTCTCCATACTATATCTCTTAATCAACTCCTTAGTGAACTTAGATTGAGAGTTGGATATTCCATCCTCTGATTGTCTAACTTGGAATCCCAAGAAGAACTTTCGCTCACCCATGCCGCTTATTTCAAACTTGCCTTGCATAAGCCTTGCAAATTTGCTACACAGCATCTCATTGGTAGACCCAAAAAATTATGTCATCTACATAAATATGGACTAAGAGGCTTGAACCCTTGATGTTCCTACGAATAGTATCTTGTCTATCTTTCCTCTAGAGAACTTGTTCTCTATAAGAATGGTAGAGAGGGTCTCATACCTGGCTCTAGGTGTCTGTTTTAACCCATACAATGCCTTGTGTAATCTGAAAATATAGTTTTTGTGTTTAGGGTCAACAAAACCTGGTGGCTGCTCTACAAAGAGTTCTTCCTCCAGTGTACCATTTAGGAATGTTGACTTTACATCCATTTGGTAGACTTTGTATCCTTTGAATGCTGCATGGGCTAAAAACAATCTAATGGCTTCTAACCTAGCTACAGGTGAAAAGGTTTGGTCATAATCTAATCCTTCCTCTTGTCTATATCCTTTAGCCACTAACCTAGCTTTGTTCTTGACTATAACCCCATACTCATCTAATTTATTTCTATAGATCCACTTAGTGCCTATGATATTGTGATCACTAGGTCGAGGAACAAGACACCAGACTTTGCATCTCTCAAATTGATTTAACTCTTCTTGCATAGCCATAATCTAGTTGGGATCTAAATTGGCATCTTCAAACCTTTTAGGTTTTACCTGTGAGAGAAAACTAGAGTATAGAACCTCATTGTGATGTCTACTTCTAGTAATCACACCTAATCTGGCATGACCTATTATTTGATCTATAGGATGACCTCTAAGTTGTCTAATAGCTACTGGAAGGTGTCTGTCATCACCTAGTACTGCATGAGGATTAGGGTGATTCTATTCCTCCCCCTGAGCAGTTGCAGTATCTTCTAAAGGAATTTTTATATTATCTCTAATGTCTAATTCTATGTCAGGTGAGTCACTTATTTCTAGTTTTTCCATTCTAGACTTTACTACACCTAGACTAGAGCTGTTAGAGATTTCATTACATAAAATAGATGATTCATCAAATACTACATTAATAGATTCTTCTACAACTTGATGTTTCAAGTTGTAGATCCTATATGCTTTACTATGAAGACTATACCCTATAAAGATTCCTTCATGGGACTTCTCTGAGGACTTGGTTAGATAAGTTTTCCCATTATCCAAGACATAACACTTACTTCCAAAAATTCTGAAGTAGGACAGATTTGGTTTTCTGCCTTTCATTAGTTCGTAGGGAGTCTTGTTGTGATACTTGTTGATCAAGACTCTATTTTGAATATAGCAAGCTGTGTTTATAGCCTCAGCCGAGATATATTCTGGGAGAGATGTATCACTCAGCATTGTTCTAGCTACCTCAATAAGAGTTCTATTTTTCCTCTCAGCAACTCCATTTTGCTGTGGTGTTCTTGGAGAGGAGATTTCCTAAAGGATCCCTAGTTCCTTACAGAAATTTGTCATCCTTTCAGATTGAAATTCTCTACCATGGTAACTTCTAAGTTTTATCACAGTACATCCCATCCCATTCTGAATTTGTTTGACAAAATCAACAAGGATGCCTAGAGTTTCAGACTTTTTCCTTAAGAAGAACACCCAAGCAAACCTGGAGTGATCATCCACAATCACACAAGTATAAGACTTCCTTCCCAAAATAAGAACTTGTATAGGACCAAATAGATCCATATGAAGTAAGTATAGACACCTCTCAGTGTCATTGGACTGAATACTCTTAAAGGAGACTTTTGTTTGTTTTCACTTTTGACAGGCAGGACATATGCCTTCTTTGGAGCATTTTAGTTGTGGGCTATTTCTTACTAAGTCCAAAGAGAATAGTTTACGCATAGCATTGTAGTTTAAGTGAGTCAGCCTTTTGTGCCACTGTACACACAAAGTGTCTTTCTCACTAGCTACAAGACATACTGGTGATTGTTCATTTATACTAAGGAAATTTAGAAAATAAATGTTCCCACTCCTAGTGGCTGACAAGATGATCTCTTGATCACTTGAATTCCTTATCAGACACTTATCATTGTGGAAGACAATTTCATATCCTATATCACAAAGCTGACTTATGTTTATCAGATTGTGGATCAATCCTTCCACATAAGCAACTTTAGTGATGGTAACTAGGTCATTAGAAATGTTACCATATCCCTTGGTGAGTCCTTTCTCTGACCCTCCAAAGATGACTTTTGGTCCATTCTTAACTGGAGTGTAATCTCTTAGTAAACTCCTTGATCCAGTCATATGCCTGGAACATCCACTATCCAAGTACCATATTGGCCTATTAGTGGTACTTGGCTCCACCTGTAAACTCAAATTTAGTTCACCTTAGCCACCCAACAAGTTTTGGGGCCTTGGTTCTTGTTAGGCTTTGATGTGTAAAACACAGTAGTCTTTCTAAATAAAGGTGGTTGAAATCTATATGAAGGACCTGTTGGATTATACCAACAATTTAGGGCAAAATGCCCAACCTTCCCACAACACCAACACTCAAATCTGTTGTATCTTTTCTTTGGTTGCACATTTGAAGTTTTTCTCTTGTGCAACACAAAATTCTCATCCAATTTCCAAGGCAGTGGTGCAAAAGTCACACCCTTACCTTTCAGATTTGAGTGAGCTACACTGGGATCAGCCCCAAGAATTCCTTGACTTCTTGGATTGATCAACTTTTGTGGTGGTTCTTGGCCTATATTGCCTTTTGAAATCTGAACCTTCCAGCAAGGCTCTTTATTGACCTTACTGGTAGAGCACTCAGACATCATGTATTCAGGAATGCATGATCTCACGCATCTGTTAGAGGGTAGATACTTGACTGGTTGCCTATCTGGACCACTTGGAATTTTATCCTTGGATACAGACTTCTTTTTAAATTTTCTATTCTTACCAAACCCTACACCACTTCTACATGGTGCAGAAAATGTATCTATGATAGGTAGCACTGACTTAGGCTTTGAGAACTGAGTCAGGTGCTGTCTTTCCTGAGCAAGCTTTGCTTCTAGGTCTTTGACAGTCTTGACCTGTTCAATTATCACCTCTTCCTGGCTATCTATCTTGTTAGTTAATTCAATTAGTTTCAGTTTTTGTAAATCCAACTTTGTGTTAGCACTTATCAACTGAGAAGATACTCCTCTCAAGAAATCTAACTCATTGTCCTGATCCTTAGCAAGTTGTTTGCTTGCAATTAAGTCCTTTAGTACCTTCCCATACCTATTGATAAGGGAGTTAAAATCTGCTTCAATGTCTGAATCATGTTCTTTACTATATGAACATGATTCATTTTCTGATGCAAAAATAGAATCCGAGAAAAAACTATTAGAGATTGATTTTACTTTAGCAGGATCTGAACAATCCTGATCTTCTTCTCCTGGTTGAGTTTCCTTAATGGCCATCAGGCCCATAAGGGCCTCTTCCTCTTCTGATTAAGATGAATCAAACTCACTATCAGACAGTGTAAACTGTCTTTTTTCCAGTAGGCTTTTGTCAGCTTTCTTGTTTTATCCATCCTTCAAGTTCTCAGACTTTTTCCCCTTCCTTTTTGCTTGGCAATCAGTTATGACATGCCCTTTTCTATTGCAACAATAGCACACTATATTAGTTTTAATATATTTATTTTGAGAAGAGCCATACCTATCCCCAGAATTGTTCTTCCTGGGTTTCTCTGGATGATTGATCTTTTTGTGAGAAGAGTCTCATGTTGAACCCTTCCATCTTCCTTGTTTTCTTCTCCTTAATATTTTCTTGAACTGTCTAGAGAATAGAGACAGTTCCACCTCAATTATTTTTCCTTCTGTTGAGGATGATTCTGAGCACTCAGAGGCAGTTTCCAGTTTTTCTGTGAGAATTGACTTCTCTCTGACTTTTCTAGATGACTCAGCCTTTAGAGCCAAGGTCTTTTCTTTATTGAGTGCTCTGGCTGATTTTTCTTCAGACACTCTGAGATTAAGCTGTAACTCATGAGACAACTGCTTTCCAAATAGAGCCTGGGGATCTATGTTGGCTAAATTTCTAATTTTTCTTATGGCCCAGATCTTGATGTCCCATTCCTTGTTCAGGGACCTCAAGAACTTGTCATTAAGTTCATAATTAGTAAATTTCTACCATAAGTCCTCAAGTTGTTAACAATTCTGAAGAACTTTTCAAAACACTGAGCCACAGAATCCTTTTTATCTTGTCTGAAGGCTTCATAGTATTGATTTAGCAGAGATTTTCTATCATCTTTGACTTCTTCAGTACCTTCCATGTAAACTATCAAAGACTCCCACATTTCTTTGGCTGTTGTGCAGTGAATCAGATTCTTAAAAGTGGAATCATCAATTACACTAACTATAATATTCTGAGCTCTTTTGTCCATAGAGGCTAGTATGATTTCATCCTTATCCATTTCCATGTAAGTCTTGGGTGTTTTGATGTTTGCATCAAGAACTGACACTTTCATGGGTATGAATGGTCCTTCAACCACAGTAATGTATATTCTTGGATCTGCTGCCTCCAGAATAATCTGACTCTTTCTTTCCATATTCCAAAGTTTTTTTTGGAGCAGACATAGAGCTTAATGGAATTGTTTTCCCTCTGGGCCATGATGTTTCTTTCTTTGCAATCCTTTTGGATTCTCACTAGGCTGTTATGCTTTTTTCAGTGAACCTCGCTTTGATACCAATTATAAATGTTTACTTTAGGCTTTAAAATGACCTAGAGGGGGGGGTGAATAAGTCCAATTTAAATATGACACCCCTTTTCTTTAATCAGAATACTACTTTAAATAAAGTGATTTACTCAGTCAGATAATCAACATAAACTAAACAACAATTAACAGAATTAATATAGCACAGTAAGTCAGCGCACATGGCACAAGCACACAGATTTATAGTGGTTCCCCAATTTAGGGGTACATCCACTTTCCCCTTTTCCTATCTAGCAATGAACTAGATTCGGCCAAACTAATCCTCTTTCCTTTACTCAGATCTTTAGATCTTACAGCTCAGAGCCCACCCAGCTCCTACAACTCAGACTTCACAAGTCTAACCACTTAGATCACTAAGATCCTACACCTCAGGTTCTTCCCAAGAACTCTACCTCAGAATGAATCCTCACCCCTACCTCTCAGGCAACAAATGCCCTACAACTAAGAGAATTTTCAACTTCTCCTACCTCAGACAATCCTAGCCCTACCTCAGCCTTATAACGTAGGATTACAATAACAAGATAATAAATCTCCTCCACTCAGATCTACAGACAGATCTTACAAATTGAATATTACAAAGAAATGAATCAGAAAATGTCACCCAGTATGAGAGTTGAGTAACTGCTTCTTGATCTGATCTTGATGATTATACTTCCTTTGATTCTGACAAGATTGATCTGATCAAACCCTTCTTAGCTTTTCAAAGCTTCTTGAAGTAGAAATTAAGGTTGATTTAGGCTGCAGAGATGTTGTAGATGATTCTTGATCAGACCTCTCTCCACCTTCTAAATTATAGTTAAAGCTTCAAACTTCTATCTTAATATTGTGCTGCTTCATTTTTTTATTTTTTTTCACACATGTTCTCTGAAGACTGATTCCCTTAAATAGGCTCTGACAGGGGTAACCGGCTGATCTGGTTAATAAATGACAGTTCTGACAGCTGTCTGTACCACCGTCTTGATATCTGTACTTAAGAAATAATTCTGGTGAAGTGTTTAGACTTGACTGTTGAATGTGTTGACATAAGTCCTGGGTGTCGACACAGCTCCTGTAGTGGTGTCGACACACTTCTGAATGTGTCGACAAAGCTCTTCAACATGTCTCGACATAACTTCTGTGGAATGTGTCGACACAAGTCCTGTATGTCGACACAGTTGTCTTTAGTCTCGTTACAACTTGATTATAGTTTGTTAACACTAGTCCTGTGTGTCGACACAGTTGACTTTAGTCTCAACACAACTTGAATAGAGTGTGTCGACACTAGTCCTGAGTGTCGACACAGTTGTCTTCAGTCTTGATATAATGTGTATAGAGTGTGTCGACACTAGTCCTGAGTGTCGATACAGTTGTCTTTAGTCTCGACACGGTGTGTCGACACAGTTGTCCTTAGTGTCGACACATGTTTTCTTTGTCTTGACATAACTTGTTCAGTGTGTGTCGACTCTAGTCCTGAGTGTCGACACAACTTTCACCTTGACTCTTCACTTCTACCTTAACTGTGTCGACACTTATCTTGAGTGTCTCGACACTTTGTACTTAGCTTTATTCACTGCACATACAAACTTAACATCCATCAAATACAAAAATGTGTATATCATTGAGCTGAGAAGACTTCTTCAAATCAAGTACATTGAGACCAATGTACTCAACAGATGCTCTCTTGGTCATACCTGTTTGAATGTGAATGAACTTTCCTAAGCTAGTGGTAGAACATGAGCTTTGCCTTTCCCTTTGGACTGGGCAACTCTTGTGCTTCCCTTGAATCCCAACCCTTTCTTACCCTTTTGAGAGGAGAAAGAGTCTATCAAGGGCAGCACAGTACTTGACTTAGAATAGCTAGCCACTATCTTCTTCTCCCTCTAGAGCCTCTCTTCAAGGTCCCTAATGAGATTGTTCTTGTCCTTGATGGTGCCAATCTGAATAAGAGTGATATTTTTTAGTTGGCTAACTTCCCTTACTTTCTAATCCAGCAGGATTGTTATCTCAGCCTGTTGGGCAGTAACTAGCTGAAGAGTGATAATCTCCTTGGCATGATTTTTGCCCAACTTCCCGCTTTTTTTGAAGGCATCCAGAAGTGCACCATACTTGTCAATCAATTGATTGACATCATCGTCAGATTCTGATCCATCATCATCACTTGATATGGAAGCATCAGAGATTGAACTGGTCTCATAATTAGATTCTGAGGATGAGGTAGATAGGGAATGCACCTAATCTGGACCATGCTGATCCTAGCAGTATTCTTCTTCTGTCATAGCTATTAGCCCATAAGTTTTGTAGCCATCTCCCTCACCATCATCCTCCTCTAAATCACTGTCTGAATGTGACAGAGGGGCCCTAATCTCTATTCTTGCATCTAGATAGACATCATCTATATCACTATCACTAAACACAGTGGATAGTGGTGCTTTGATTCCTATCTTGGCAACAAGATAGTCTTCATTATCTACAACCGCCACCAACAGCCAATTGTAGATCTTTTCCTTTCTGCAGACTTGAAGCTTCATTGAGCTCCACTTCTTATGGTTCATTATTAAACTCATAAGAACCCTTTTAGTTATCCTTGGAGAGCACACAGTCTGTTAAGTCCTTTTTGAGCAACCTCCCTCTAATACCACTTGAAAGTCTTTAGTTTTAAGGATAGCTAAACCACCTAGAGGGACGGGGGGTGAATAGGTTTCTTAATCTCTTATGACTATCTTTTATTTTCCTTCTTTAAGTGTTTAGTGAGTTAGTAGTTTTCTGTTTACAAGAAACACACAACCTGCAATAAAGAAACAACATAAGAAGAACACACCAAATTTATAGTTGTTCCCCAGATTATGGGTACGCCCATTTTCCCTCCCACTTTTTTAACTTCTTGTTAGACAAGACACTTCTCCAAAAACTCAGCTCCAAAGAGCTTACGCCTCAGATCCCACAGGATCTCTCAGTCTCCTCCAAGACTTACAGCTCAGGCACAAAGCCCTACCTCAGAGCAAACTGCTTCTACAGCTCAGTGATCAAACTGATCTCCAACATCAGACTTGAACTCAAGTCCTATAACTCAGGCCATGAAGGATAGCCCTACCTCAGAGATAATGACTTTTCTACAGCTCAGGCACAAGGAACTGACTCAGATCTGTTGGATCCCTAGTTTATTTGGGCTAGGTTCACTAACTTAGGATGATGTGACCCAACATGTATAGCCAGGGTCATAGTTGTGTCCTAGAGTCTAGGCCAAGTCCTTAGAGTCAACATCAGATGAACCAGCTATCAACAAGACTATCAGAGACTCAAGACTTAGAAGATTTCAAGACCAAGTAAAATGAGTTCGACATTCGTCGAACTCAGGTCGACGAAAGACGTTCTCAGCTCGACGATCTTGAGATATTTCTCTGAGCTGAGCTCAACGATCTTCATTCTCTGGTCGATGAAAACTGGGATACTTCAACAAACTAAAGTCAGGACAACTCCAGATTATTCTAAGTCCAACTTCATACTTTGGTCGACGAACAAGATTCTGAGCTCGACGAACTTGGACCTCGAGTTTACAATAGTCTTCTGTTAGAAGATCACAGGTCGACGAAGTCAACTTCTCAGGATGACGAACTCAGTACTCTACTTGACGAATTCTGAAATCAGAAGATTTGTGTCGTCACTTAGGGCATGTGTTGACACCAACTATGCCGACACCTGAAAACTTGTGTCGACACCAAGAATAATCAGTCGACACCCACTTATGTTGACACCAGAAGATCTGTGTCGACACCAGAAGATTCATGTCGACACACAGACTATCAGTCAACACAAAATACTTTACTAAGTCCAGAATTATTGCTGAACTCCAGTCGACGAATGCAATTGTTAGCTCGACGAACTTTAGACAGAAAAGGCAAAGGTTCAGAAGCATGCAGTTATGTTATCAGCTCGACGATCTTGGAACTCAGCTCGACGAACAAGAAGCCGTCTGGTCGACAAATATAATATCTCAGCCGACGAACTGGTAACACAGTTCGACGAATTCGGCCAACTATTCGATGATTCCATACTTAGCCATTTTCCGGCATTCTGTCCTCACTCAAATGCGATAATTCCTGACAAATTAATGCTCTAACATTCTCTGAATATATCCATTATAGGGCGCATTAATTACAGTCTTCCTCGGGAATATTACTTGCCGATTTTCCACGGGACAGTTAAGGAAATGATTCAATGCCGATTATTCTCAAGGCGTAAGCATAAATTACCGATGATTGAGAGCTGCAAGAACATACTCAGTCAGAAAAATAGAGACACACAGATACTGACTGCAAGAATTCATACTGTAGTAGAAAAAGCTTCACACAGAAAATCATACTGAAGCTTACAGTGACATGCAGTGATCATACCTCCAGGACTTCCAAGGACAACAAAATATCAAATCAGTCAAGACGTTTATGTATCACTGCCTGTCAAGAGCTCTGATTGAAGACCTATCACCCGGCAGCAAAGCTCCAGATCTTCCCTGAATCATTCTACATCTCAGGGGGAGCTGTTTGCTAACATCATTCCACATAAGACTTCTCTCTGATTGTTGACAGAGAAGACAAAATCACTCTCTCACCCCCTCCTGTATAAAGGGTTGTCATCTCCCTTCAAAAGTGATTCCAGGTTGCAAGTCTCCTAACCAAAATACTTGAGTTGGTTTTGGGGGACCTGATCAAAAACCATTGGTGTCAAGCACCTGATCAAAAACCTGAGTGGATTCCTACTAGGATGGTAGAAGAGTGGACTACCCAGATTTGGGGAACCACTATAAATTTCTTGTGTCGTTTGGTTGCCTATCTTTTTCTTTTTTTTCTTGCTGTGTGGCTGTGATTAGGTTTATTTTTTTTTATTTTCTAGTTTCCTAATTACTGCACATTTTCAGTATACAGCAAAAGCTGTAATAGCACATTAATTGGGACCTAATAAATTATAAATATACTCTATTCACCCCCTATAGAGTATTGTAGACCTAACCCTCACGTTCAATTTGTATTAAAGAAAGGTCTCTTTAGTTTCACAAGTTAAATCTTGAACCAAAGATCCCTTGTTAGATCTACACATCAGCTTCATTCACATTTAACTTTTAAACTAGAAACACAGCCATGCCACAGAATAAAGATTATGCAAGCACCAGACCTCCAGTTTGCAACTTGCAAAAGTTTGGAATCTGGAAGGCAAGAATCAAGCTATATATGAATTCTATTGATGAAGATATCTTTGCTTCCATCTTAACAGGAGTACCTTCACCACCTGCTGCTCCTCCAAGCACTTCTACAAATATGATTGTAGTACCTCCTCCAGACTATAATGATGCTTATAGGAAAGCCAAGATGGCTGATGCAAAAGCCATGAACATATTGGCACAAACAATGTCTGATGATATTTTCCAGAAGATTGCTGAGTGCACATCAGCAAAAGCCATTTGGGATTCCCTAAACCAAATGGTTGATGGATCAGCTGATGAAAGGAATGATAGGAGATCAAATCTCATATCCCAAAATGAGAATTTCAAGAAACAGGAAGCTGAGACAGTGTCAGAGATGTATAATAGATTAAGCTCAATTATTAATGAGCTAAAAACTCTAGACAAGGTCATCACTCTCACTGAAGTGAATGACAAAATTCTAATGTGCTTCCCAAGATCATAGGACACAAGAATATGGCCCATCAAGGAGGCCAGATGCCTAAATGAGATTTCAACTGAATCTCTATTGGGTAAACTAAAGTCTTATGAGCAGTTAATAAAGACAAGGGAGGCTGATGAACAAAGAACACCTCCAGTAGCTAGAAGAGAACAGAGGATAGCCTTCAAAGCCTCAGAAGAATTAGAATCTTCAACATCAAATGAAGAACTTGTAAGTCTCTAGGCTAAGAGATTTTTCAAGATGGCTAGAAAGGATTTCAGAAGAAAGTCATCAAGAAAAGATGACAGGCCAAAGTATGATAAGACACCAATAAAGGAAGTTGTGTACTATGGATGCAGGAAGCCTGGGCACTTTCTCTCTGAGTGTCCAGAGAACCAGAAGAAAGAGAAAAGAAGAGAAAAGGAAAAGGATTCCAGGAGACAGTACACCAGCAAACCCTCTTCTAGCAAACACAGGAGGAAGGAAAAGGGGTTTGTAGCTGAGACCTGGAGTAAGACTGAAGAAGAGTCAACATCCTCAAGTTCCAGTGAAGATGAGGAAGAAGAAAGAGCAAAGGAGGTTTGCCTCATGGCAATTGATGCCTCAAGAAGCAACTCAAAAGAAGGAGATTCAGAGAATGAGGAAGTTTCTGAATCAGAAGCTGATCAGGTATTATCATGGTTTGATTATAGTTCAGAATCTTTTAAATCAGATTTTAAAATCATGTGTTTAGATTTAATCAACTATGAGAAGGAAATCAAACATCTCAGAGATAAACAAGTTAACTATGATAGCTTAGTTTTAGAAAACACTAAATTAAAAAATGAAATAGACATGTTTAGTGAACAAATCACTTTTCTGAAAGATGAATTAAGTAAAGCAAAACAACTAGAAGAATCACTAAATGGAAGAATCAAACAACTATCAGCAATCACCAACATATCTAATGCTAGATTTAATGGAAGTAAGTTAGGATTAGGTGCATCATCTCGTGAACCACCTATTATTCAGAAAAACCACCTGTCACAACCCATAAATTTTATTTCTGAGAAAGGAAAGAAGAATACTGATCAAGTATATAAGGTAAATAAAATTCTTGAACAAATTAAAACCAAGGACAAAATTGAAAAACAGAAAACACCCAATAAAAACAAAGTTCAGCAATTTTCGTCGACCTCAGATCGACAAAAAGGGGCCAGTTCGTCGAACCCAGATCAACGACCTATGAACGCCAAATATAGTTATCATTATTCGTCTAACTGCGATCGACGAACTTTGTATGGTTCGTCGAGCAGAGCTTGACGAATGTGGGGTATAGAGAATGAACATGTTCATTCACTGGGTAGGGATCGATGATCTCAACCCAATTCGTCGAACTCTGGTCGACGAACTTACATAAATTCGTCAAACCCAGGAAGACTTAACCTAAACTATAACTTCAACAGAAACTTAAATACCTATAGGAAATAATTTAATCCATTGGCTTACTGGACCATTCCACCTAGGAGAAATCACCCCCTAAGATATAAATCCCAGCCAGAATTTTCTGTTATTTCTAGTTTCTCTTATCATCCATACAAAGGGCCCAAGGTAACCTGGGTCAAAAATCATTAACTGTTTGTATTGCAGGTGAAAATTTGTCCTGGGGTAAATCAAACTTGGTACCTGGACAGTGGCTACTCCAAGCATATGACTGGCAGCAAGGACATTCTATTCAACTATAAGTCCAAGCTGGGGCCAAAGGTTATCTTTGGTGACTCAAAATGTGGTCAGTTAGAAGGAGTTGGAGAAGTGAGAATTGGGGCTGTCACATTCAGAAAGGTGACATATGTAAGTGGACTGTAGCATAACCTCATCTCCATAAGTCAATTATATGATGATGGTTATCAGGTATACTTTAACCCATCTACTTGCTCTATCATTGATAAAAACAACCAAACTGATTTAACTGGAAGTAGACAAGGAAACATTTACTTAGTAAATTTTCTTTCTGCCACAACTGATATCTGTTTACTGAATTTAACTAGTAATCAGAATGATTTATGGCACAAAAGACTAGGATATGTAAACCTAAAAAACATTGCTAGGCTATCTAAGCACAACCTTGTTAGAGGTCTGCCTTCTGCTCCCTACAAGAAGGAAGGTCTCTGCAGGGCTTGTTAATTAGGCAAGCAAACTAAAACTTGTTTCAAATCAATTAATAAGAGTGATTCACCTAGGATCTTGTACTTGCTACACTTGGATCTTTTTGGACCCATTGCTGTACAAAGCCTAAGAGGGAAATCATACACTTTAGTTATAGTGGATGACTTCTCCAGGTTCAGTTGGGTATTCTTTCTTAGAACAAAGTCAGATACATTCAAGGTTCTTACAGATTTTCTCAGGACCATAGAGATTGAGTTCTCTACTTATGTTGCATTGATCAGAAGTGATCATGGCACAGAGTTTGAGTCTCTTCTTATGCATGAGTTCTGTAAGAAGGAAGGTATTAGGCATTGCTTCTCAGCTCCTAGAACTCCCCAACAAAATGGGGTAGCTGAAAGGAAAAATAGGACACTCATTGAAGCTGTAGGTACATTACTTGCTGATGCATACATGCCACTAACCTTTTGGGCAGAGGTTGTAAGCACTGCAAACTATGTCATGAATAGGAGTTTAATTCACAAATTGAAGAACAAGACTCCCTATGAATTGCTCAAAGGGAAGAAACCTAAAATAAATTATTTTAAAGTTTTTGGTTGTACATGTTATATACATAATAACAACAAGAAATATATTACAAAGTTTGAAGCTAAGGTTGAAGTGGGAGTTTTTTTAGGATACTCCCAAGTAAGCAAGGCTTATAGGGTATTTAATAAATCAACATTAAAAGTAGAAGAGTCAATTCATGTTTCTTTTGATGAAACTAACATGTATTGCAAGGAGAAAGAAGTTTCTACCAGTAGAAACTTGCAGGTACCCCACTTGTGTGAGACATTAGATGGACTAAACCTCACCCAAGAGGTTCCCACTCACCCCCCCTCCATAAGTCATTGAAGATAGTGAAGAATATGAAGCCGAAGAACATGAGCCTCAACCAATAGCTAATATAATTCCACAAGAGGAATTTATTCAAAATGCTATTGCACAACAAACTCCACCCACTGATTTTGTCACACTTACGGATCACCCCAGATCTCAAGTAATTGGTGACATATCAGCAGGTGTATAGACAAGGCATCAACTCAACCAAGACTTGATGCATGCCTGTTTTCTCTCTCAGGTTGAACCTCTAACCATTCATGATGCTGAGCAAGATACCCACTAGATCATTGCAATGCAAGAGGAACTAAACCAATTTGAGAGATGTAGAGTTTGGGATTTGGTTCCAAGACCCCAAAACTACCCAGTTATTGGAACCAAATGGGTTTTCAGGAATAAGCTTGATTCCCAAGGAGTCATTGTGAGGAACAAGGTTAGGCTTGTTGCTCAAGGATATAGGCAAGAGGAAGGAATTAACTATGATCAGACATTTGCACCTGTTACAAGGTTGGAAGCTATAAGGATCTTCCTTGCCTATGTAGCATTCAAAAAGGTTCAAAGTTTTTCAAATGGATGTGAAAAGTGCTTTCTTAAATGGAGTGTTACAAGAAGAGGTTTATGTAGAACAACCTCCAGATTTTGTTTCTCCAACTTATCCCTCTTATGTTTTTAAATTAAATAAGGCTCTTTATGGTTTAAAGCAAGCTCCAAGAGCTTGGTATGAGACCTTAGCAAGTTTCTTATTAGAGCATAAATTTACAAGATAAAATGTAGATAAAACTCTTTTCACTAGACATCATAAAGACCAAATCTTTTTAGTACAAATCTATGTAGATGACGTTATATTTGGCTCTACAGATTCAAAATTGTGCAAGAGGTTTTCTGACCTCATGCATTCTAAATTTGAAATGAGTAGCATGGGAGAGCTTTCATATTTCCTTGGTCTCCAAGTGAAACAGCTCCCTGATGGCATCTTCATCTCTCAAGAAAAATATGCTAAAGAACTTCTAAAAAAGTTTGGGATGGCTGATGCCTCAGCTAAGAAAACTCTCATGGCCACCAATGCTGTTGTGGACTCTGATATACCAGGAAAACCTGTAGATCAGAAACTTTATAGGGGCATTATTGGGTCCCTATTATACCTCACAGCAAGTAGGTCAGATATTATGTTTGCTACATGCCTTTGTGTTAGGTTCCAAGTGAACCCTAAAAAATCTCATCTAATTTTCTTAAAAAGGATTTTAAGATATATAAAGAGTTGTCCTAATCTAGGCCTATGGTATCCTGCTGAATCAGAATTTGAGTTAACTGGATACTCTGATGCTGATTTTGCTGGATGCAGGGTTGATAGAAAAAGTACTTCAGGAACTTGCCAGTTCCTGGGTATGAGATTAGTATCATGGTTCTGTAAAAAGAAAACATCAGTGTCAACTTCAACTGCCGAAGCAGAATATATTGCAGCATGTCAGTTGTTGTTCACAGATGCTCTGTATACAGAATCAGCTTCTACATTATGGATTCAACTTAAATAATTCAACCTTATTATTTGATAATACTAGTGATATAGCCATAGCACAAAATCCAATTCACCATAGTAGGACAAAACATATTGACATAAGACATCATTTCATTAGGGAGTGTGTAGACAAAAATAAGATTAAGCTTGTCTATATCTACACTGATTTACAAAAAGCTGATATATTCACAAAACCTCTGGATGAGAAAAACCATGCTTTCTTTCTAAATCAGCTGGGAATGATCAATGGAGAAGACTTAGTTTAAGTTCTATCTGCATTCGACGAATTTTCCAGAGTTCGTCGAACGGAGTTCGACGAACCAGGGAAAGTTTGAGATATACTCGTCGAACGGAGTTCGACGAACTCTCTGTGAGTGAAATAATTTTCGTTGACCAGCGATCGACGAACTTTGCTTCAGGAGATATTCGTCGACCTAAGTTCGATGAACCGTCTTCAATTCTTTTGATGAGCTTGACGAATTATTTAACTCAAAACTATTTCGTCGACCTCAGTTCGAAGAATTAATTTTATTTTCGTGGAACGGAGTTTGTCGATTCATATTCTGGAAAACCATATATCTAGGTTTTCTTCGACCTCCATCCCGCGCTTTCTGTTCCCTTGCACTTGATTGCCATTTCTGTGTCCTTCTTGCAGGTGCTTTCAAAGGCGACTCTGGCAAGCAATCTTATAGGAATGAAGTTTGATACATGATTTGACGTGGATTTCGATTCATTTCAACATTCCGATCCAATCTTTCTGTATATCCTGGAACTTCTTGAAGAACAGGAACTAAAAACCATGATGACAAGAAGGATCAAACTACACAGCATGGAAATCAGGGAATAGGTATACACACTGTCGTCCACAGAAGAGAACACCATGACAGGCACTATCGTGGGTAACTCTATCTCTTTAACCCCCGCAATCTTAACTGAGATTTTTGGATTGAGAAATGGAGAAGAGGACCTCAAAATTGAAACAGAGGAGTTTGATATGATGTTGCGCCTCATGGATTATGCTGGAGACAATCCCAATAAACTATTGAAGAAACACTTGTCTGCTCCCTATAAATTTTTAGTAGACTTGGTTGGCAAAGTGCTACTTGGAAAACACACTGCACACGATTATATCACCAGACAACAGTTTCTGGTTATGTGTGCAATCATCAACAAGAAGCCAATAAACTGGGCACAACTTATGTTTGATTTGATAAAGAAGAAGAACACTAAGAAGGAAGTCTGTTTTGGAAGAATTCTAGGAATCTTCCTACAGGAAAAGGCTGTTGAATCCCTGGTCTCCCAGACCATATTCATAAATGCCAGTAAAAGGCTGACATGTGCCTTATTTGGCAGATGGAGAGGACCATCACTAAGCCCTCTATGGCTTCCACCTCTTCCACCAAAGATTCTGAAGGCACAAGGGCTGTCAAATCCACTCCCCACCCTACTGAAGAAAACATTCCTTCCACATCTTCTCTTCCAGCCCCCCTTCCAACAACAATAAAATCCCCAGTCACTCCATCTTTACCAATCACAATCACTGATATTCCCTCGTCCTCCCTTCAGGAAAATCAACCACCCACACCTCTTGAATCCCCTCATGACACATACATTTCCACACCACCACAGTCTCCACTTCCCCCACATCTCTCTTCCATACCATCTTACATCCTACTATCAGACACCATGATGCAAGATGCCACCCTTCCATCCCCATCAACATCTAACCTTCACATACCTGATGTTCCACCCTCTATTCCATCAATAGTTGTCACCTCTTCTACACCAACTACAACACCATCTACCACTTTCTCATTGGACCCCTCTACCATCTCATCTATCATCACCATCATCACTCCCCTTCTTAAATCACTTATAGCAGAGGCCATTACACCTCTTACTACCACTATTACCTCTTTATCTTCCCGAATATCTGCTCTCACTGCTGCCCCCTCCTCAGTCAGGGGCCTGGCCTCAGTACCTACTGAAACCAGGCAGGGGGAGATTCCTGATGATGAAGCGGCAGCTACAGCTTCAGAGTCTTCAGCTCCAGCACCAGCAAATACTCCAGTCTTCACTGCAGAATATACAGATTGTATAAGTAAAGATTTACTTGATTTCATTGATACTGATATGGATTTTGATGAGTCAGATTCTGAAGGATTCAAAACTGTTGGTGACTTTATTGTAAATCCCATAGTTAACTTAGAACAATTGCTGTAAACTTTTGATACTGTATATATGCATCTTCTTCCAGAAGAATTTACTAAGCCACATTTGGCTATTATTCCTTATACCTCTCCTGTCAGTCCAGCAGTTGCTAAGCAACTATGTGATAGCTTTTAATTCCAGTATCTGCACCAATTTTTGCAGTCATTCCATCCCCTCCAGTAGCTATCTCTGCACTAACTTTTGTAATGGATGACTCCCCTATGCCAGATCTATATGAGTTGATCTTGGCTGACATTGCAGAAGAAACAAAAGTAGCTGAAAGCTCAGTTCAGGTTCCAACTGAAAAGGTTATTGTATCTGAGGACATCTTGAGAGATATAGATGCTTTATATGATAATCCTCAGGATTCAGATGTTGATGATGATGATGATGATGAAGATTCAGATGAAGAAGCTGCTAAGAAAAAGAAGAAACTTTTGTCAAAGAAAAGGAAAGCTCCTCCTCCTCCTACTGCTAAGCCAAACCCAAAGAATGACACTCCATAGTATATCCTTCAAAATATTACTCCTTACAAAGGAATGCCAGCACGAATGTGGTTGTCTAAAAATCAGCAAAAGGAGAAGAAAAGAAGTAGAAAATATTCTCCTCCACCAGTTCATCAGTACAGAAGAGATCCACCTCCTCCACCTCCTCCAGCAGCTGGTGCCACTGGCTATAGCTCTCAGAGGTCTGCCCCTATTCAAACCTATCAGAGACACCAAGGGAGACCTTCTGGAAGCAGTCAGCAAAGGCCTCACTCTTCAGGAAGTCAACAACAACAACATCAACAACATCAGCAGCAACAGCAAAGTATCTCTGCAGACCAGAAGACTAATAGTCATGAAAGACCATATTCACCTCTTGTTCCTTTTGAGGATCCTGAAACAGCAAAACCTGCTAGAATGGCTAGATTCCAGGAAATTATTGGTCTTTCTTTGATTAATAAAGCAAAAGCTGAAGGCAAAGATATATCAGGATATTCAACTATGTACAAATACAGAAAGGAAGAACTCAAAAGATTTGATAAAGTAAATAAATTGTTCAATGTTGATGATTACATGAAGCTACATCCTGAAGCAGTTGTCCCCAGAACTACATCTCTGAAGATTATTGGGGCAGCTGACATGACAATGACATAGGCACAGGCTTTGGATCAAAAAAGAGAAATTATCCTTACAAAGCCAGGAGAAAAGACCAAAGAAGATAAGCCCACAGATAAGGAAAAGAAGAAATAATCTTTACATTGCTTCAATTTTTCTTCTCTCTGCATTAGCCTTAAAACTGATTTGTCTGTTTAAAACAAAGCTCATGTACGTATATATCTGATGCATGTGTTAGTAATCTCTGTCAGATATACCTTTTTTCCTACTTTGTTTATTTTTATGTTTTTTTTGAGTCTATTAGTGACCTCACCCAAATAGGGGGAGATTGTTGGATCCCTAGTTGATTTGGGCTACGTTCACTAACTTAGGATGATGTGACCCAACATGTATAACCAGGGTCATAGTTGTGTCCAAGAGTCTAGGACAAGTCCTTAGAGTCAACATCAGATGGACCAGCTATCAACAAGACTATCAGAGACTCAAGACTTAGAAGATTTCAAGAACAAGTAAATTGAGTTCGGCGTTCGTCGAACTCAGGTCGACGAAAGACGTTCTCAGCTCGACGATCTTGAGATATTTCTCTGAGCTAAGCTCGACGATCTTCATTCTCTGGTCGACGAAAACTGGGATACTTCGACAAACTAAAGTCAGGACAACTCTAGATTATTCTAAGTCCAACTTCAGACTTTGTTCGACGAACAAGATTCTAAGCTCGACGAACTTGGACCTCGAGTTCACAACAGTCTTCTATTAGAAGATCTCAGGTCGACGAAGTCAACTTCTCAGGATGACAAACTCAGTACTCTACTCGACGAATTCTGAAATCAGAAGATTTGTGTCGTCACTTAGGGCATGTGTCGACACCAACTATGTCCACACATGAAAACCTGTGTCGACACCAAGATTAATCAGTTGACACCCACTTATGTCGACACCAGAAGATCTGTGTCGACACCAGAGGATTCATGTCGACACACAGACTACCAGTCAACACAAAATACTTGAATAAGTCCAGAATTGTTGCTGAACTCCAGTCGACGAATGCAATTGTCAGCTCGACGAACTTCAGACAGAAAAGGAAAAGGTTCAGAAGCATGCAGTTCTGTTATCAGCTCGACGATCTTGGAACTCAGCTCGACGAAGAAGAAGTCGTCTGGTCGACGAATATAATATCTCAGCTCGACGAACTGGTAACTCATTTCGATGAATTCTGCCAACTGGTCGATGATTCCAGACTTAGCCATTTTCCGGCATTCTGTCCTCACTCAAATGCGATAATTCCTGACAAATTAATGCTCTAACATTCTCTGAATGTATCCGTTAGAGGGAGCATTAATTATAGTCTTCTTCAGGAATATTACTTGTCGATTTTCCACGGGACAGTTAAGGAAATGATTCAATGCCGATTATTCTCAATGCATCAGCATTAATTACCGATGATTCAAATTTTTGAATAGAGATAGAAGAATACAATATAGAAAATTGAGAGCTGCAAGAACATACTCAGTCAGAAAAATAGAGACACACAGATACTGACTGCAAGAATTCATACTGTAGCAGAAAAAGCTTCACACAGAAAATCATACTGAAGCTTACAGTGACATGCAGTGATCATACCTCCAGGACTTCCAAGGACAACAAAATATCAAATCAGTCAAGAAGTTACTGCATCACTGCCTGTCAAGAACTCTGATTGAAGACCTATCACCCTGCAGCAAAGCTCCAGATCTTCCCTAAATCATTCTACATCTCAGGGGGAGCTGTTTGCTAACATCATTCTACATAAGTCTTCTCTCTGATTGTTGATAGAGAAGACAAAATCAGTCTCTCACCACCTCCTGTATAAAGGGTTGTCATCTCCCTTCAAAAGTGATTCCTGGTTGCAAGACTCCTAACCAAATGACTTGAGTTGGTTTTTGGGGACCTGATCAAAACTCATTGGTGTCAGGCACCTGATCAAAAACCTGAGTGGATTCCTACCAGGGTGGTAGAAGAGTGGACTACCTAGATTTGGGGAACCACTATAAATTTCTTGTGTCGTCTGGTTGCCTATTTTTTTCTTTTTTTTTCTTGCTGTGTGGCTGTGATTAGGTTTATTATTTTTTGTTTTCCAGTTTCCTAATTAATACACATTTTCAGTTTACAGCAAAAGCTGTAGCTGCACCTTAATTGGGACCTAACAAATTTTAAATATACTCTATTCACCCCCCTCTAGAGTATTGTAGACCTAACCCTCACTTTCAAGATCCAAATCTGGATCCTATACATAGACCCAAAGGTCCTACCCTCAGAGAGTATGACTCTCCTATAGCTCAGGCAAAACTACCCCACCTCAATCTCAAAACCCCTATAACTCAGATCCACACAGTATCCTACCTCAGACCCAAATGTTCTACACTCAGATCCAAAACTGGATCCTACACTCAAGCAAATTTGCCCTACCTCAAGCACAAAGTCCTTACAACTCAGATCCAAAAGGATCCTACAGAAATGAAATAGTTTGAGTTAATATGATAAATAACAATTTTTGTGTCTGCTACTAGAGCTGAGTTATCTCAGCTATAACTCTCTTCACAACAGCAAGAATAAATTCTTCAATAAATATCTGCTTCTGTTGGAAGTATCTCAGATAAGTGTTTCTGAACTTGCTGAAGAAGACTGAAGAATGATCTTAAGTTCTTCAACCAGCTAACCTGAACTTGCAGTAAACTGAAAGCTCTGTTTCTTCTTTTTATTAGTAACAAGTCTGAACATGCTGTAGTAGAAGAAAATGCTACAGCTATCTGGAATCAACTTTTGGTTCAACTGGAATGACTTCAAGCTTTTAGCTCGGTAGCAATGGAGAGGAAGATGAAGTCTAGCCACAAAAAGTGAAACCCTAAAAGTTAAGTTCTTCCTTGAGAAGCTGTCCCTTTTATCTTTCGTCGATTAACGACTCCAATAAGCAGTGAGGACCACCTGCAGTTTGTTGGATCGTGAGGCGCCCTTACCGGGGGGGGTGGTGAAAAATGGTTAACAATTTTTTTTAATCTAAATCAGAGTTTACTTGATAAAATAAGTGTAGAAATCAGAAGTAATTTTTCATAAATAAAAATAAACAATTAGAAACGTATATGAATCTAGAGACTAAGGCTTTTGAAAAATATAGCAAACTTTTGATTTCACTGGTCCTTCTACAAGAACCGGCAGGCTAAAGCAAATCTCTCCTTGGAGCTTGCTACTAGCCTCTCCCTAGATTTAACCACGATCTAGACTTTGCACACAAGGTAGAGATTACTCCTTAAGGCACACAAGGACTTAGACGCCACACACAAGGCAACGATTCTCTCCTAAGCCACGCAAGGACTTAGACGCCACACACAAGGTGGCAATTTCCTCTCTCAATTACAATGGAAAAAAGAATAAAACAAAACGTAAACTTCAGAATTAAAACTCCCTCTAAACGAAGCGCTGAAGATGCCGACGAATCCTTGCCAAGGTTGCTTGAAATGTCGTGTACGAGCCATCGATCTTTCGTACTTAAACCTTCTTGGGATAATGGAGTAATTCTGAATGCTGGAGCTCTCTGGATTAGTGGCACGAGAAGGAACACTCCAAATTCTGTAATTGGTAATCTCCACAAAAAATGAGTTGATTTTATATTTTAGCGATATCGCCCGACGACACTAGCTATCGCCAGATGGCGATATCTTCTCTGGGTCTCAAGTGTCCCACGTATTCCTGATTTTCGCATAGTACATCGATCACAACCAATCGTGGGATATCGCCTGGTGATATCAATGTCATCGGGCGACATCGAGTGTAACTGCATGCCACGTGGAGGTAATGCTATAACTGTTCAGCCACTATCACCAAGTGGCGATAACCAATATCGTCTGGCGATATCTCCTTAGCTATCTGTTCTGACCCAAATCAAAACCCAAATTCTATTAGTGTTTTAATGGTTATATCTGCACATCATAAACACTATATGATCAAATACAACTTAGATTTGTTATTAGCAAACTAAGAAGCGTGGAACGCATGCTCCAACAATCTTTCCCTTTTGATAATAACAAATCCACTTACATAGAAATCATGAATGATCTATAAAGTTTTAGTAAATATGATTAACAAGAATAAGCATTTGTATGTGCACAAAACTCCTCTTGGATGTAATACTCCCCCTACATGTGTAATCCCCCTAAAGCTAAGTAGATTGAACCAATATATGTTATTGTTAATTTAAGAAGTTAGTTAAATTAAAAATTAAAATCAATCCTAATTATGAATGGTTTCTCATTAAATTTTCCCCCTTTTGGTATTGTCAAAAGAAATAGCAGAGTGATGCGGATGCAAAAATAGGAAAAATGACAAATGAAGAAACAAGTATAGAGTATGTGAAACATTGTATAGTAATGAAAAGTGTGGGTGAACACTAACATTGTCAACTTTCATCCATTTATAACATAGACACATACTATAGTGAAGATAATATAGAATCATTTGCGGTCCAATTCTCATGAGAAGAAATTTTAGAGAAGATAATGTTGTGTACATGTGAGAGATTGATGAAAACATAATGAAAATCATTACAAATATGTGAACACATGGAAAGTGAAAAAAAAAACAACATACCATAGAAATATACATAACTACCTATACATTTACCCAATAATTCAGAGCACAAAGATAAAAGTAATATCCATATAAAGGTTTCACAAGACACTTTACAATTCTTTCCAAGATGCTCAGCCTCACATTGCTTATTAAGAGTTATCAGAAGGATAAGTAGTGCTTGGTGGAGGTTCCTTCTCAGCTTTTGTTTTGTTTGTATTTTGCAACACATCAACAAATATGTGGAATTTTTTATTGTTAAATAAGTAATGTTTTTCATTTTACTTGACAAAGGATTCTGAATTCACTTGAGTGACCATATAGGATAATCAAATATGTATTGTGCAAAGAAAACAAGGATAAAGTAATAGTGTCAGCATGAAATCTAGTGGTTATGGTAGAACATTCACAATTCATATATGTAGTAAGGGAAGTCAAATGTAGATTTTCACAATTGTGGGTGTGAGAACATGATCATAACTAAAACATTTCTCATACTTAGAGGCATGCGTAAACAATTTCATAAGTATAATACACTAGGAGAGTTGTATATAGAAAATGATATACAAAGTTTAAATAAGTGAACAACGTTATAGATAACTCAAAATTTTAGAATACACATTATACAATGCCTAAACGAGGTACAAAAGAAACTATAATGTGTAAAGGAGTATTTGTATTCATATCAATCTAGACCAGAGACTCGAGGGCTTTTTGTAATTTGCGGATATCGCCGTGCAATATCGGATATCGCTGATAGGCGATATCGCAAAATATAAAAGTTGCCCGTTCTAAGTCGAAGACATCGTTTGGATCATTATTTTCTGAAGACCTAGAGCATATTCTGAACCCGACGCGGCAAAAGCTCAAATCAAGGTATTTCCATTGAAATTTTGCCTTCTTTCTTTAGGATTTTTGATTGAAATGGTTAGAGAATTGATTCCATGTAATTTTAGAGAGAAACAATTTCACTTTTGTTAGTTGATTTGCTAGGATTTGGGATAAAACTAAAGTATAAAATTTTGAGAGATTAAACCTTAGATCCTAGAGATTGATGAAGTGTAAATATAGATTTAGGATTTTTTGAGCAACCTAAACTTAGATCTAGAGTTTGTCTAGTAGATTCTCCAAAAAAACATGGTTTTAGGGAAGAATATGATGAATAGTGTTTTTGAAATTTTTCCTTGAAGTTCTTTAGGTAAATAATTTGAATTTTTTCCTGATCTGGTATGTAGAGATGTTGAATGTTGAAATTGTATTTCGAAATCCCACATAACTCAATTTTAGATATCACCCGGCGACAGTGAGTGTCGCCCGACGATATTGGCAATTTCTGTTGTTTAATTTTTTGTCTTATCATTGCAGATATTGCAGTTATGGCTTCCAGTTCAAAGGCTAGGAGAAGGACTGGCCATGACAGTCACTCATCATACCAGAGATATTCGGGTATCGAAAATGCGAACATCGGTGTTGGGAAAATCATTAAATTTGACCCAGTTCGACACGCACACATACATGACCTTCTGGCAATGGCAGGTATCATGTCTGTCATTATACCAGACTCGTTTTCTTCAGTGATGATTAGGTTGTTTTATAATTATTTAAAAGATCCTAATTTCACTGAATTGAACGGAGGAGTGCGATCCCGTATTCAAGGACAAACAGTGGAGATAACCCACTATGACCTAAGGAAAGAGTTTGGGTTGATTGAGCGTGAACATGTTTTAGATGTTGTGGAGAATTATAGAAAGGATAGATATTGGACGTTATTGAATATGGTTTTACATGGAAATTCCATGAAAAAACTTATCCAATCCATGACCATGCTCACTACAGATGCACAATTAGTGCAAGATATCTTGAGGCATACCATCATGCTCAAGTCTGGGGATATAAGAAAGATCACGGCTAAATTGAGCTATGTAACATATATGATTTGGAGAGGGAGCCATTTGAAGTGGCAGACTTCATTCTTACTATAATACTACACACGTTTAGACTAAAGAATCTGATGTCAAAGAAGCTTAACACTTTACCGATGGGTCGGTGATCTAATGTATCTTGTATAATAAATATAGTTAGATCGACCCGGAGTTCTATTTTGATGATTGTGAGCCTTCCATTTTCCATACGAATGGTACACATACTAGTGGTTGTTCATCACGAGCTGGATCCACACGATGTAGTGAACCCGTATCGACGATCAGAAACCAACCATTATCCAGAGGTAGATCACTGCGTGAAGGATTGGATGACTTGCGAGAGCCGTTCGAGAAACACAAGATCGAAGTAAGAAAACATCAAACAAGAATGCAAAAGTTTTTCAAATTCCTGACCAAGAGTCTCAATTTGAAACCAACTCTGGTGGAGGCGGCAGAGTGGGAGAAACCGATCGTGGAGCCTCCACGACAATCTTTGCGCCGACCTCATCGGACACGAAGCAGCTCCACTCAAGAACAGGAGGATACTAGTGCTGGGGATAAAAGGATTTTTTGACGTTCGGACAGTTAAAAGACTTCTGGACATATTATCGGGCGACAGCCAGTAACGCTGGGCAATAGTGAATTTTATGCTTTTTCTAGTTTCTGTATCCTTTGGTGAACTAATATCTATAATAATTTTATGGAACTACATTGTAATCTCAGGGAACTATGAACATGTATTTGTAATATGTTTGTTCTTTTAAGTTTAATTTTAGATTTTTGTTTCAATTTTTTGATTAACAATTTTTTTAAAAATTGATGCTAAAGATCACGACAGTGAACCGGTCGCACAAGTAATATAAAGTGGGCGAGTTTTCCCAAGTATCGATCTCTCAAGGAATACAGTAAGGTGGAGTTAATTTCGAGGAGGATTTGAGATTGATGTCCTTAGGTCGGAGTTAACTAAGGGGGGTTTTGATATTGCGGACAAAGAAAATAAAACACTATCAACTACTCCTATGCAGCGCCGCTATGCGATGCTTCGCCAGGCGGGATGGAAGACTCGTCAGGCCGCTATGCACCGAATCACTAGGTGGATGGGCGAGTAGGCTTGCGGATGAGGTGATGAGAATGACGGAATGAGGGTCGAAAGCACCGCTTCGCTACGCACGGTACTAGCAATTGCTAGTGTGGCAAGGGCGGATGGATGGTGGATGATATAGCGCGCACCTCAAGCAACTAAAGCGTAAAACAATACAGAATCACATAGACATGAATCTAATAAAGTTTACATCTAAAGTGCAACAACATCAATATAAATGAAGTTTTAACACACATATACAACAATAAAGGAAGAACAAGTCAAGAGATCGACCGAATCCGAAGTCTTGCTGAGGATTCACGGTTGGAATCGTCGGGTTGTCAATCTGCGTCCAAGCTCGGTCCTCAACTGCGTCCGGGGTAGAGAAGGGTTGTCACCACCTTCCAATGGCCCGTCTTCTTCGTGTCACGATAGCGGACGAAAGTTGCAAGCTTCCCTTTGCTTGATGGCTATGGCGTTAAAGCTTGAAATGAACCCAAGAGATGATGGAGGAGGCTGAGAGGAAGCTCCGGCTTGGATTTGGCGGTGAAAGCTTGCTCGGAGCACCTCCCTCGGGTGGAAGATGATGAAAAACAGTGGAGAAGGCGGAAAACAGCGGAGAAATGTCGAGAGATCCCAGCGATTCTGAATTAGGGCAAGACCTGCGATATTTATACAAAGCAGAATTGAACAATGCGCACGATCACGGACGCACGACCAGTGGTCGTGCGCACTATGTCCAGTGATCGTGCGCACTGGCATGGCAGAATAGGAAGAAGAACTGGGATAACGCGCACGAGCAGTGGCGCACGGCCAGTGGTCATGCGCACTAAGCTCAATGGTCGTGCGATTACCCCAGACAGGACTACAGGAAAAGAGGAATCAATGCACACGATCAGTGGCGCACGACCGGTGTTCGTGCGCACTATGTCCAGTGGTCGTGCGATTACCCCAGGCAGATTTTGGAAATCATGGAACATTGTGCACGATCATCGGCGCACGACCGGTGGTCGTGCGCACTATATCCGATGATCGTGCGCAGTATTCCTGCTTCAAAACATCGCCGGAACACGCACACGACCCCTAAACCCAGTACTGATATGTGCAGACATTCCAGGCAATCACAAAAAGGAGTACAAACATTAAAAGTACAAAAATACATAACCACGGGCCTAAGTGTGCACTTCCTATGGAAATATAGACAAGATAAAATAAGAACGATAAAGAAGTAAAAGTGAAGTGCAAACGCGTGAAAACTATCCTAGATGAGTCCGAAAAACCCTATATAAATCGGACTCATCACACCCCCAGAATTAACTGTTTGTGCTTCCCGAGCAAACAAAATCTAAGCAGATAGGGAAAATTACTAGCTAACAAAGAGATTGAAAAACAAAGTACCATGCGAAGTCGCATGCTCGCGTGCGTAAAAATATAATAGAGAAAATTTCTAAGTATGCAGAATAGTTTATATTTTTCACAATGCGTATCAAAATTTTATTACTACTCAAAAATAGAATCACGGTGAATCAACCGGTCACGCATAGGAAGAAAGTAGGCAGGCCACTAAGGTGAGCTTTGCCAAAGATCGGGGCTCAGGATCACCTCCAAAGGAATCCACCAATGTCGGAGACCATACGCTTGCCCGTTCACACTCTCTCCACGGCACTAGTTAGACTCAAGCGCAAATCCGTAGGACTTTAGGATAATCACGGGGCTTGGGTTACGGTGAGGTAAATAATGATAAAAAGAAAGACTATGCACCTAACCTAAATGAGCTAGCCTAAAAATAATCCAACCGCTAACCACAATATATGCAGCTACACCACACCTCCAGACTTAACTTTTAACATATGGGTGTGTGCACCGCCTACTCCAAATATAATAACATTTCCAAAAAGATTTTCAATTTAAACTTTTTCTTTTCACTTTTTTTTTCTTTACAAATATTTTTTTTCATTTTATTTTCACAATTCAGCAGATATAAACTTGGGAGCACTTTCACATTTTCAAAAATAATAACACCACATCACATCCCAATATGAAAATATAAAACACTAAAATCAACTTGGGTGTGCGACTAGGATTGGCTATGAGGCTTTGGTGAATGAAGGTGGAGCCGAATCAAAAGAAGGGTAGGCACAACGGGGCTAGCGAGGATCTGACGTTAGGAACGGTACAAAGCTCAACCGGGCCAAAATGATGGCCTACATCATGCTTACGCTAGACAAACCAAGTACCCATGCTTCGAGAGTAGCTTGGGGCAAGTTCTTAACCACCATGAAAGATGATCCTTCCTCCCGACTCGAGCAAAATGAGTCTAGTGACGGCTACGCACATTCCTATACTACCGTTTGATTCACACCGGATTCACCAACTTTTGAGTAGAATAAAAAGATCTTTATGCAAATAGAAAAGTATAAAACCATAAGCATACAAAAAAATTAAATCTACTCGAATTTCTACACGAGACGAGACCAGTTGACTAGAAACACAACAAGGTCAACATTTTACTTTGTCTCACAATCCTAAGCCAACACCATAATTTTCCCAAATCTAACAAAGAAATGAGTTTAACTTGCGGCACACTAACAGCTATGCATGCGCTCATGTGGGTGCAGTGGTGTGTGATGCAATGAACTAATCATAATAAATCTATAAAAGCTTCTAGTATGCACATGAAATGTGCGCGTGCAAAAGGTAACAAAACTGGCTCTTCCCCAGACTTAAACTAAACTACACAGGATATGATAGAGAAATTAAAATCATAAAGAGCCAAGGGAAGAGGTTACCCAATGCTTAGCCAGTGAGCATACCAGAAGACGCGTGGAAACCTGAAGCAGGCCCGCCATACGAAGAATCACAACCCCGCCAATGCGGTTTACCATGAATACCTGCAGGGGTTCGCTCCGCAAAAACAAAAGAAACATATACAAAATACAAAGAAATACTAAAAGTAAGCTATACATGAAAAATAAAAATACAGAAAATGAAAGATAAGTACTAGGGTTATTGTCATCCCAGCATGACTTATTCAATTCTATACAGTTCTAGCTAATGGGTCTATGAAAAGAAAAATGCACATGCAACTGTTCCATTATCCGTTGTGATAACGGGTACCGAGACGGCGATAGAACAGTTACCCCTCTGCCTAAATAATCATACCTGCTCCTTGCAGGCAGAGGAAATTGGAAGTAGGATGAGGAGGAGGCCTGGTCCTCACTCATCTCACCACAAAACAAATCCTTGCCTAGCAAGGTTTCGTCAACCACAAGTTCGCTGGGGTCGAAGGTGACGGCAGGGGCTTCCACTGTGAAGGAGGTAGGAACCTCCTCACACAAGAGGATGCACTCGTCGACAGCCTGAGCGCAAGGCTCAACGTTAACCCAACTTACCCATGGAGATTTAACCTGCACAGGCTCAGATAAGGAAGGGGGGTCAAGAAATAAAAGAGACGAAGAACATAAATAAATAATCGGGGGAGTGATCCCGGTTTCACTCCCCAAAGGCTGAGGTAGAAAAATATTGTCAGCAATGTCGACAATGCTACAAGGCTCAGCCGGATCCATAGAGGCCTCCACTAAGACTTGGACTTCCTCCTTTGGTATCGAGGGAGAAACCTCGACACCAGGAAGGTTGTCCTCCTCCATGGGAGTGGAAACAATCCATGTATCACAAGCCTCAAATTGTGTTGCATCGTCAAAAATGTCGTCAGAGACGACTGAAGTAGAATGCACAAAAGGTGGAAGAACTTTGCTTGGATAAAAGTCAAGCGCAGGTTCCTCACAAAGAATCAGCTCCATGCTTGTAGATGTATGCACAGGACAGATGGGCTCAGCTACGTCGAAGCCTAGATCAGTCAAACATCTGGCGGTTGTGTTCACATCATTCCCTTCAACAAATGAAGGTGACAGGGATACATAACCAGATGATGAAGGTGTGCCACCAAGGGTAGGAGTCGGGATGATCCGGATGTCCGGCTCATCATACTCTTCCATAACACAGAGGTACTCGGCACAATCCTTCAGGACATGATCTGTTCTATGACAATAAAAACACTTTCTCCCATTACTCTGCGGTCATTGTGGGGCAAGAGAGGAATAAGAGAACGGTGTATGTGGCGAGGACGATTGACCATATGCTCGGGGCATAGTGTTTGAAGGGCTGTATGAATACAGCATCTCATGCATTGTGCGCTGAGGCTTATGCTCAATATCTCTCGTAGGGCATTCATGACTAGCATGGGAAGGCTTTCCACACCAACGACATTGGGCATATGAATATCCCCACATGGTGTCGAAACAGCAGATTCAAAATAAATTGTGCAAATTACTAAATCCAACAATATATTACTACAATTGCCTAAAGAAACAAGAAAAAGGCAGGTAAAATAGAAATAGAACAAAACAAAAGCGATTTATAAAGGAAAAGTAAGGCAATCTCACATCTCCCTCTCCAGAAACTCACACGACTGTGTTCCTCGGCAACAGCGCCAAAAACTTGATGCTAAAGATCACGGCAGTGAACCAGTCGCACAAGTAATTTAAAGTGGGCGAGTTTTCCCAAGTATCGATCTCTCAAGGAACACAGTAAGGTGGAGTTAATTTCGAGGAGGACTTGAGATTGAAGTCCTTAGGTCGGAGTTAACTAAGGGGGGTTTTGATATTGCAGACAAAGAAAATAAAACACTATCAACTACTCCTATGCAACGCCACTATGCGATACTTCGCCGGACAGGATGGAAGACTAGTTGGGCCGCTATGCACCGAATCACTAGGCGGATGGGCGAGTAGGCTTGCGGATGAGGTGATGAGAATGACGGAATGAGGGTCGAAAGCACATCTTCGCTACGCACGCCACTAGCAATTGCTAGTGCGGCAAGGGCGGATGGATGGTGGATGAAATATGGCGCACCTCAAGCAACTAAAGCGAAAAACAATACAGAATCACATAGACATGAATCTAATAAAGTTTACATCTAAAGTGCAACAACATCAATATAAATGAAGTTTTAACACACATATACACCAATAAAGGAAGAACAAGTAAAGAGATAGACCGAATCCGAATTCTTGCTGAGGATTCCCGGTTGGAATCGTCAGGTTGTCAATATGCATCCAAGCTCGATCCTCAACTGTGTCCGGGGTAGATAAGGGCTGTCACCACGTTCCAATGGCCCGTCTTATTCATGTCACGATAGCAGACGAAAGTTGCAAGCTTCCCTTTGCTTGATGGCTATGGCGTTGAAGCTTGAAATGAACCCAATAGATGATGGAGGAGGCCGAGAGGAAGCTCCGGCTTGGATTTCGCGGTGAAAGCTTGCTCGGAGCACCTCCCTAGGGTGGAAGATGATGAAAAACGGTGGAGAAGGCGGAAAATGGCGGAGAAATGTCGAGCGATCCCAGCGATTCCGAATTAGGGCGAGACCTGCGATATTTATACAAAGCATAATTGAATAATGCGCACGATCACGGGAGCACGACCAGTGGTCGTGCGCACTATGTCCAGTGATCGTGCGCACTAAGCTCAATGGTCATGTGATTACCCCAGACAGGACTCCAGGAAAAGAGGAATTAATGCACACGATCAGTGGCGCACGACCGGTGGTCATGCGCGCTATGTTCAATGGTCGTGCGATTACCCCAGGAAGATTTTGGAAAACAGGGAACATTGGGCACGATCATCGGCGCACGACCGGTGGTCGCGCGCACTATATCCGATGATCATGCGCAGTATTGCTGCTTCAAAACATCCCCGGAACACGCACACGACCCCTAAACCCAATACTGATATGTGTAGACATTCTAGGCAATCACAAAAAGGAGTACAAACATTAAAAGTACAAAAATACACAACCACGGGCCTAAGTGTGCACTTCTTATGGAAATATAGACAAGATGAAATATGAATGATAAAGAAGTAAAAGTGAAGTGCAAAAGTGTGAAAAATAGCCCAGATGAGCCGAAAAACCCTATATAAATCGGACTCATCAAAAATCCTTATGAGAAATCATCAGCTTGAAATGTCTAGGATTCCTAATCCTAGTCTTAACATTGAAAAACAGAAAGCTGGAAGTGGTTTTGTGAAAATATCTACAAGATGTGATACTGTGCTTATAAAATTAACTATTACTGTATTTTGTTTAATGTGGTCCCTAATGAAGTGATGGATTAAATCTATATGTTTTGACATAGAGTGATGAACTGGATTGTAAGTTAAGTCAATTGCACTTTGGTTATCTAATTTTAGTTCACCAGTGTCATGTAAAGAGAGTCTTGACAACTACAGAAATGGAGGAGTGGCAGATGACCACCATAGCTACTTTCTTATTGGATGGAGATGCAAGGCTGTGGTGGTAAGGTTTAGAGCTACATCACCTGAGGTGAATAAAGGATCAAAATTCTATTTCCTACTCGACCATAAAATAAGTGAAGGGCCTAGAAAGTGACCAGTGCCACTTGTGCTCTTACGGTCTAATGAACAGCCACCATAATCAGAATCAGAATACCCATGCAAAATAAAGGTTTCATTATGTGGATACCACAAAGCTAGCTTACATGTACCAATAAGATATCTAAAAATATGTTTAACCGCTTTTAAATGTGATTCTTTAGGATTAGCCTGAAATCTAGCACATAAACAAACAACAAACATAATATTAGGTCTAGTTGAGGTTAAATACAAAAGTGATCCTATCTCCCTCTATATAATGTTTGATCTATAGAAATTCCACTTTAATCTTTTCCTAATTTCAAAGAGACACTCATGGGGGTATTGACTTGTTTTAGATTTTCAAATCTAAATCTTTTTAAAACATCATAAATATATTTAGATTGACAAATAAAAATACCATCATGCCTTTAAGTAATTTGAAAACCAAAAAAAAATAGGTGTGTTCTCCTACCATGCTCATTTCAAATTCATTTTTCATAATTTCCACAACTTTATCACATAACTTTTTATTAGTGGATCCAAAAATAATATCATCAACATATATTTGTAAAACTATAAGATCATCATGAACATGTTTGATAAAAAGTGTACAATCAACACTACCTATTTTGTTATCATTCTTTAATAAATACACAGTCAATCTATCATATCATGCTCGGGGTGGTTGTTTTAAATCATAAAGGGCTTTTTCTAATTTAAAAACATGATCACAAAATTTTTCATTTATAAAGCCTGGGGGTTGTTCTACATAAACCTCTTCCTTAATATACCTGTTAAGAAAAGTAGTTTTGACATCCATTTGAAATAGTTTAAATCTTTTAAAGCTAGCAAATGTAAGAAAAATTCTAACTGCTTCCAAACGTGCTACAAGTGCAAAAGTTTCATCAAAATATATTCCTTCAATTTGTGAATAACCTTTTGCTATAAGTCTAGCTTTGTTTTTAGTGACCCTAGGTTCACTATCTATTTTATTTTTAAAGATTCACTTAACGCCTACAACAGGATTATTTGATGGTCTTTCTACTAGTTTTGAAACCTTATTACGTTCAAATTGACGGAGCTCTTCATTCATAGCTAAAAACCAAGAATTATCATTTAAAGCGGTTTCTACATCTTTTGGTTCTATATTAAATATAAAGCATAGGTTTGAAAATAAATCATGTAAACATGAACGAGTACTTATCCCTCTTGATGTTTCTCCAATAACCAAATCTTGTGGATGATCTTTTGAATATCTTAGTTCACTTGGAGGGACATATTCTCACACTTCTTCTTCTGGTTCGTTTTTATCTTCTTTTTTTTCTCTAAGTACTTCATCATCATCCTACCTTTGTAGTGGGAAGGGCTCTTCATCCGACCTTTATTTCAACGATAAAGATGAATACAACATATCTCTATGAAGCTAGAGGTTAAGGCTTATGAAAAATATAGCAAACTTTTGATTTCGCCAGTTCTTCTACAATAACTGGCAGGTTAAAGTGAATCTCTCCATAGAGCTTGCTACTAATATCTCCCTAAATTTAACCACGATCTAGATGCTGCATACAAGGCAGAGAAAACTCCCTAAGCCGCACAAGGACTTGAACGTCACGCACAAGGAGACGATTCTCTCCTAAGCCACGCAAGTACTTAGACGCCATATACAAGGTGGTGATTTCCTCTCTCAATTACAATGGAAATACAGAACAAAAAAAAACGTAAACTTCAGAATTAAGACTCCCTCTAAACGAAGCGCTGAAGATGTCGACGAATCCTTGTATAGGTTGCTTCAAATGTCGTGTACGAGCGTTGATCTTTCGCGCTTGAACCCTCTTGGGAGAATGGAGTAATTCTGAATATTGGAGCTCTCTGGATCAGTTGCACGAGTAGGAACACTCCAAATTCTGTAATTCATAATCTCCACATAAAAATTAGTTGATTTTATATTTTAGCGATATCGCCCGGTGACACTGGCTATCACCAGACACGATATCTTCTCCGGCTGCCACGTGTCCCAGGTATTCCTGATTTTCGCATAGCAGATCGATCACGACCAATCGTGGGATATCTCCTGGCGATATCGATGTCGCGGGGAGACATCGAGTGTAACTGCACGCCGCGTGGAGGTAATGGTATAACTGTTCAACCACTATCGCCTGTTGGAAATACACGATATCGCCTGGCAATATCTCCTTAGCTACTCTATTCTGACCCGAATCAAAACCCAAATATTATTAGTGTTAGACCTGTCATATCTGCATATCATAAACACCATATGATCAAATACAACAGAGATTTGCTATTATCAAACCAAGAAGCATCGAACACATGCTCCAACACAGTTGACAGCTGCAACTTGCTTTAACGGAAGAAGACGTACAGTAGCCCTCCGGCGCTATTTGACGTGTTTTGTAGCTTTCCTACAACTTATTTGAACTCTGTTGACTTTTGCTGACTTTGGTTGACGTCATCAGTTATGGACTTGCCAATTTCTCAAAATCACTTCAGGCGTTGAGTGCATTGAGTGAACAAGCTTCACTCAATGCCAGAATCCTCAGTCAACTTTCTGAATAATTCTGCATCATGGGCGTTGATAGCGTTGAGTGAACCTTAATGACTCAGCGCTTTCTGACTTGGCTCAATATTCTACCTCTAGGAGTTTAGAGCGTTGAGTGAGCCTTCCTCATTCAGTGCCTCTGGACTTAGTCAAATTCTGACTTTCATGGTCCAACAATATCTGAATGATTAGGCGTTGAGAGCATTGAGTGAGCCTTCCTCAGTCAACGCCTCTGGACTTTGTCATTTCTTCACCTATCTGAAGGCGTTTATATAGCTGGCCTCACTCCACGCTTTCTGCCTTCGCATGTCTTCTTTATTAGACATTGAGTGAACTGGCTTCACTCAACGCTTATGGGCTTAGTCAATTTCTATCTTCTCCTTAGGCTTTGATAGCATCAACATGACTCAACGCTTTTGGATGTATGGCGTTGAGTGAGTTGACATCACTCAACACCTGTGGACTTAGCCACTTTTCTTCAATGCAGAGTAAAGGCTTTGACTACGTGAGCTTGTCTCAACGCTTATGCTTATCTGGCATTGAGTGAGTTGTCTTTACTCAAAGCTAGTGCTCTTAGACTGATTTCAGCCTCTCCATATCTCTGCCTTATGACCACCTGTCATAGCTACATAAACAACCTATCTACTCATGTTCCAAGGAACATCCTGCACATATAAAACTTACGACATCTGTTAGATTACACACATATGTATACTATTGTTCATTAGAACTTTTCAAAATCTTGGACATTGGGATCAACATTCCCAACACCGTTCCTCCGAGTTGAGCTCCCCACTGACCCTCACTTTCTCCAACCTCCCAGCCCGAGAAAGAACCTACATCTCCACTACTTCCTCCACGGCCTCTAGCTGGGACTGCTCCTCCAATTCATCCTCCACCCCCTCTCCTTGGACGAGTGCCTCTCCCTTCTCCACCTCTAAGATGATCATCTCCCAGTCCCGGTCTCCTAGCAGCTCATCTGACCCATCTACTTGGGCGCGGATCTCCTCTCCTTCATCCTCCTCCTTATTCCACGCAACTTCTTACAACTTCTCCACCTCCATCACTCCACCGATCAACTCAACCTCCGCCTTTTCTACATCTCCTTCCAGCCCTGTTTGCTCTTTCATCTCCCTTCCCATCTCCTCGACTCCCACCTGCAAGAAGATTGTGTTGATGGTTGTTATGTAGCACTACCTCGCTACCTTCAGGTCCCCCCTCACACTAATCTGGATTCCCCCATGCTGAACTTCAAGAACTGGTGGAACGAGGATGGTACGCATTTAAACGCGCTGATGAGGGGCCGGCCGAAGATGGCATTATAGCTGTTGGGAATTGTGCCCTACAATGTTCCTCAGAATTTGAAGTGGCATCTCCAATCATGCTAAGGGACATAATGTGTTTGATGTGTGCTCTAGTTCTTGCATGCAAGTAGTCCATGATTGGACAGGTGAAGAAAAATGAGTTGGGCAGTAAACTTAAATTTCTTTGAACTCAGCTCAGAGTTTGTCGAACTCAGCTTGCTGATCGTCGAGCTCAACTCAACATTCATTGGGTTAAGCTTCAGAGCTCAGGATTCAAAATTCGTCAAGCTCAACTCGAAATTCGTCAATCTCAAGTTACAATTCGTCACGCTCAGCTCAACGCTTATCAAGCCATAGCCAGAGAAAAATTGACTAAGTCAAAAAGCGCTGGGACCGCTGAGAAGATCAAGTTCGTTAAGCTCAGTTTGCAGTTTGTCGAGCTCAGCTCAACGCTTGTCAAACTAAAGCCAGAGAAAATCTGTCTAAAGCAAAAAGCACTGAGACAACTGATAAGGCATTGAGACCGCTGAGACAGCTGGGCTAGCTGAGAAGAAGGGATTGAGACCGCTGAGACAAAACTGGCTGAATTTCTCTAAGTCTAGAAGCGTTGAATGAAGCAGGTTCAATCAACGCTTCTAAAAAAGAAGGAAGCATTGAGACTGTTAAGAGGAAAATCGCTAAGACAGTTAATAGCAAAAACCGCTTAGACAGCTAAAAAGAAGAAAGCGGTGAGACAAAGGCCTGTCTCAGCTGATACTGAAAAACTGCTGAGACCGCTGAGACAAACCGCTGAGTCAAATTCAGGGAAAATGCATAAGTACAGAAACACTAAAAGCAAAAGCAGATGGCATTGAGTGACTTAACATCACTAAATGCTTCATGGTTTTCTGGAATATTTTCTAAGTGTAGATGTTGATGACCAGTGCTGACGTCATCAAAGTCAAAATTGCAGGAAGCTGTTGCGGGAAATCTGCTGTAGCGCCGAAAGATGCCTTGTCCTTTTTTGATGGAGTTGGCACTCACCAATCCTTGGTGGGCCCACATAATATTGTGTCGTTAATTCAAATCAACGCATATAAAAAGGAAATAGTAAAGGAATTAGGGTTAACGAACAAGCAACAATAAGAAATGGAACACACATAGAAAGAAGAAAAGAAAATTAGAGGCGGCTGGACATCTTCTCCATCAAGCTTGAAAGCAAAAGTCCAGCAGAGATAACTCGAGGGGGAGGAGGGTTAGCAGAATCACTTCCTGCTCAGCAAGTTAGTTCTCTCAAGAACAAAGAAGCTGGTTGATCCACTCAATAACAAATAGCTGCTCACATGTGCATCAAGAGAAAAGATAGATGTAGAAGATGACTCATCCCTTCTACAGCAAGATAGCTGGATTGATTTCTGCTAAGTCTAGCAAAGTAAACTCAGAGATTTAATCTCTGAGTTAGTTGTTTTCTTTTTCTTATAATCTTGTAACTATTTTCCTATTTGATTCACTTCAGTTATCTGAATATGAGTGTAGGCCATATTGTGCCTGAGTTGTAGGTGACTATTTAGTCATTGAGGTAGGTGTCTTGTTGGGGAACTAAGGTAGGATATAATAGTGGATCTGAGCTACTGGAAGGCTTAATAGCCTGAGGTAGGTGAGTTTAACTCTCTGTGGTAGGATCCAAGTATGGATCTGAGGTAGGGCTGTCCTCTCAGCCTGAGTGTAGGGCCTTGTGCCTGAGGTAGGTGACTGGATAGTCACTGAGCTGTAAGTGACAAGTGAGTCACTGAGTTGTAGGCCTTAGAGGAGGCTAAGCTGTAGGTACCTGGAAGGGTACTGAGTGTAGGTGTGTTGCATTACACTGAGAGTAGGGTTGTGTGCCTGAAGCTATAGGGTTGTAGAGCTTGAGTTGTAGGCTTAGAAATAAGGCTGAGGTCGGTGATCAGTGGATCTCTGAGCAGTAGGAGGACTGCAGAGCTCTGAGGTAGGAACCTTGTGGTTCTGAGTTTGGGTTCTTAAGTGAACCTGTGTGTAAGGCTGAGGGCCTGAGGTGTAAGCTCTGAGGAGCATAGTAGTGGAGTTTGTGCCTTGTCCAACAAGTAAGTTGGAAAGGTGGGATGGAAAGTGGATGTACCAAATTGGGGAACCACTATAAATTCTTGTGTGCTTGCTGTGTGTGCTTGTTTGCTTTTTTATTTCAGGATATAAGGACAAGCTCTAGTTAGTTTAATTTTAAATCAGCAAAAGATTGAATAAAAATTCAAAGACCTATTCAACCCCTCTAGGTGATTAGCTAACCTTCAGTTAAATAACTTTCAAGTGGTATTAGAACCAGGTTACTCAAAAAGGATTTAACAATCTGAGTATTCCTTAAAGGTTAACTTTAAGATAAATTATGCGGTCATGAATGAACTATAAGGACCTAGGGGCCATGAAGCTACCCATATACAGGAAGGAAGGATTTGTCCTATGAAAGCAAAGGGTCAGACTGTTCATGGAAGCATCTAACCCTAGGATCTATGCTATAGTAGTAGAAAGGTCCTTTTATCCCCCACAAAGGCTTCCACCATAGACCCAACTATGAGGTGCCTAAGACATATAAAGAGATGGATAGACATGAAGTAATTTCATCCACCATGGACAAAAGGGCACAAAATATCATAGCAAGTGTCATTGATGACTCAACCTTCCAAAATCTTATACACTGCAAGACGTCCAAGAAATGTGGGACACTCTTGTGGTCTTCATGGAAGGCTCTGAGGAAGTTAGAGATGATAGAAAGTCCATGATCAATCAAGAGTATGAGGGTTTCAGGCAAAGCAAATCTGAAAAAGTAGCTGACTGTTTTGAAAGATTCTTCAAGATAGTTAATGAGCTAAGAACCTATGATAGGGTCTTCAACAACTATGAGCTGAATGATAAGTTCCTTAGATCTCTCACTAGATATTGGGACACCAAGATTTGTGCTATTAGGGAAATGTCTAAGCTGGCAGACACTCCACCACCAACTCTCTTTGGGAAGCTGCAGTCTTATGAAATACAACTGGCTGCTAGACAAGAAGAGGAGAAGAGCTGTCAATTCAAGTCCAAGGACAAGTCTGTGGCACTCAAGGCAGAAGCCCCAAGGATAAGTAGAAGAAAGACTCCCTCACCACCAAGTAAGGAAGCAGAATATTGCTCAGAAAATTCTGAACCAAGATCATCAGACAATCACATGTCTGATAAAAATATAGCTGTCTTCTCCAGGAAATTTCAGAAGTTCTTAAAGAAGAAGGACTGGAGGAGTAGACCATTATCATCCCATCACAGGAGGACTTCCAAGAAAGACATGTATATCCCTAAAACCAGTAAACAAATTTCTTCTAATGTTATCTGTTATTGTTGCAACATGGTTGGGCTTGTCATTACCGACTGCCCAGTCAAAAGAAAGGAAGAAGATGAGAAGAAGAAGAAAAAACATCACCATCACAACAAGGACAAGAAGAAGATGAAATCCTTTGTTGCTAATAAGGAGAGAAACTGGACAGATTCATCATCCTTAGAATCTGAAGATGAAAAAGAAAAAGCCTACATAGGGCTGATATCTGTTACTGCAGATCCAGAAGAAGAAGTGGAATATCCTGCTGCCAGGATAGGAATCAAGGCCCCTCTGTCACACTCAGACAGTGATAATGAGGAGGATGAAGAAGACTATGGATGTCATGGGTTGATGACAATATTTGTAGAAGGAAGGAGTCAGCAAGATTCAGAATCAATCAAGTTACAACCTATTTTCAATTCTGCATCTTCCTCTGACTATGAGACCAGTCCAGAGACTGGTGCATCTTCATCCTATGATAAAGATTGCTCAGAATCTGTGACTGAAAGTTTATAGTTGTCTACCTAAATCACCTATAGTGGGGTGAATAGGTGAGATGCGCGTCTTTTTGCGGAATAAAAATTTCAAACCAATGCACAGAACTAATACCAATCAATCACAGACGAGGCAAGATTTATAGTGGTTTCCCAACCTTGGGTACATCCACTTTCCCTCACTGATCTAGCAATACACTAGACTTGGCTACTCCACTATCTCGAATTGAAAATCAATCCTACTCTCGGAACAACGTTTCTACAATCTCGATCCACAAAACGGATCTACACTCGAAAGATAAAACTTCCTACAATCTCGGAGACAAAAGGCTCCTACACTCGGAGAAATTTCTCCTACAAGAATGAAATAAATTGTATAGAAATACAAACATTAAATCTTCTTTTTCAGATCTGCAACTGTTGGCCAGGATGTTCTTCTTCTAGGCTTTGCGGCTTTATCAGAATGGTGAAGAAAAATCTCTGCAAGATCGGATCTGAATCTTCTTGGCTTCACACGATCGATTGATTAGAAGATGATGAGTTGAGAGAATCTCGATCTGTAAAGCCTTCTTGATCTGAATTCTCTAAAAACAAAACCCTAGCAGGTCGGGAATCAGTGACAGCGGCAGCAGCGGTTTTCTTTTCTTGGAGAGAGAAAGAGGAAATCAGAGACTTGAGAATACAGCTGCAAAACTTCTGAATATTCTCTTTGATTAAAACTTAGTGTTTGTCGGTTTGACAAGACTATTTATAAGATAGGTGAAGATTAGTTATAATTAAGTCATTATGAGATACACGTGGACCAATCTCGTCAAGGTTCATGAAGAATTCTGTTATTCTGGACTTAACAAAATTTTCAGAAAAAAATAAAGTAATATACTCGAGAGTGAAAGGACTACTCGAGTATATTGCAGAACTACTATAGTGTGTCGAAGATAACTACTCGAGTATATGAGTAAACTACTCGAGAAAGAATAACATAGTTACTCGAGTACATGAAGTCAACTACTCGAGTAAACTTGAAGAAAAAGAATTCAGCTACTTGAGTATCAAAAATGACATACTCAAGTACTTAATTAGTTACACGATAGGTGGAGTGGATTACTCGAGTATAAGGAATACTACTCGAGTAGATGAGAATGAACTCCTCGAGACAGGGACTTAGAAAAATTTTCTGAACTAGGATACTGGACTACTCGAGAATTAATTCTGGACTACTCGAGTATTAAATGAACTACTCGAGTACATGACTTAGACTACTCGAGTAAGTGAGAACTTCACAAGAGTCAGAATTCAATTACATGAGACAGAATATATAAACTACTCGAGTACTATACAGTACTACTCGAGTATTTAACTTAGAAAACTTTTGGAGGAGAAAATTCTATAAATCCAAGAGAGAAAGGAAACTACTCGAGTAGTTGTGTTAACTACTCGAGAGCCATAAAAATGACTACTCGGGATCTGCCATTCTTACTCGAGTAAGAGTATTATTACTCGAGTATGAACTCTGCTATTTACTCGAGTAGGTATAGAACTACTCGAGTATTTTACTTAGCAAATTCTCTTTGAAAGAATTTTCTTCTTCTTAGGAGAGACCAGCAACAAATCTTTTCACTTAGTCCTAGAGCTTGAATATGAAGTGCATCCCAATAGAGAGGCTACACATTAGTCAAGACCTTGGATCACAGAATGAGGGATTACATTGTATGGTCCTGTGTTTGGTGACCCATTGTAGACTGACATTGGTCTACACTTCACATTAGAATCCTGCAAACACACAACTCAAACCAAGCATCAATTACAACTTAATTCATCTTAGTTTAAGGATGACTTCATCAAATCTGGGTTAGTGTGGATACAATACCCAACAATCTCCCCCTATTTGTAGAAGTCGGAACCCTTTACACTAAGGTGAATTATGGACATAAAAAGTGCTAAGTAGATAAATCAGTGTAAGCAAGCATAAGACTAAAAAAAGATAATAAGATCAAAAACTTAGAATTATATAAATGTAATTATTCAAAAATGTCATTTCTACAAAAATCATTTCCACAGCTTATAGGTCCTTGTAGCTAGATCTGATGATGTTGCCTGTCTTGCTTCTCTTGTTGTCTCCTCTGGTAGCTATAAGGCTTTGGGTAATACTTAGGAGGTCTTGGAGGAGCAGCAGGGTTGTTTCTTCCAAATTCCCTGTCATATAATCTTCTCTTGGTCATTGATTTCTCATATAACTCCCATTCCTGGGAACTGTAGTGAATATTCCTGCTCTCATGGTAGTCCATAACAAGTTTGAGAGTGTCCAAGATGAGGGACTTAGATGTGGGGGACCAGATTTCTGCAAATTCTGGAGCTTTCCTCTTATCAGCATCAGAGACTGGAATTGGGGTAGACCTACTAGCAGAGGGACCTTCACCATATTTTCTTTCCTTCTTAGAAGTATGTATCTCAGGAGAAGCTTGGAGAAAAATATCTGCAGGGTCATCCTCCCAGAGTTGAGCATAAGTGTATGGAGGAGGACCTTCTTGGCCTTCAGGTCTGGAAGAGAAAGTAGGTTGCGGAGGAGGAGCAGGAGCAGCATCAGCTAGGGGGTTGAGATGATGAGGAATGATATTAGAATCAACAGCAAACTCAGGAAGAATCTGTTTATGCATCTAGACATTAGTGTCATATGTATAGAATTTGACACTCTGAATCTGTTTAATACATCATCCTGAATTTCTTTCATTTTGGTTTCCCAATGTTTTTGCTTGAGAGCATCTGATTTTTCTAAATACTCTTTCACCAAACCCTCCCCATTTCTGACTTCAACAGGAAACTGTTCAATAGCATCATCTTTGAAGATTCCAACTTCTTCACAGATCTTCATTTTTGTGGCTTCAGCTCTTTTGTCTAATTCAATCTATTTTCCAGTCAGGGTCACACCTTGGTCCATTACTTGACCAATACTGGTAATGGTGTGATCCAGAGCCTTTCCACCAATTTGAAAAAGGAATCTGAGCCGATCTGTATTATGTTGAAATTTCAGCAAATCCTTTGCTCATCTCAGTCTCAAGAGCAGTGACCTTAGCAGTAATAGCTTTTAAGGAGGTGTCAAAGTAGCTTTTCTATTCTTGAAGTAGAAGGGCAATCTGATTTAGTAAGTCAGTAGAGGAGGCAGTAGCAGGAGCACTAGCAGATGGAACTGGAGGAGGAGGTGCAACCCAGGGAGCTATTTCTTCTATGGAGACAGAGCTCTTAGCTCTAGTAGTGTGAATCAGGGCATCCCCTTCATCAGTGACTATGGGGATGGAGAAGTTCAAATTCCTTAGTGGAGCTTCAACTGGCTCAGGTGATGCCTCATCTGAAATAAAAATAGTTTTTGTCTGCTCTTGGTGTGAGGCAGGAGACTTTGCTGGAGATGGAGAATGTGCTTGGGGATTGGACTGGAGTGGAGTCCTTGGGAATGTCAGTAGTTGTTTCCTTAGGAGAAAGAGGAGGAGGAGGATCAACTGCAGTCAATTCTTCTATCATTTCATTGATAGCAGATTCTGTGGAGAGAAGATCTTCTTGAAGTTGTTGATCAGATGGAATCTCTTCTGGAGTTAGAGGTGGAGGAGGTGTTGGAGCTGGAGGTGAAGGAATCCTTGCTGGGACAGAAGGAGTAGGCTCCCCCTCAAAAGGTCCACCAGAGGAGCTGGGGACATGAGATGGAGAGGGAGATGGTGTCCTGTCCTCTGTGTCTTGGACTTATATAACCTTTGCAGCCTGAGAAGGATTCTGCAGTTTTAAATCCAATCTTTTTATGGAGGATATGGAGACTTTCTTCATGTGGTGAAGAATACTACCTTTAGAGAAATTGAAGACTTCTGGGTTGATCTCATGAAGGAGTAGAGATATTATTCTGGCATAATTTGGGGATTTGATGATGTCCTTAATTTTGTCAAGAATGAGCAAGCCAAACTGATGATTCTTTATGCAGACAATGGCTTGCATGATTTCAAAGAAATAAAGGGGAATGTCTCTGATGGAATTTGTTCTGCACAGAAGAACTTTTCCAATTATATCAACTAACAATTTTCCTTCAGCATTCATGTCAGCCCTCCTGATGTACTTTGCAGCAGTAAGAATTCCACAGAATAAACAGGTTCGGGTATATTCTTCTTCACCAAGTAAATAATCTGCATCTACAGCTGGTAACCGGAGATGTTGAGAAACCGAGATCTTTGTAAGTTTGATTTTTATACCTTTCACCTTGGACTTGAGAACGGCCCCATGGCGCTTCACTTTGATGTTTCTGAAAAACTCTACAACTTCTGGAAATAGGATTCGACAAGGTTCTTAAGAAGAAATGTTAATCCGGCGGTGTCGAGCAATATCATCAGGTTGTGGAAGTCATCGGATAGTTCAGCAATCCCGACGGCAACCAATTCCGAACCAATGCCAATTTTAAAAGAGGCGGCCATGATTCAGAAACCCTTGATGATTTCGAAACCTTTGGAGAATTTCGATGGGGTGAAGGAAAGGGCGCAGCTCTGCAACTGGTTGAAGGAAGGCGAAGAGGCAGTCGGGTACTCGAGAGCGGAAATGATTTCGTGTATGATATTTACGGAATTTCTTATTTATATAACCCTAGTTTTAGGTCTAATTAATTGAAAATGGATGAATCAAATCTTAGAAGAGGAGGCATAAGCCTTGGTTTGCGCATAAGAAAATTTGAATAAAGTTCTGGCATATACTCGAGTGAGTTGATATTACTCGAGTAGATGAAGTGATGTACTCGAGTAGATGTGTCTGGAATTACTCAAGTAGGTATACTGAAGTACTCGAGTACGTTGCTTCTTACTTGAGTTCAAGAGTTACATTTTTTGTATAATTCCAACATTTGTCTAACCTTTGAACCTTGGCCTTCTTAAAGATCCAACTTCTCTAATCTTCTTTGTTGAGCATTCCAAGTTTTATTTTGAAGAACGAGAACTTGGTCTCGTCCAGCGGCTTCGTGAAAATGTCTGCAATTTGCCTATCTGTAGAGTCATATTGAAGGTCTATGTCCCCATGCTCCACATTCTCTCCGGATGAAGTGATACCTTAGATCTATATTCTTTGTCCGGCTGTGCGAGACTGCGTTGTTGGCTATTGCAATTGCACTGGAAGAGTCGCAAAATAGAGGAATGTTTTGAAACTTCATATTGTAATCCTCGAACTGATTCTTTATCCATAGTAACTGTGCACAGCAGCTGCCTGCAGAGATGTACTCTGACTCAACCATTGAGATTGCTACACAGTTTTGCTTCTTGCTACTCCAGGAGATAAGTCTTCTTCGAAAGAATTGACATGTCCCGGAAGTGCTTTTCCTGTCGTCTTTGCTCCCTGCAAAATCTGCATCTGAAAAACCTATTAGCTCATTATCATTACTTCTTGGGTACCATAAGCCAAGATTTGGTGTACCTTTAAGGTATCTCAAAATCTGCTTTGCAGCAGCGTAGTGAGATTCCTTAGAGTTCACCTAAAATCTAGCACAGACACATGTTGAGAACATTATGTCAGGTCTACTTGCCGTAAGGTAGAGCAAGGATCCAATTATGCTTCTGTACTTGGTTTCATCAAAAGGTTTCTCTTTTTCATCCTTGTCCAGAGACATAGTTGAACCCATTGGAGTCCTCATCGAGGTTGCGTTCTCCATTCTGAATTTCTTAATCATCTCTTTGGTGAACTTGGTCTATGAGAAGAAAATTCCATCTTCAGACTGTTTCACTTGAAGCCCTAAGAAATACTTCAGCTCGCCCATACTGCTCATTTCAAACTTTCCTTGCATAAGTTTTGAAAACTTCTTGCAAAGGTTGTTATCAGTAGAGCCAAAGATAATGTCATTGACATAGATTTGCACTAGCAGAATATTGCCTTTAATTTCCCTAAGAAATAATATCTTGTCTATCTTTCCCCTTGTGAACTTGTTCTCAAGTAGAAAGCTAGACAGTGTCTCATACCAAGCCCGAGGGGCTTGTTTCAGACCATATAAAGCTTTGTACAGTAAGTAAACATAATTAGGAAAGTTAGAATCAACGAAACTTGGAGGTTGTTCCACATACACCTCTTCCTTTATGTCACCATTAAGGAAGGCAGACTTCACGTCCATCTGATAGACAGTGAAGCCTTTGAGTGCAGCATATGCTAAGAATAACCTTATTGCCTCCAGCCTTGCCACTGGTGCGTACGTCTGGTCGAAGTCGATTCCTTCTTCTTGACGATAACCTTTTGCGACAAATCTGGCCTTGTTCTTTACAATCGTTCCATCCTCGTCCATCTTGTTCTTGTAGACCCATTTTGTCCCAATGACGTTCTTACCTTTGGGTCTTGGAACAAGTTTCCATACTTTGCAGCGCTTCAACTAGTTTAGTTCTTCTTACATTGCCATTATCCAAGATGCATCCGAGTTTGCTTCCTCAAACTTCTTTGGTTCAACCTGTGAGAGAAAACGTAAATATAAATTCTCATTAGTTGTACCTCTGCGAGTTCTGACACCAACCCGGGGATCTCCTATGATCTGGTCCATGGGGTGATCCTTCAGATGTCTGAGCTCTAGAGTTCTTGCATCTGGATTATCTTCTATCACCGGAGTGACTTCTTCATCTTGGATGACTTCTTCATCTTGATCATCAGCCTCTCCAATAGGGGTTGGAGTGGTGATCTTGATGAACTTTTCACCTTTATCTTCGGACGGTCCATCCAAGCTAATTTCTTCCAGATTTGCACCTGCATCTTCAATAAGCACACTGGAAGAGTTGCTTTGCAGCAAGCTCGTCTCATCAAATATAACATGTATTGATTCTTCTACAACCAGGGTTTTTCTATTAAAAATCATGTATGTCTTACTATGGCTACTATAACCTACAAAAATACCTTCAAAACTCTTTTCGCTAAACTTAGTAGTATGATACTTGTCCATTGTTGAGTACGAAGCATTTACAGCCAAAAATTCTAAAATATGAGACCGTTGGTTTCCTGCCCTTCAGAAGTTCATAAGGTGTCTTATCGTGGTTTTTGTTTATGAGGGCTCGATTTTGCACGTGGCATGAAGTGTTGACGGCTTCAGCCCAGAAGTACTCCGGAAGTGACACATCACTCAACATGGTCCTGCAGGCCTCTATGAGTGTTCTATTCCTTCTCTCGGCCACTCCGTTCTGTTGTGGAGTACGAGGAGAGGAAAACTCATGAAAGATACCGAAGCTTTCACAAAATTCTGTCATGGCCCCAGACTAGAATTCTGTTCCATTATCACTTCTGATTTTGACTATGGAGCAGTTGTACTCATTCTGAACTTGACTGACAAAATTAGTAAAGATGTCGAAGGTATCTGACTTGTGTTTCAGAAAGAACACCCACGCAAAGTGCGAGTAATCATCAATAATTATTACCGTATAATCCTTACCTCCCAAACTTCTAATTTGCAGTGGACCAAATAAGTCCATATGCAGTAGATTAAGACATCTATTAGAATCCTTGCCAATAACTCTTTTAAAGGTAGCCCTTATTTGCTTGCCTTTTACACATTCATGACAAGATCTATCTTTGACGTACTTGACATTTGGGTCATCACGTACTAAGTTCATTGAAAATAATTTATTAATTATTTTGAAATTAATATGTGCTAGTCTCTTGTGTCATTGGTCACCAAGAGATGCACTATCTTTTGCTAAAAGGCACACTAGTGTCGAAGAATCTATATAAATGAAATTTAAGAAAAATATGTTTCTGCTTCGAGTGCTGGATAAAATCATTTCCATATTGTCAACAGATTTTATCAAGCACTTATCAGCATGAAACTCAACTATGTATCCTTTATCGCAGAGTTGGCTTATGCTTATAAGGTTATGTTCCAAACCTTCAACGTAAGCCACATCTGAGAATGATACATTACCGTTCGTAATCATACCGTAGCCTTTAGTGATTCCACGGTCTGAACCTCCAAAGATGACCTTTGGTCCACGACTGGAGAAAAATTCTGAATTAGGCTTCTTGTCCCGGTCATATGCCGAGAGCATCCACTGTCCAAATACCAGATTGGCGTTTTGGTGGCCTTTGGACATACCTGCAATCACAATCAGTTTGCCTTAGGAACCCAAATATGTTTGGGTCCTTGGTCTCGGGTTAGAACACTCCCCCTATGAATATTAGCATTAGGAGTGGTCTTTCTCATATTGCAAACATGAGGGGTTGCAGCATTTCTGGGATTAAACCAGCAATCGATGGCAAAGTGACCAGTTCTGCCATAACACCAACAGTCAAATCTGTTGTATCTTTGCCTTATGTTCTCCTTCTTGACCTTTTGCAATTGTGGTCTAGCATGGGCAGCATTCTTGGAGGAAGAAGCTTCATGATGATGACAATCACATGTTTTCTTCTCCTTCACTGGCTTTTCTACAACAGGCTTTGCCTTTGGTGCCTTCTTGAAGTTATGACCATGATTGAAAGGGCCATAGCTCTGAAGAATCACTTCTTCATAAGGTGCCTTAAAGACACTTTCACCAAAGTTTCTGGGTCGAGTCCATCCTTGATAACGGGACTTTGGCTCTACATAGGTAGGCCTAGCAAAGTGTCCGTAGGATGAGTCAAGATCAAACTCATTTGAAGGAAATATGACCTTTTTGAAAGAGGTCTGATCTTGAGGAGCTTTCCCCTTCTCTTTGGCCAAGGCCTTTTTGGCGGCCTTATTCTTTCATTGAGCCTTATTTCTCCTAGAAGACTTACTAGGAGCTTCTTCATGGCCTAGTCCAGCACCCTTGGCCTTAGCTGAGAATTTAGAAATGAATGGAAGAACAGTCTTATGCTTCGAGAAACTGTCAACAAGTTTCTTTTCAGCGGCGAGTTGTTCTTCTAACTCTTTGATGATTTTCCATTTAAGGTCAAGATGCTCAAGAGCCTTCTTATATTCTTCAATAGCATTATTGAAGTTCTCTTTGATTGATTCAGTCTTGGCGACTTCCTCTCTCAAGATGCTCTCTTCAGCTTTAAAAGACTTTATCTCTTTATCCTGAGTTTTCACGACTCGGCGACATTTGTCGTAAGCCATGATAAACTCCTTATATTGGGCCATGAGTTCAGACTCATCGTCAGAAGAGCTATCCTCATGATCATGTTCAGAAACTTCAGAATCTGAAAGAGGAGTGTGAGAGTTTACATTTGCAGTGAACTTGGGGTTCCTGTTCATCATCTGTTTGAGCCATGAGCCCAAAATAGGCTTCTTCTTCTTCACTCGACTCAGATGAGTCAGAGTCACTAAGAGTCTTGCCCTTTTTGGATATTAAGCTCTTCTCTGTCCTCTTCTTGTTGTACGAGGACTTCTTTTCCTCTCTTCTACCACCCTCTGTCTTCTTGTGAGGGCAGTCAGCAATGACGTGTCATGGCTTATTACAGGAGTAGCAAATAATGTCAGTGGAAATATGTTTATTCAGTTTAGAAGCATACCTGTCGTGGCTACTTAAGCCTTTTATTTGCCGATCACCATCACATCATGATCTTCTATAGGAGGCATCCTTGCCTTTCCATTGCTTCTTCTTGTTCAAGAATTTCTTGAACTGTTGTAAAAGTAGTGAGAACTCTCCTTCTGATTGCTCAGAGCCTGAGGTGCTTGGCTCTGAGGTTTCTTCTTCACTAACTTCTTGTGCTGGAGTAGAAGGAACACCCTTTGACTTCTTAGAGGTGTTTTCCTTTAAAGCAACAGACTTATCTTTGAATGCAGACCTACTCTTCTCTTCTTCAGCCTTTCTGGTATTGAGTTGAAGCTCATATGATATAAGCTTCCCGAAGAGATTTTGAGGGTCTGTCTCAGTCAGTTTTCCAAACACCCTGATAACACAAACCTTGTTATCCCATTCCTTAGTTAGGGATCTCAAGAACTTGTCATTTAATTCTCCATTAGTGAAGATTCTGCCATAGACCCTTAGCCCATTCACTATCTTGAAGAAATTCTCAAATTTGTCAGTAATGGTATCCTTGTTTCCTTGTCGGAAAGCTTCATACTTCTGATTTAGAAGGGATCTTCTATCATCCCTCACTTCTTCTGTACCTTCCATCAAGGTAACTAGTGACTGCCACATCTCCTTTGCAGACTGGCAGTGGATCAGGTTTTGCAGCATTGAGTCATCGACTGCACTTGCTATAATATTTTTGGCCTTTTTGTCTAGTGACACAAGTGCAATCTCATCCTTATCTAGATCCATCAGTTTCTTTGGGACTTTCTTAGTTGGATCTATAGTGGAGATGGTCATGGGAATATAAGGACCTTCTTCAACTATCATGAAGATCCTTGGATCCACCGCTTCCATAAAGAACTTGATTCTCTCTTTCCACATGGGAAAATTATTTTTGGTGCACAAAGAAAGCTTGGCAAAATCTTTAGCCTTGTCCATTTTTGGTAGATCTCAAAAGACAACTATTGAAGGATCTTATCAAGGTGTTAAACTTTTAATGATTAACCTCCATCTGATACTAATTGAACGTTTATAGTTTCCTACCTAAATCACCTAGATGGGGGTGAATAGGTGAGATGCGCGTCTTTTTGCGGAATAAAAATTTCAAACCAATGCACAGAACTGACTACCAATCAATCACAGACGAGGCAAGATTTATAATTGTTCCCCAACCTTGGGTACATCCACTTTCCCTCACAGATCTAGAAATACACTAGACTCGGCTACTCCACTTTCTCGGATTGAAAATCAATCCTACTCTCGAAACAACGTTCCTACAATCTCGATCCACAAAACGGATCTACACTTGGAAGATAAAACTTTCTACAATCTCGGAGACAAAAGACTCCTACACTCGGAGAAATTTCTCCTATAAGAATGAAATAAATTGCATAGAAATACAAACAGTAAATCTTCTTTTTCAGATCTGCAACTGTCGGCCAGGATGTTCTTCTTCTAGGCTTTGCGGCTTTATCAGAATGGTGAAGAAAAATCTCAGCAAGATCGGATCTGAATCTTCTTGGCTTCACACGATCGATCGATTAGAAGATGAGGAGTTGAGAGAATCTCGATCTGTAAAGCCTTCTTGATCTGAATCCTCTAAAATCGAAACCCTAGCCGGTCGGGAATCAGCGACGGCAGTAGTGGCGGTTTTCTTTTCTTGGAGAGAGAAAGAGGAAATCAGAGACTTGAGAATATGGCTGCAAAACTTCTGAATATTCTCTTTGATTAAAACTTAGGGTTTATCGGTTTGACAAGACTATTTATAGGATCGGTGAAGATTAGTCATAACTAAGTCATTATGAGATACACGTGGACCAATCACGTCAAGGTTCATGAAGAATTCTGTTATTCTGGACTTAACAAAATTTTCAAAAAAAACGAAGTAATATACTCGAGAGAGAAAGGACTACTCGAGTACATTGCAGAATTACTCGAGTGTGTAGAAGATAACTACTCGAGTATATGAGAAAACTACTCGAGAAAGAATACGATAGTTACTCTAGTACATGGAGTCAACTACTCGAGTAAACTTTAAGAAAACGAATTCAGCTACTCGAGTATCAAAAATGACATACTCGAGTACTTAAGTAGTTACACGAGAGGTGGAGTGGATTACTCGAGTATAAGGAATACTACTCGAGTAGATGAGAATGAACTACTCGAGACAGGGACTTAGAAAAATTTTCTGAACTGGAATACTGGACTACTCGAGAATTAATTCTGGACTACTCGAGTATTAAATGAACTACTCGAGTACATGAGTTAGACTACTCGAGTGAGTGAGAACTTCACGAGAGTCAAAATTCAATTACACGAGACAAAAGATATAAACTACTCGAGTACTATACGGTACTACTCGAGTATTTAACTTAGAAAACTTTTGGAGGAGAAAATTCTATAAATCCGAGAGAGAAAGGAAACTACTCGAGTAGTTGTCTTAACTACTCGAGAGCCATAAAAATGACTACTCGGGATCTGCCATTCTTACTCGAGTAAGAGTATTATTACTCGAGTATGAACTCTGCTATTTACTCGAGTAGGTATAGAACTACTCGAGTATTTTACTTAGCAAATTCTCTTTGACAGAATTTTCTTCTTCTTAGGAGAGACCAGCAACAAATCTTTTCACTTAGTCCTAGAGCTTGAATATGAAGTGTATCCCAATAGAGAGGCTCCACATGAGTCAACACCTTCGATCACACAATGAGGGATTACATCGTATGGTCCTGTGTTTGGTGACTCATTGTAGACTGACATTTGTCTACACTTCCCATTAGAATCCTGCAAACACACAACTCAAATCAAGCATCAAATACAACTTAATTCATCTTAGTTTAAGGACGACTTCATCAAATATGTGTTAGTGTTGTACAATACCCAACAGTGACTGATGTCAATCAATTGGTTGACAACTATAGACTACTCCTAGATGCTCTAAAGAAGACCAGAATTCTTGTGAAGAGGCAATCCAAGGAGATAGAAGTCATAATGCCTTATAAAACTCTTTATAACAATAAATCTATTGAGTTTTGTAAGATATGTCAAGAGGTGTCTGAACTCAAGAAAAGCCTTGAGTGTCAGACCAAGCTTCTAGAAGAAAAATCTAAGCACATTAGATATCTAGAGCAGAAGTTTGTTGAGAGGTTAGGGATTGTGATTAACACTTCTCAATCTCTTGGTAGGTTGCCAAATGCCGCACCTTGTCAAACCTCTGAGAAGCTGGGTATTGATCACACTGATTATCAAGTTAAATCAAATATCCCTGATAAATTGACATTATCCTAAAAGGTGAATCTACCTTCTAAAACTGTCAAGTTTTCCCCACTCCAGAAGGGTCAATTAAATGTGTGCTCCACAAGTGGGGTGAAGGCACATGATCCAAGAAAGAGTGATACTATCCACTCTAGCCACGAAGTTCAGGAGAAATTCTTTAAATTTGGATCCAAATATCCTTTATCTAAGGAAATGAGGGAGTCCATTAGATGGCAGGCTCCAAAAAATACATCTGGCCCATTCTGGACCAGCTGTATTTAGTTCTTCAGCACCTTCATTCAAGAAGAAGGGGGTAGCCTCATGCAATGCTCATCTAGCAAAGTCTGGTGCTGCTCACTTCTCTCATAGATAGTAATTCTGTGTTGTCCTAAAGAGAAGATTCAACATTCATAAATATTGGTGATGTGGGAAAGTGGGTCACTTTGCCATTGATTATTGGCATAACCTGAATGTGACTAGTGGACAAAAAGGTGCTGAGCCCATGCAGAGAGTTGGGTAGATGTTTTATAATGCTAACAAGAACCTAGGACCCAATTATCATTGGGTGCCTAAGGGTAGATGAATTCTATTTTGCAGGATAGTCCATGTACCTGTCCACTTAAGACTTGGTATTTGGACAGTGAGTGTTCCAGGCAAATGTCTGGGACAGGATAGTTGCTCTAGGAATATGCTCCAGAAAAAGCAACAAATTAAGGTTGAGGTTGTCAAGTAATCCTCGAAAGCTAGAGGAAGCAAGCCTCAAGGTATGCCTCTCTCTCTTATATAGAGATTTAGTTTGCTATTTGTTAAGTTATGTTAGTTGTGCTCAAGATGAATCTAATCAAGCACACCAAATAGAAAAACAGTGATTCAATTATTTACACTATTAATTTTTGCACGCTTTAATCAAAAAAATTTCAAATAACTTATTAGCAAGCTTTAGGCCAAAACAATGCATAAATTGGGTGTCAATAGAACTGGCCCATTAACATGTTAGGTCCCCTTCTATTTAACTTGACAAAACTTTTACTAAGTCAAATAAATTGTACAACCAATCAGTAAGGAAAACAACAAATTAAACATGCATGGAACAAATAGAATAAAAGCTGAGAGATATAGTAAAAGCACTAAGTGCCCAGTATCATAATAGGAATCATCGAGCATTTCGTAAAGTCTAAAATACTAAATTTAATAGTCAAATGAAAAACTTAATTAAATTAATTAAATCTTTTCATTAAATATAAATATGCGACAAGAAATGAAAAGCCACATCGCTCTCCAAAGCTTTAACCCTAGCCGTCGATACCGAAACCTTCTCAGCGTCTTGTCGCACTGTCTCAATGGCACCAAACGTCATCAAGGAGCTTAAGGATGGATACGAAATTGTGACGGATGGATTCAATCATGTCTCTCCTGAGATTAAGGTTGTGTTAAGGATGATGGAGGTCGCAGGCTTGGAATACACCCTTTCGGAACAATCTACCATTCTTAGAAAAGAGTTAGCAGAATTCTTCGCCAACATTAAGGTGTCTTCCTCTCAAGACTCTCTCAAATCTAAGATTGAGGATATCAAGATAAAGATAAACCCTAAAATATTAGGCAAATCCCTTCAGATACCCTCCATCAACCCTAGAGAGGAAGAAGAACACACTGTAACAGACAGAGACACTGCTCTCAAGTGGTGTGAATACAATGATGTCAAGCCTGGATGTCTTAAGAGAAAGTTCTTCACCAGAGAGGCAAACTGCTAGCAAATATCGTAGGCAAATCCCTCATCTACAAGCCTGGATCACATGATACAATCTCCAGGTCAATGTTTGATGTGATGACTAGGATAATCTTGAATAGAAAGACCTCTTGGTCTACTCTCATCTATAGGAGATTAGTAGATTGTCTACCTACTCCAAATATGGGCATAATTCTGTCATTATACCTATTGAACACCTATCATGATTCTTTCAAACAGGAACATGGAGTGAAGATTCACTACCTGAAAAGAATGGATATGTAGACATTGAACAGATTCACTAGGATCTTACACAAAAGCCAACCTTCAGGAATAAAAGACTCCTCAAGGGATAAACCACAACAAATTGCTGATGTAGACAGTTCCTCCTGCTCTGAGCCTAAGTTAGGAGATACCCCTCCTGCTGATGTTGGATTGCAGACAGACTTAACCCTGAGTCTCTCTTCAACAAACATCCAACTCCAAGACTCTGCTGTGCTTGTTGATAAAAACCATGCCAGCCCGAGGTCAGGACAAGTGTCAAAGAATGCTGCTGAAGAAGAGGTTACTGCAGAAGATGAGGCAGACATGGGTGATACTAATGGTATTGCAGTAAGTGAAGATTTCTTTGCTGCAGAAGATAATAGGGAGCCTCCTAAAACTTTAGATACTCATCTTAATAGGTCAAGCCCAGATAAGGATGCTCAGTCTGAGGGAGAGCATGATCAGATGGAGTTGACAGACTTGGATCAAGTTGTCAATAAAATAATTGAGTCTGCACCCACTACCGGTAAAACTCATTCCCTCTTAATTAGTAGTGTTAAAACAGCTTCAGCTAAGGAAATGTTTCATTCTATAGGTGTTGTACTTGAGGGGGAGCCTTCTCAGATCCCTGCTCAGAATGTTGCACCTCCTCCCATGAGCCATACTTCATCTACCCCCATCTCCAATGAGGAATTTCTAAACCAGATTAAAGCACTTTTGGATGCTCAGACAACAACCCTCAAGGAGTATGTTGACCACTCTTTTGCCAAGCTGAGGGATGAATTATTAAGTGAAGTCAAGGAGTGCAAAGAAGAAACCTCTCACTTGAATACACAGGTCACAACCTGGTTTGACATGGCTGGAACTGATGGCACAAAGCTGACTACCCTTATGAAATCCATAGAAACAAGCAAGCAATTCTCTGCAACTGATATTGGATATGTCAAAAATTTTATGAGTACAACTGATGAAGTGATCAAAGGTGCAACAAATCATATAAATCAGCATGTCACCAATGTAGCTTTCCACTCTATGAAGCAGGCAATGATTATGAAAAGTGAGCTACTTACTGACAATGAGAGAATACTCCAACATATATCAAACCAAAATGAAGTAAACACCACCTTACTGCACAAGACTATATCTGAAGAAGGCAGAAAGGTGGAGAGCAGCCATTCTAAGATAGAAGGACTCATAGAAGATCATGCATTCAATGTAATTCATGGCACTAGGGTGGCAATGCATCTGCCCCTATTGGATAAAAAGAGGCCAGAGGATTTAGACTTCACATCTCATGCTAGATTTGCACATGATGCACAACTTGCTGCCAGAAGAAAGAGTGAAGGGACTCAGATGGCTGAAGAGTTCATGGCCAAGAGAAGAGCTGAGAACAGAGATGATCCTGATTATGAACAACTAAGTGATGCCTCTGAATCTATCATCATAAATGCTTGGATTAGAAATGGGAAAATTCTAAAGAACATTGATAGTGTATATCCTTTAGAGGAATGGATAAAACATTTGGAAAGAAATTCCTTAAGAGAAAGAGTATTCAAAGAAAATCTGGTAAGAAAAAACAATCCTAAGAGAATGCCTTCAAGATATATTCCAAAGCCATTCCTCTACTTCAAGAGGCAGAGGAATAAAGCTGAAATCTTGAAGAAGATTGTTGCAACAAAGGATGCTGGTGCAAGTTCATCAAAGAATAGCTGATAGATTGCTGTTAGACTTAGGATTGTTTAAAAAGTATCTAATCTTGTCTTGTAATGCATATCAACAATGTAAAAATTTCAATTCTCCTTCAATGAAATTAATATGATTTGGCCCTGACTACATTAATGTGACAAATGTGCATGAAATTCTCACTTGTATATTTGTGTTTGATAAAGTATGTTATCCCTTGACAGATTTCTTATAATCACAAGTTTACTATTATTGTCTGACTAATTTAATGATTAGGCAGATCTTAATTATGATGTTACATTGTCAATAATTGATAATTCACCTGTACTATTGAACTCTCAATCATAGTGTCAAGCCATCTCATCTAGGGGGAGTTATCTTGTATTGGGATGGCTAGTTATCATGATGATGTTTCATTAGACCTATCATGATATTTCTTGTGTTGATGCACCTTAGCATGGATCTGTGTTCTGCCTTCTTCAAATAGGGGGAGATTGTTGGGAATTGTGCCCTACAATGTTCCTCAGAATTTGAAGTAGCATCTCCAATCATGCTAAGGGGCATAATGTATTTGATGTGTGCTCTAGTTCTTGCATGCAGGTAGTCCATGATTAGACAGGTGAAGAAAAATTAGTTGGGTAGTAAACTTAAATTTCATCGAACTAAGCTAAGAGTTCGTCGAACTCAGCTCGATGATCGTCGAGCTCAACTCAACATTCCTTGGGTTAAGCTCAAGAGCTCGGGATTCAAAATTCATCGAGCTCAACTCAAAGTTCGTCGATCTCGGGTTATAGTTCGTCGAGCTCAGCTCAACGCTTGTCAAACCAAAGCCAGAGAAAAATTGACTAAGGAAAAAAGCGCTGAGACTGCTGAGAAGATCAAAGTTCATCGAGCTCAGTTTACAGTTCGTCGAGCTCAGCTCAACGCTGTCAAACTAAAGCCAGAGAAAATCTGTATGAAGTAAAAAGCGTTGAGACCGCTGAGAATAAGGCATTGAGACCGCTGAGACAGCTGAGACAAAACTGGCTAGATTTCTCTAAGTCCAGAAGCGTTGAGTGAAGCAGGTTCACTCAATGCTTCTAATAAAGAAGGAAGCGCTGAGACTGTTAAGAGGAAAACCACTGACACAGTTAAGAGCAAAAACTGTTGAGACAGCTGATAAGAAGAAAGAGCTGAGACAAATGCCTGTCTCAGCTGATAATGAAAATCCGCTGAGACCGCTGAGACAAAACTGCTGAGTTAAATTCAGGGAAAATGCATAAGTCTAGAAGCGCTGAGAGCTAAGGCAGATGGCATTGAGTGACTTAACATCACTCAATGCTTCATTATTTTTTGGAATATTTTCTAAGTCCAGATGTTGATGACCACTGCTGATGTAATCAAAGTAAAAATCGCAGGAAGCCGTTGCGGGAAAGCTGTTGTAGCACCAAAAGCTGCCTTGTCCTTTTCTGATGGAGTTGGCGCTCACCAATCCTTGGTGGGCCCACATACAATTGTGTCGCTGATTCAAATCAACGCATATAAAAGGGAAACAGTAAAGTAATAAGGGTTAACAAATAAGCAACAACAGGAAATGGAACAAACGCAGAAAGAAGAAAAGAAAATTAGAGGTGGCTGGACATCTTCTCCATCATGCTTGAAAGCAAAAGTCCAGCAGAGATAACCAGAGGGCAAGGAGGGTTACATGAAGCACTTCCTGCTTAATAAGTTAGTTCTCTCAAGAACAAAGAAGCTAGTTGATTCACTCAATAGCAGATAGCTGCTCACCTGTGTAGTAAGAGAAAAGATAGCTTTAGAAGAAGACTCATCCATTCTACAGCAAGATAGCTGGATTGATATCTGCTCAGGCCATTAGAGTAAACTCAGTGATTTAATCTTTGAGTTAGTTGTTTTCTTTTTCTTATAATCTTGTAACTATTTTCCTGTAGGATTCAGTTATCTTAATCTGAGTGTAGGGCACATTGTGCCTGAGTTGTAGGTAACTATTTAGTCACTGTGGTAGGTGTCCTGTTGGGGCACTGAGGTAGGATCCAAAAGTGGATCTTAGCTGCTGGAAGGCTTAACAGCCTGAGGCAGGAGAGATCAACTCACTGTGGTAGTATCCAAGTATGGATCTGAGGTAGGGATATCCTCCCAGCCTGAGTGTAGGGCCTTGTGCCCGAGGTAGGTGACTGGAGAGTCACTGAGCTGTAGGTGACAAGTGAGTCACTAAGTTGTAGGCCTTGGAGGAGGCTGAGTTGTAAGTACCTGGAAGGGTACTGAGTGTAGGCGTGCTGCAGTATACTGAGAGTAGGGTTGTGTGCCTGAAGCTGTAGGGCTGTAGAGCCTGAGTTGTAGGCCTTAGAAATAAGGCTGAGGTAGGTGATCTGTGGATCACTGAGTTGTAGGAGCACTGCAGAGCTCTGAGGTAGGAACCTTATGGTTCTTAGTTTGGGTTCTTAAGTGAACCTATGTATAAGGCTGAGGGCTTGAGGTGTAAGCTCTGAGGAGCATAGTAGTGGAGTTTGTGCCTTGTCCAACAAGTAAGTTGGAAAGGTGGGAGGGAAAGTGGATGTACCCAATTGGGGAACCACTATAAATTCTTGTGTGCTTGATATATGTGCTTGTTTGCTTTCTTATTACAGGATATAAGGACAAGCTCTAGTTAGTTTAATTTGAAATCAGCAAAAGATTGAATAAAAATTCAAAGACCTATTCACTCCCCCCACCTCTCTAGGTGATTAGATGACCTTCTGTTAAATAACTTTCAGTAGCTGCTTGGAGCATCGACAATGACGAACCGGCAGTTCTAGGATTATCCCCCCATGGTCACGTGAAGTCCAACCCCCCTTCCACTTCCTTCCTCTCCCCTGGGAACTGAAACAGCGGACCGTCTGAGGCCAATGTGCGAACAGAAAAAGAGAAACTGAAAATTGGACAATAACAGAATTTTTATTTCCAAAAATTGTATCTATTACAAAGGTATGACCTCCCTTTTATAGAATGGAGGAGAAGAGAGAGAATACAAATAAATAATGTGGGACTAAATACATTTATGGGACTAGTGGCTAGACAAACCCAGACCGCATAGGATGCGCGGTTAGACAAGTAGGTTTAACTGCCCGACCACACAGTTAAGAGAAGACAAGCCGCCAGAGTCGCCGGGTCTCCAAGCCACTGGAGAGAAGTCGCCAGACCGCCAGACAGAATCCACCAGACCGCGCGGTCACTAATCCGCCCTGGTGAAGTCGCCAGACCGCCTGGTCTCCAAGCAGCCAAGGTAAAGCTGCTAGACCTCCCGGTATCCATATTGCAATAGCCAACACCCTTCTCGACTCCAGCTTCAGCTCATCGAACGCCTTCTTGAAGATGATGTTGACAGAGCTTCCATTATCGACCAGGAGCCCTAAGACGGTGAAGTTCTCGATGGAGATCTGAATCACCAACGCATCACAAAATGGATCCTCGTGATCTGGCATGTCCTTTCGAAAGAAGGTGATCTTCTCTTCTGTGGGTGGGGCTTGAGATATCGAAGCTACAATCCGACGGTATATGGTGTGGAGGCTCGCCCTGCAGGTGGCCTCGATCCCCACCCCTCCATGGATCACCCTGATCCCTCCTCAGATTCCCACGTCTGCCCTAACCACAGACCGGTCCTCTTCCTCCACCCCGCCGGTTACCTCCTCTATCCTCACCGATGGTTGTTGCTCCCTTCGGCCTCTCACCCTCCTGATCTCCAAGAACTCGAGACAGGTGGCCATCGTGTGACCCTTCTTATGATGGAAGTCATAGTATGACAACGCCACCTCCTCTCCCTGTCCCACCACTGCCTGATTCCTTCTCCTGACTCCCGCTTGTTGGATCTTTAGGTGCCCTTAGGTTGGTGAATAAGGGCAAATAAAACCTTTTTCTAAATGTAAAACTTTAGGTAAAATAAATGAGAAATGCTAATATGATATTTTTCGTAAAACAAAATATATTCTAAACACTCAGAAATTTAATGAAAATGTAATGATGAATTTATTTCATAAGTGATGTGAAAATATATACAAGGATTTCAATAGAGCTTGAAATCGAGCTACAAATGAAAAACAAAATCTTTTGAGTTTTCGTCAGTCCTTTTCCCAAGGACTGGTAAACTAAAGCCTATCTCTCCCTTGATACAGCTACTAGCCTCCCCCTAGATCACTCCACGACCTAGTCGTTGCAAACAAGGCAGCGATTCCCCCCAAATCCACACACGGACCTAGTCGCTACTCACAGGGCGGTGATTTCTCTATCAAATGCAAGAGCAAAGAGATGTATCAAAATAGAAATCTGAATGAAAAACTCCCTCTAGTGTACAACACTTGAAGAAGACGATGAATCCTTGCAAAGGTCGTCAGAGTTGTAACGCATGAATGATCTCTTCTACGCTCTTCAACTTAATTGCACACTTGAGAGTTGCTCTGGTTCCACAGAGTTATCAAGCTGAGAATACTCAACACAATGGCTTCAGGAGATGTGTGTCTCGAAATGCTCGCAAAATAGCCCTTTTAAGCAATCGTCACTATTGCGCCAGATAGCTAGATATCGCATGTGCGATATCAATTCAGCCTGCCGCGTGGCCCACTCTGTAGCAACCATGCCGAAATGATGGTGTTCATGACAAATCGTGCGCTATCGCCCAGCAATAAGCTGATATCACCAGGTGATATCAGTGAATTAAGTGTCGTACTGAAATCGTAGGGAAAATGGTTGACGTCATCATATCATTATCACCCAGCGATAGAGAGCTATCGCTAGCAATATCTCCAATCTTTGAAAATGTTGCAGCTCAATGCAATCCAAAATTATCAGAGTATTGACCTGAAGATACTTGCACATCATGAACACACTATGATCAAATACATTCAGGATTTGTTATTTTCAAACCAAGGAATGCGGAACGCATGCTCCAACATTGCCCCCCCTGCTCCTCTCCCTTTACTACTACCCCGACCGATTGCCATAGCTTGTTATGGTGGGAGTAGGAGTGGCCTCTGGCCTTGTATCCATCACGGGGGGTTGAACCTCATTGACATCCACGGAGGTTTCCTCCTCCTGGGACAAACCATCTTCCAGGCCCTGTGCGACCCCTCCTTGCTGCCTCCACCCCAGCTCTTATGGCCTCAGCTCCTCCCCCCTTCTTTCTTCTTGATTCCTAGAACCTCCTTGCTTTCTCGACTCCAGGTTACTTAACCTTGCCAACTTCTTGGCGAATGCCAGGTTCACCGCCTCTCCCTCAATCTCCTTCGCTGATCTCTCCATTAGCTCTTCGAAGGACAAGGGTGGATTCTGATTCAAGCTCATTTGAAAGAATCCCTCACGCATCCCTATGGTGAATGCGAGTTGGAGGGAGAATCCCGACACCTTCTGAATGAGCAAGATCTCATCCTAGAACCTATCTACGTAGCTAGCCAGTGACTCATCTACTCCCTATTTTGAAGAGTGCCTTAGCACTCTTCTTCCTCTTATTAGACGTTGAGAAGCGTTGCTGGAAACTTCGACGCAAGTCCTTGAACGCATAGATTGACCCCATCGGGAGCTGTTGAAACCAGTCATTTGCTTTCTCCTTCAACGTGATGGCAAAAAGATGACACTTGAATGCGTACGACATTGGCCTGATTGAGACCATATCTTCGAACCATTGCAGGTGCTGGACGGGATCATACTTGCCAGTGTAATGCATCAACTCAGGATCCCTGAACCCTTCCAGAACTGGCAGAAAAACTAACAGTATGCAGAATGGGCTCCCGCCGCTCGAAGGTCTCGCATGCTCCACTTGCGCGACCAGCTCGCAGGCCGGAACCCCACTCGTCGGGCTGGGGAAGAGCCCTCGCCCAGCTAGATCTCACACCTGCCTTCCACTTGCTGCCTCCTTATCTGGCTTCTATCCCGGGGATTTCTTGCCCATCCCTGGCGACGCTATCACTTGGCCCGTGGTGGTCGAGCACTCACCCCGTGCCACAGCGAATGCAAAGTGGATAGTCTCTAGTACCTCCCTCTTGAACTCTTCTAAAGTCTCAACCGTAGCCGGCTCCACAGGTAGTGGCGAGCCACCATAGTCAGTACCTTGTTCTTCATCTCCACCCATAGAACTCTCTCAGGATTTTCTTGTGCAAGCCGCGGTCCACGATCAGCGCACCAAAAATGTAGGAACTGTGATTTGGCCCAAAGAGGAGTTCATACCCAAAGGGGAGCGGAACCCACACCTACTTCTCCTGAGAAATGATGCTAAGCTGAAGACTCAAAACTTGACAAAGACCCAAGCTGCAACACTGAGGACCCACCACACTCCTGGAAGGTCGTCGAGCGCTTTCCCTCCAAAGCCAAAGCAGAAGCTAGGCACCTTGGAGAGCCTTCAAAGCTAACCATAAAATGACTGAAGAAGAGGAAGCAAAATAAAACTTGATCCCTTAAAAGGTGCCCTTTATTTTCTATTTATAGTTTTTCTAGCGGGGCCTACCAATATCACAATTCAGTCTTTTCGGTTTTCTAAGCGCACTCCAGATTGGCCTGCTAAAAACCAAACCCCACTATTTGGAATGGCTATTAGCAGATAAATAAAATAAATATAATATTACACGGCGATTGTTCCTAGATGAAGAGTGACCTGATGGAACTGACGCCTAGGCTCCGGCTCGCCTCGCTCTCTAAGGTGAGTGCCTTCGCAAACGAGATCTCGCCTGGATTGGCGAGTGCTCGATGAAACTAGCACTCGCGCTCATCTTTAGAATGACGAGTGCCTGATGAAACCCACACTTGCCCGACTCTTCGGAGTGGCGAGTGCCTAATGAAACTGGCACTTGCCCACTTCTATGGTGAGTTCCTGAACACTCGCCTGCCTGGGGCTAGTGTGGTCCTTCTTCTTGACTTGCCTCACCGACTATGTACTCGCTGCATTGAGCATAAGCTTGCCTCCCTGGCTCGCTTGGAGCTGTGGAGTCTCTCTGGTTCGTGCACTCGGCAAACACATGATTGTACAATATATGTATATATATATATATCATATACGAGAACAATTTATTGTGGGCGTACGGACGTACAAAATCAGCCGCCTGATTAATCAATTACAACGATCATCGATTGATTAATTGGGTGGCTATTACCCAGTGGCGTCAGGCGGCTGTGGGCTCGCTGGCCACCGGCCGCCCAGGATTCGCCTGCGTGCATGATAGCTAATCCAGGGCGGCCGGTGGCCGGCGAGCCAGCAGGCCCCGACCGCCGCTGGGTAAAAGGTGTGAACATGTAAATGCGAAACATATGATTAACCAATCACGATTGCTATCAGATAATCAGACGACTATACAAAGCTGCCCGCACACCCGCACCTATTACTGCCCGCACACTATAACTTCTCATATATATATATATATATATATATATATATATATATATATATATATATATATATATATACATATGTATGTATATACAAAAGTATGTATATACATATGTATGTATATATATATCTATACATATGTATATATATATATACACGTATATATATATATATATATATATATATATATATATATATATATATATATATATATATATATATATATATATATATATATATATATATATACACATATGTATACATACATATATATATACACACACACACACACACACGTGTGTGTGTGTATATATATATATATATATATATATATCTTTATTATATAATACAATATGCATATCTCAAGCACACCATAAATCTCATCTGGATCGTCCGATCTCCAAAAAAGCAAATCTGATCGTTGGATTAATCAAAAGCGGCCTTCAAATAAAAAAAAACCAAATGAGTTACTGTTCACTCTCTGAAAATTCCCGATACCGCCTTCACGCTTCCCGGGCAGGCTGCCGGCGGCTCCGCCGCCGGCGGCAGAGGAGGGCGGGCAAGCGGAGTCGGCCGAAGCGGGGCGGGGGGGGGGGGGGGATTTCGTTTTTTTTTCATTTTGTTTTAAAATATTATTATTATATAATTATTTATGAAATTAGAATTTTATTTAAAAATACTAATTATTTATTAAATCATATAATTATTTAAATTTTGTCTGGGGCCGGCGGCTCCGCCGCCGACGACAGAGGAGGGCGGGGAAGCGGAGCCGGCCGAAGCAGGGCGGGGGGTGGATTTTCGTTTTTTTTAATTTTTTTTAAAATATTATTATTATATAATTATTTATTAAATTATAATTTGATAAACACTAATTATTTATTAAATCATATGATTATTTAAATTTTTTCGGGGGCGGGCGAAGCCCGCCGGTGGGGACGGGCTTCGCCCGTCGGGGGGCGGGCAAAGCCCGCCCCGACGGGCTTCGCCCGCGTTAATGCCAAGCGGGCGAAGCCCGCTTGATTGCGGGCGAAGCCCGCAGCGACGCATCGAGAACGGGCGGAGCCCGTTCGAAGATGCTAGTATATATATATACATACGTACATCTCCATCGGTGGGAGTAGGAGGCGAACCGAGCCACCATCTCCACCCTGCTGCCGAGTTGGTTGGAGCATGAAACCATCAGCGGGGAGGCTTATGCCTTCTCGTTTGGCCTCTATGTGCGGGAAGATGTCGCAATCTTCGACGAGTCCATGCGAGTTCTTGTGCATGAGAGCGTGCGAGCCCAGCACCGTAGCCTGGAGCTGGCTCATATGGTGGGCAGGCAGTACACGCAGCTAGAGCAGAACACCCCTCACTCAAACAACTTGTTGATGAAAAGGAAGAGGCCCACCATCTCGCTCAGGAGGACGCGAAGCACTAGAGGAAACGGGCGGACGCGTCCGATGCCGTCCTCGAGGGATACTTGGGGGGGGTGGTAAGTCCCGTGACTCGCACTAACCCCTTTAAGATTGCTTGTCCTTTTCTCTAGCTCATTTTATCTCTTCTCGCACGATGCGGCCACTGCCAAGCGCCTGGTTTCCAGATCGCTACCCTCGAGAAGGAGAAGGAGACTTTACAGGCGCGGGTGCGGGAGCTGGAAGCCGCAGATCCTCCGCCGCCCTCCAGCAGTAGCTGCCAGCTCGCCCATTACTCCGAATTCGAGCTGGAGGAGATGATGAAAAAGAATGCTATCAAGGCCGCGAAATACATGCTCCAAACATTGCAGCGTGTTGGCCTCATTACGAGCGAAGGCGTGGGCCTTTCAACGAGCGAGGTGGTACCAGAACTATTCCTTCTGGTGCCGGAGCCGGGCGACAAGTCCTACCAACCTCTTTAGGAGGGTTCGCCCCCCGAGAGCTCGCCTTGCTAAACCCCCATGCCGCACTTTCTTTTTGTGACGTACTTTCATTTATGAAATGTAAATGCAGGCTGAGGCCCCTTCTTGTAACTTCAAGATTGATAATATATGCTTTATTGACATTGTGTTGTTTGTGATGTTGCTTCTTTGAAATGTTCAAGCTCTCGTTTCTTTGCTTAATTGCAACCTATCTCTCCCCCCTGCTTGCTTCCTCTAGGATCATTTCATTGGTGAGCTCGTGCATTGCTTGAAGATAGATTAGGAAACATAGTGATCTTAAATATCCAACCTGCGAGTGGCGACCCATCTCCATTATACAGAGACTCTTTGCTGCTTCTCTAGCTGAAGGGGGTGAACCAGCTCGACATGCACCTCAGCCGTGCGACTTCGCGCGAGCTGGGCCTTAAGAGGTCTCGACGTGACCTGAGTTCTCGCGACCTTGGCGCTTTTTGGGCGCCAGTCGGCATTGTTAGGGACATCTAGTTCTCATCCTTCTATCAGCCGGTAGGAGCCTGATGACGTGGGATGAGCGTCAACCGAACTCAGCCCTCTAGGGTGATAATGACGTCACTCGAGGATCCCGGTGCTTCCATCTAGGTTGGATCCTGACAGTGGGAGCATCTCGGGACCTAACCCTAGTGCGAGTATACTTTCCATCAATCAACATCCAGGTGCTACCACCGGCCCAATCAGCTAGGTGAGAGCCTGATGGTGGATTTTGAGCATCCACCGAACTCGGCCCTCCAGTATCATAATGACGACACTAGAGGATCCCAGCCCTATCGGCTAGGTGGCGACCTGACAGCGGGAGTGTCTTGGGACCTAACCCCAGAGCAAGTATACATTCCATCAATCAACCTACGGGTACTGCAATTGCCCCAATCAGCTAGGTGAGAGCCTGATGGTGGGTGTTGAGCATCCACCAGACTCAGCCCTCCATGATCATAATGACATCACTCGATAATCCCGGCACTGCCAGCTAGGTAGGAGCCTGACAGCGGGAGCGTCTTGGGACCTAATGTAACACGCCCGGTTTTTTTTATGGCCAGTGTGTAATTTTGTGGTGTTACGTTGGCCTTTGCTGTTGTTAGAGCGTAATCTTCGCTCTTTAGGCCTTTAGTGGCTTGGTTGATAGCCTGTTTGCAAGATTCCCTAGTAAGCCGGAGTCTGTTTTGGTGACTCGGTGATGCCTCTTCGGGAATGCTTGTGTTTTGGCTTCGTGCAAGGTTAGCCCAAGTTTTGTTTGTCGGATGCTGATTTCGACTTCGCCACTAGAGTCGTAGCGTGGGTAGTTTGTTCGAACCCGAATTGGTTCGCTCGGGAATAGCGTGAGTAAGAAGTTATAACATATGGATATGTAGCTATGCTCTATTGGTTGCTGGTTATTTCCCCCTAGGTGCCAAAATTATGGTTGCAGTTTATTGTAGCATGGGAGAGGTGTAAGAGGTCAAAGACCTGGAGCTCATTTGGGTGACACGGCCTGGGACACGGGCGTGTCCCAGGGCGTGTCGGGGTACATGTCCTGTGACACGGTCATGTCACAGGGCGTGTACCGTGTGTTCGACGAATTTTGGTCGACGAAGTTCACTCGACGATTGTCGAGTGTCGAGAGAAGGGGTACACGGCCTGTGACACGGGCGTGTCACAGGGCGTGTCCCGCTCTCGATGAACTTTGCTCGATGAAATTCACTCGACGAGTGTCGAGTGTCAAGAGAAGGGGTACACGTCCTGTGACACAAGCGTGTCGCAGGGCATATCCCGCGGTCGACGAACTTTGCTCGACGAAGTTCGCTCAACGAGTGTCGAGTATGGGGTGACACGGCTTGGGACACGGGCGTGTCCCAAGGACGTGTCATTCTCGGGTTGTTTGGCTGGGTGCTGTGTGCTGTGTCACGACCAGTAACACGGCCGTGTAGGTAGGCGTGTCCAGTGACACGCCCGTCTCACATGCCGTGTACTATTTGTATGTGAGGCGGTTGCCCACCGCTTAAGTGACACGGCCTATGACACGGGCGTGTCATAGGGCGTGTCAGGGACGAAATGTGAAATTTCAGCAAATTTTGCTGTCGTTCAATTCCTTTATTGTTTTAATCCAAGGGACCAAACTTCTTCCCTGGGAATAAGGCCGAAGTTATGTCTTTCTCCTTCCATTTTGTGTTCATTCTTTTTCTTCTTCTTATCATTCTCCATTTCCAAAGAGGGTGAGTACAAGAGAAAGAAAGGAAGAGGGACCAGCTGCTCTGGATTTGCCCCTTAGGTAACGTTTCTTTGCTCTTGGATTATTGGAGGAACGAGGGGTTGTCAAATTTCTTTGTTGTTTTTCTCCTATGTAGTCACCTCAAGTTTTTCTCCTAGTTGTGCTAAAGCTGTGATAGCGGCTGTTGTGCTTGAAGGTTGAGGCAAGTGGTGTTCTTGCCCTTGCCAAGTTTTGCTTTTCTTTCAACTCTTATGGTTATATGGCTATGGTGTAGTTGAAATTAGGGTTCTTGATTTTGTGCCCAAATTATGGTTGAATGTAGACATATGGAAGTAGGAACTTAGATCATGTTGCGTACTTGCTTAGGATGAACTTTCAGATTTATGGTTACATCGGGAGTTTGGGTTGTTGGTGTATTTCGACGTGTTTTGCCGGTTAAATTATGAAGTATGGCATGTGATTTGTCTGATGGCTCTGTAAGGGGTGGTGTGGTGTAGAGCCTGGTGGGCACTTTTTGGCCCCGGATAATGGGCTGGTTGTTTTATGGTGTAGAGAGCACCTTTTGGCCCCAGATATTGGGCTGGTTGTTTTATGGTGTGGAGAACACCTTTTGGCCCCGATATGGGCTATTTTTGTTGGTGTGTTCCACCTTAAGGGCTGCCACCGTTGAACCCTTGAGTCATGACTCTACCACTATTAATGTGTCACAAATTATGTCTGTTCATTCTTTTGGTATTTTGGCATATATTGGCTTTATTGCTCCTGCAGGTTTTAGAAGACTATGTTGATATCTCTTGCACTTGGTGCATCTTGATCCAGTCTTAGGCAGTGTATTACTTTTGGATGAAATGATCCATTTATGTTATTGGTTATGGATGAGATACTGCTCCATTTTGAAAGTGCAGCTAGATCTGATATACTCTAGAGGAGGGGGTGAATAGAGTATGGTGCTTAAAAACTTTTTACAACAGTTGTTGTAATCTGAGTGAACAGGGAAGCAATTATAAAATCTAATCACAGCAGATAACTAATTACAACCTACAAAAGAAACTAATCACAGATCTAAACTATTCACAAAACAATCACAGCCAGAAACAGAAGATAAAGACAAGCAAGCCAGAAGACACAAGGAACTATAGTGGTTCCCCTAAATTTGGGTACATCCACTCTTCTACCACCCTAGGTAGGAATCCACTGCAGGATGAGTTGATCAGGTGTCCTGGGCACCAATGAGCTTTTGATAAGGTGCTCAAAACCAAATCAGATTTTTTGATCAGGTGTCTTGCCACCAATGAGCTTTTGACAAGGTGCTCAAAAACCAAGCACAAACCTTTGAAGGGAGTTTGAAAAACCCTTTATAGAGATTGGGATGAGAGAGTTATGGAAGTCTTCTCTTTCTCAAAGTAGTTGAGAAGACTATATGGATTTGATGTTGTCAAAGCTCCCCCTGAGTTCTTGAGATGTTCAGGAAATGAAGCTTTGTTGTAGGGTGATAGGCCTTCAGAAGTTGATCTCCAGCAAATGATGATTTCAGCAGCAGCTGAAATGTTAGGTGTCAGGAGTCTTTGAAAGATGTTGGCGTTGAACACTTGAATCAAAGGTGATCTGAAGATTTCAGATTTGTTGATTTCCTTTGGTGTGTGTTCCTGTAAGAATTCTTTGAGACAGAGAATGTTTTGTTCTTGTTCTTCTTGTCTGTGTTGTCTCTCTGATCTGTGTTTTAGAGATTCAAAAAAAAATTCTTGAGTTTTATTCTCAGGTTCTGAATAGAAAATCATCTGTCAAGAATAGCCGTTGGTCTGTCATTAATTGCATCCTTAATTGCAAATATCTTCTGGGGGAAAGTCCAAAGAAACATTCCTTGATAATCCCTTGAAACTTGGTCCAGAATAAATGAAAACGGCTAGAAAATCTTCTGAATTAATTGCTGAATAACTCCTTAACTGTTCTGAATTTGAATCTTGAATAACATTGAATTCTTCAGAAAAACATCGAACTGAGCTCTGCTATCATCGAACAGAGCTCAGTGATTTGGACTTATACAGCAATAGAGATCGTCGATCTGAGCTCAACTATCGTCGAACTGAGCTCAGAGATAAAGAATCAATACTGGAGTCAAGATCGTCAAACTGAGCTCGAAGATCGTCGAATGGAGTTCGACGATTTGTTGAAGTTGAGCTCAACGATCGTCGAATGGAGTTCGACGATCCGTCGAAGTTGAGCTAGACGATCGTCGACTGGAGTTCGACGATTCGTCGTACTGAGCTCGACGATATGACTTAGTCTCCAAACTGAAAAACCTTGGTCTTGAGGGCAGCTTCCAAACTTAGACTTCTAATCCTTAGACTAAATTCTAATTGACCTTTAGAGCTATATAGGAGGTCAAAAACAGGTTTCTTAAAGACATAGTGATCCTGACCCAAATTAGTAATAGGGTGTTCCAACAATCTCCCCCTATTTGGGTTAGGATTACTATTTACAAAATTTGGAAAAATAAAAGAATAACATACAAAGCAACAATACAGAAATGCAGTAAGCGGGACATTGCAGAACCACAGATATATATTATCCCAGACAATAATCAGAGATCAGAATGATTATCACCTTACATAGTTATTCTTTCTCCTTGCTCTTTATAAGTTTGATTTCTCTATTAGGATCAAGAGCTTCTTTCTTTGACCTTCTGTCATCTGCTGCACCTAAAAAGGTTTGATGTTTGGGCATTGGAACCACAGCTTCAGGATGCAGCTTCATATAGCTTTCAGAATCAAAGAATTTGCTTGAGGCATATCTTTCCAGTTCTTTCTTTCTCTGTTCAGACAATGTAGTAATGTTGGAGGAATCTCTGCCTTGCTCTTTAGCTTTCTTAATTTGATCCAGTGCACCAAGCTCTTTCATCCTGACAGTCCAAGCAGTTGGATTATTTTCAAGATCTTCAAAGGGCACTGGTGGCTCATATCTGTTGGATGGATTGTCTTGAGGGGCTCTGGAGGAGACTACTTCTTTTAGCTTATAGGGAAAAGGACCTGAAGTTGTGTCTGATGAAGCTTGTCCTTCCCTGGAGTAAGGATGTTGCCTGGAGTAGCCTTTTGATTAAACCTGAAATTCCCTTTGATTTCCTCTATAGTTTCCTCTTCTAGATTGAGAACCCCTGGACTGGCTTCCCCTATGATAAGATCTAGCATGAGGCTAATAGGGGGTTTGGCTTTTGGCAGAGGGTTGAGCAGCTGAGCTTCCACCTGCACCTGCATCAGGAGGAGGTGGTGGAGGAGGATGAGAATGATGAAACTGGGAAGGTCCTTTCTCATACTTCCTCTTCTTCTTCATAGGTTTAAGTTAGTTCTTGGAGTATTGCATCCAATGCTCAGTTATGGGACTGTCATGAAGAATGTAATATGGTATGTCATTATTGTCCTAGACTATGGCTGGAGGTACTCTTTTCATGGCTTTGCTCCTTGCCTTTCTCTTCCTAGCAATAGTGGCAGAGGAGTCATCAGAATCAGTCCTGAATTCATTACTTTCAGAACTTTGCTCATCATAAAGAGCATCAATCTTTTTCATCAATTCTTTCTGAAGTTGAGTTGAAGCAGAAGAAACAGCAGTGGTTGGAGCAGTAGCAGATACAGCACTAGTAACAGAAGTTGAAGCAGCAGCAGCAGTAACAACAGATACAGAAGTTGTAGGAGCAGCACTCTTAGAAGATGTAACAGCAGTAATATCAGCAGCAGTAATAACAGTAGCAGTTGGGGCAGCAACAGTTTCAGATAGAACACTTTCAGATACAACAACAGTAACAATAACAGTTTCAGATATAAAAGGTTCAGTAGCATCAATATCATCAGCAATAGCAGCAGGCTCAAATTCATATGCCCCTGTCATATGTATATCATCAGACACTGGAACAGCAGCAGCAGCATTACTGACAGCACTAATAGCAACAGAAATAGCAACCATATTCTCAGCAGGAGTAGCAGCAGCATATACTGAATTGACAAAAGAATGAATAATGCTGATGTCACAGCTAGAGAAGGGCACAATGGCCTTGGACAAATCCTCTGATGGGTGGACAGCAACTCTCTCTGGAAGACAACTGAAATAAGCTGAGTCAAACACTAATAGTAAGGACTTGATGTCCACTGGGAAGACTGCAACTGGAGGTGGAACTGGAGCTTGAGGAACAACAGCAGTGGCATCAACAACTGAAGAAACCGTAGGCAAGCTAACTTCATAAGGCATCTCCCCCTGCCTGGATTCAGATAAGGCTGTTAAAATTCAACAAACCGCAGAAGCCCCCTTGGATACCATGTTGAAAACTCAACAAACCGAAGGAGAATACGCCCACTTATAATGTTGAAAGTTTTCCCGGATCGTGGAGTTAGCAGGGGTTATCTCAACAAAGCAGTAACAACCAGCAACACATGCAGCACAAGCTTCTTTATTGATCAACAGCAAACTTCTTTACAAGGCGAGACATACATGGTGAGACATGCTTCACCAAAACCCAACACCGGGAGAGCAGAGACAGTTACAAAGACAAGAACAAAAAACAAGCCGCGCGGACTAAATCAACAAGCCGCCGACCTACTGCTGTGGAGTCCGCTCAGTCCGCCAGGTCGCCAGACCGCAATCCAAGCCGCGCGGACTCACCCTTATTCCAATGCTTAGCTCTTCACCGCCGATCTGCACGCCGCCAGACCGCACAAGCTGCGTCACCGAATGGAACAGTCCGCCTGAAGCAGGCGACTTCCTGAACCCCGAACCAAGTCGCCAAAGAGAAGACCGCCTGGTCGCTATCCGCGACCTGCTGTTTACCGCCTGTTGCTTAACCGCAGAGTCCGCATTGTCCCTGACCGCAATCAGAGCCAAGTCCTGGCTTTCCAGCGCTATCCGCACAACCTGCACAGCACAACCGGGTCAACTCTCAATCCGCGCAGACACCAAAGTCCAGACCGCAGCAACTTACGCGAGCTTAATTACTGTTCACTTACTTCGGTCTAGGTTCCTTCTTTTCCTGATGTGACATTGGTCCTATTTATAGGCACGACGATGAGTATGGTCACCGCCCTAGCCGATAGGATCACCGCCACAACCCGCAGCTAGAACAAGTGTGTTCGCCAGCCCGCGGACACACATTCCAGTTCGCCGCTCCTGTGCAGATAGCCATTCCGCCCCAGCTTCTCCAAGGCCGGACTCCAAAATCCAGCCCGCCTTGCCGCCAGAGACCAAGCCAGGACCACCACAGCCGGACTCCACAACAGCCGTGTCTGCCATTCTGCGGACAAGGCATCAGCCCGCAAAACCCGAGCCCGCAGCCTCGCCATCAAGGCACCTGCTGGACTCAGCGGACACCCGGCTTCCGTCCGCATATCCCAAGTCCATTGCCTCATTGCCAAGGCACCTCCGGACTTAGCGGACACGCCAATCCAGTCCGCTAACAGCAGACTCCAGTCCGCAACTCCTGAGTCCATAACCTCGTCACAAGGCTAAACCGGACTCAGCGGACTCCGGCTCCAGTCCGCACGCTCCTGCACAAGCAATTATCCAGTCCGCATTTCCCCAAGCTAGCAAACAAGGTAACTGCACTTCTACTATGCTTGGCGGACTGAGAAACCAGCCCGCTCTCCACTGCGCGATCTCCCCGGACTGAGCCATCCTGGACTTGGTTCAGATCACACCAAGTCCAGTCCGCTGGCCACAAGGGCCAGTCCGCACTTACTGGCGGACACTGGATCTAGCCCGCCATACCGGGCGACCTCCAGTTTCTGTCCGCGCTGACCGGCGGTCTCCGCGGCTTCCACTTGCCTCTTCACTAGAGCAAGACCAAGGCAACTGCCAAACCGGTCTGCCGAGCTCCAGTTCTTTAGTCCGCTTCATGCCGGACTCCGCGGGTAACATTCCTATCCGCCCGGTTACTTCCTGGGAGTCAACCGCCTTCTGAGCATACACTGGCCTGTCAGACCGCCGCTGCTGTCCGTGTAGTCCGCGCGAACAGACCGCCCAGGCCGCCACAGAGCAAACCGCCTGCAACATCCCTGCCGACCTAGCAGTCTGCCAACCCAGTCCGCATAGTCTGCGCGGATAGGTTTCCCAAGCCTTCCATTCACCCACTTTCACTTCACAGAATTCAACACTCCCCCTTGAAGTGAGAAGTTGTGAATAACTCCAGCAGCTCCCGTAACCTTGCACCTGGTCCTTCCGATGGCATCTACGAAGAGATGTCCAAGACAAAGTCCTCGCCCCGCATATCATGGACCATGAGGGAGCCCTCCAGCATCTCCAAAAAGGAGTCATGCTTCCCTCTGCCTTCTTCAGCTTCAACCTCCACTCTTGCATCACAGGAGTATCACCAACTTCCTTGGATATTGAAGTCCAAGCCTCGTTGCCTCTGAGAGAAGTCACCTCTTCATACTTGGTGTCAACCACCTCCTTGATTCTAGTGGGGTCATCACAGCCAGAAGTACCTTGCTCGACCTGAGGGCTAACAAGGAAACACGGGACCAAGTCCGCCGTATTCCCTTCACAATATCGAGCTGGTGGCTTACTGATCCTCTTCGATCTCCGAAGAACCTGATCATGGCTAACCACCTCCGCTGCTATTGAACCAGCTCCGTTCCCGGGAAAAGCCGGAACAATGCTCCCTTTGCTCCCTGAACAAGACGCCTCCTTACTGGAACCAAGAGCACCTGGAGCAACGCTCCCCCTGCTACCTGAACCAGAAGACTCCCCTCTTGAACAAGAACTGCCTGGAACATCGCTCCCCTTGCTTCCTGAACTGGAAGCCTCCGCCTTCGAGCCAGAAGATCCTGGAGCATCGCTCCCCCTTCTTCTCGACTCTGATGCCTTTGCCCCGGAGCTAGAACAACCTGGAGCACCTGGTGACTCAGGCAACTCCACTTCCTTAGCAGCAGCCTCCTTCAGCCCACCATCTGACCTGCTTATCTCTAGCTCCACTGAAGAGCTACCCTAATACGGCGTCAACTCATCGAAAACAATGTCTCTCGAAACTATGAGTTTCTTCGTCGCAGGATCCATACACCTCCATCTTCTTCTCTGCTCATCATACCCAACAAAGACTAGCTTTGTCTTGAGAGCACCCGGAGAGTGTATATAGCAGGTAGATCCAAACACCCGAAGGTGCTTCACTGAGGGCTTCACTCCGAACATCAGCTCATAAGGAGTCTTCATTATGATCGGACTAAGAGGCATCCGGTTGATGACATGAGCAGCACAGGCTATTCCCTCCGCCCAAAGAGCCTTCAGAACGCCTTTACTCTGAAGCCAACACTTGCAGGTCTCCATTAACCAACGGATCATCCGAGCTGCAATACTACCCTGTTGTGAAGTATGTCCATAAGAAAGCTCCATCCGGATCCCTTGCTTCCTGCAAAAGCGTGAGAACTCGGTTGAGCCAAACTCACCACCGATACTTGTCCTCAACACCTTGATCCTCCGGCCAAGCTGGCCTTCCACAAGCTTCTTGAACTCCACAAACAAGCGTACCATGTTGGACTTATTCTTCATAAAGTATAGCCAAGTATACTCAGAATAGTCATCAACCAATATCAGCATGAACCTGCTGCCTCCTGTTGAAATTTGTGAAGTGGAAGTGGGTGACGGGACAGGCCGCGCGGCCTATGGCGGACAGCTTTGGCGGACTGGGCGGACTGGGCGGACTGCGTTATGCGGCCTGGTGGAAAGTTTGGTGGAAGCCGGCTGTGTTGAGCGGGTTCTTGCATGGAGTCCACGGTTTGGTGCGGCCTGGTATCTGCGGATAGAGAGGCTTGCGGACTGGTGCATTGCTCAGAGGCCGCGGGTGCAAGATTGTGCTGATAGGCGGGTTGGCTCGAGTTCGCGGGAAGCCTTGCGGACTGATGTGTCCGCGGTGCGGGCTGTTGCGGACTGGGCATAAGAGCTTGGCTGAGGCCTTGTCAAGTTCTGGTGCTACAGCAGGTCTTGCTGTGGAGACTAGTTGGCGGCCTGGTGTTTGGAGTCCGGCAGGAAGCTGCTGCGTTGGACAAGTGCGAGGTGCTCGCGGACTGGTGGCGGTCTGCGCTAGGGTGTTTGGCGGACGAGACTTTGTGTCCGCCATGCTCGCACTGGCCCTTGATGGTTTTGGACTTGGTCACACATTGTGCCAAGTTCATGGTGTCCGCCGTATCCGCCAAGTCCGCTGTGACCGGGCGGACTGTTGCTGTTTGCCTTTGGTCGTGGACTTGTGGCGGATTGAGGTATGAGTCTTGCGGACTGCCTCGGGTTGGTGCGGACCGCCATTGAAGGGGGTTGCTGTCCTGAAGCAGTTGGAGCTTTGCGGGCTGGTGCCTTGTCTGCTTAGCTTGGGCGGACTGGAGAGGGTTCGTCAAATGGTTGCCTTGCTCCTGGCGGTTTCCTTGGTATCCGGCTAAGTCCATGCGGACTCAGCGGACGGTGGTTGTATTCGCGCGGAGTGAGGGTGGTGTCGCTATCTCTTGGGCGGTGACCACACTCCTCACCTTGCCTATAAATAGGACCCCCCTGGCATAACCTAAGTAACTTGAGTGAACAGTAAGTTGGGGTGTGCGAAGTGCTGCGGTCTGTGTTTGCCAGTCCGCGCGGATTGTTTCAGGCTGACGGTTTGCTGTGTGCAGGTCGCGCGGATAACTTCAAGGAGTCAGGAGTTTGGCTGTGACTTCGGTCAAGTGCTTGGAAGTGTGCGGTCTCTGCGGACTCAGCAGGAGGTCGCTCTGGGGCTTGTCAGTTCTGTCTCAACTTTGCTAGCTTCAATAACCTGTCCGCCGGTTTCAGGCGGGTAGGGGAGTTCCTCAGTTCGGGTTCAGCAGGAGGCGAATAACGGTCTGTCCGCGCAGCCTCGCGGCTTCGGCGGACTCCGTGGTATTCGGCGGTTTGCAGCATAGCTTGGGCGAGCTCAGCGGTCTCGGCAGTCTCGGCGACCTCGCGGTCCCGGCGGACTGGAGTGCTGTCCGCCCGGCTTGTTTTTTGGTTCTTTCTGTTTACAGCTGTAGTACTAGCGAAATCATGTCTCGCTATGTATGCCTCGGATTGTAAAGAAGTGAATGCATAATAAGACCTTCTTGTGCTTCCATTGTGTTATTGGGTGCAACCTCTAGTCCTTGGGCTTTCCGCAGGTTCAGCGTGCAAACTGGGTAGTTCCGAAGATATTAATTTGGCGTTTGGGCTATCTTGCTGACCACGTTGAGAAAATTTAACATGGTATCAGAGCCAGGTTTCTGAGGTTGCTGGTTCAGTTGCGTGAGCGGAAGTCAGCCAGTGTTGTTACTCAGTGATTGAGTGGTGATCAACCTGTGTTGTTGCTCGGAGCTGCTGAAGGATACCAACAGGTGGTTGCAATGGAAGGAAGCTTGGCAAGAGGTCTGGGCATTGAACTCTTAACACCGACTAACTACAAGAAGTGGAAGTTGTGCATGAAGAGTTATCTTCTAGGCGAGGAGCTGTGGGAAGTCGTCGGTGGAGACGATAGACAGGAAGTTACTGCTGCTTTCGGTACTGCTGAGCAGGTGAGGCTCTGGAGAAGAACTAATGCTAAGGCGGAGTTCATTCTGAAGAGAGCTGTCTCTCCGGAACTGTTTGATCACATCATTGGATGTGAGTCGGCTGCTGATATTTGGACAACCATTGATGAGTTGTTCAATAGGAAGAATGTGGCGCGGCTTCAGTTCCTGGAGAATGAGTTGGCCAGGGCAACTCAGAGAGACCTTTCCATCTCCAAGTACTTCTTAAAGATGAAGAGCTTGTGTGCTGAGCTGTCGGCACTGGATCCTGATGAGCCTATCTCTGAGGCAAAGATGAAGAGGCACATTATCCGTGGCTTGCGGAAGGAGTATGTGGCCTTTGTCACATCTGTTCAAGGGTGGGCTACTCAGCCGTCTCTGCTAGAGCTGGAGAATCTGCTTGCCTCGCAGGAGAGCTTAGCAAGGCAGATGGCTGGAGTGAACCTGAATCAGGAAGGCAGCGAAGCTCTCTTCTCAGGCAAGAAGAAGGGATGGGAAGGGAAGAAGAAGAAGAAGGTGCAAGCTGCTGTTGAGAAGGAGACTTCATCTTCATATCCGCCGGAGAGGAGCAATGCTCCTAAGGACTGGAAGAAGAACTTGAAGTGCTACCGGTGTCATCAGCGAGGGCACTTCAAGCGGGACTGCAAGGTCAAACTGCAGCCTGGGCATGCTGCAGGAAAGGAGGAAGCTTGCTCGCGAAGTGAAGAAGCAGAATGGGGAGGAGCCTTCATGACGGGCACTTGTGTCCGGGCCCTATCTGCTGAGGACTTCAACAGCGAGTGGATCGTCGACTCCGGGTGTGGTCATCACCTCACCGGAGACAAGTCGAAGTTCACCTCCATGCAGGCTTACTCAGGTAATGAAGCTATTATCACTGCTGATAATACTGTTTATGCAGTAGAGAAGGAGGGGGTCGTGTCTTTGGGTAGTGATCAGGGGCCACTCACGTTAAGGAGTGTGTATCACGTGCCGGGCATGAAGAAGAACCTCTTCTCGGTGACCAACGCGGTGGACGCTGGGTATCACGTTCTGTTTGGGCCAACAGACGTGAGGTTCCTTCGCAACGTATCAGCGGTAAAGGCTGATGTTGCTCATGTTGGGAGGAGGGTGAAGAACTTGTTTGTTCTTTCCACCAGTGCCTATGTTGATAGGATGAGAGCCAATGATAGTGCGGCTATCTGGCATGAGAGGCTGGGGCATGTTGGCATGGACAAGCTGAAGGCAATGGCTAGTAGAAGTCTGGTGAGGGGGTTGCCGATGTTGTCCTCCTTTGGTGATGGGCATGTTTGTGCGGGCTGTCAATACGGTAAGGCACATCGCCTTCCGTTTGATAAATCTCAAACAAGGAGCAAGAAACCATTGGAGTGTATTCATGGCGACCTGATGGGACCGACTGTTACTGCCAGCCTTGGTGGAAGCAAATACATGCTTGTCTTGGTTGATGACTACTCAAGGTATACTTGGGTGTACTTCTTAAAGGAGAAGTCGGAAGCCTTTCGTTTGTTCGTGGAGTTCAAGGAGTTGGTAGAAGGCCGGCTTGGCTTGCGGGTTAAGTAGTTTAGAACTGATAACGGAGGAGAATTTGTTTCCTCCGAGTTTTCTAACTTCTGCAGGAAGCACGGGATCCAACGAGAGCTTACTTGTGCTCACACTCCACAACAAAATGGGGTAGCGGAGCGGAAGATCCGTCATCTGACGGAGACCTGCAAATGCTGGCTTCATGCGAAAGATATCCCAAGGTCTTTTTGGGCGGAGGGAATGTCTTGTGCTGCCTATGTTATCAACCGGATGCCACTCAGCCCTATCAACATGAAGACTCCTGTTGAGCTGTTGCTGAAGGAGAAGCCGAGTGTTGAACACCTTAGGGTGTTCGGTTCAACTTGCTACGTGCATGTCCCGGATGCTTCACGGACAAAGCTGGATGCGAAGGCAAGGAAACTTGTCTTTGTTGGCTATGATGAGCGGAAGAAGGGATGGAAGTGCATGGACCCTGTGACGAAGAAGTTCGTGGTGTCAAGAGACGTTGTCTTCGACGAGCTGACGTCATATGGAGGTGGCTCGGTGGAGCTAACCGGAAGTAGCAAGGATGATGAAGCACCGGTGGAGGCTGCTGAAGGCTTGGAAGAGGAGCTTGCTGTTTCACCAGCAGCTCCTGTTGCTTCGAACTCCGAGGCTGAGCCTTCTGGCTCAGGAAGCAGGGGGAGCACTGCTCAATGCTTGCCCCAGGTAGGAGTGGAGCCTGAAGAAGCAACGGAAGCCGTGAGCAAGGAGCCGTGTCTTCGGAGATCGAAGAGGGTGGTTAAGCCACCGACTCGGTACTGTGATGGGAATGCAGTGAGCTTTGTCTCCTGCTTCTTTGCAGGTCCTCTGGATGAGCGAGAGCCTGCAAACTTCAACGAGGCCACTGGAGTGAAGGAGTGGGATGATGCCATGAAGGAAGAGATTGATGCTCTGAAGAAGAATGAAACCTGGGACCTTGTGCCCAAGGTTGATGGCGTTACTCCGGTTACTTGCAAGTGGGTGTATAAGTTGAAGAAGAAGGCTGATGGGAGCATTGATCGGTTCAAGGCTCGCCTGGTCGCTAGAGGATTCTCACAGCAGTATGGAGAAGACTATGAGGAGACATTCAGTCCAGTTGCGAAGATGACTTCTGTAAGAGTGGTGATCGCCTTGGCTGCTAGCAAGGGATGGAGGTTGTGGCAACTCGATGTGAAGAATGCCTTTCTTTACGGAGAGATTGACAAGGACATCTTCATGGATCAGCCGCTTGGTTTTGTCTCTGAGAAGCATCCGGACTATGTCTGCAAACTCAGGAAGGCTCTCTATGGGTTGAAGCAAGCTCCTCAAGCGTGGTATGGGAAGATTGCAGAGTACTTGCAATTCTGTGGATACCTGGCTTCTAACTCGGATTCAAGCTTGTTCGTCAAGAAGAAGGGAGAGCTAAGAGTCTTGGTCCTGCTGTATGTGGATGATATGATCATCACAGGGAACTCGGAGGAGGAAGTAGCAAGGCTCAGGGGAGAGCTTGCTATACGCTTCGAGATGAAAGACTTGGGAGAGTTGCATCACTTTCTTGGTCTGGAAGTGGAGAGGAAGGAGTGCGGGGTTCTCATTAGCCAGAAAGGGTATGCTGATCGCATTGTGAAGCGGTTTGGCATGGGCGAAGGGAAGAAGTGCTCTACTCCACTGGAATCTGGGCTGAAGCTTCGACGGGATGAGGGAAGGGTTCTTCTTGATCCCTTGGTGTTCAGGGCTCTTGTTGGGAGCTTGATTTACCTGACGATTACAAGGCCGGATATCGCTTATGCTATTGGCCGAGTAAGTCGGTATATGGCTGAACCAAGGCAATCTCATCTAGTGGCGGCAAAGGGAATTCTGAAGTATGTCAAGGCTTCTTCTGACATGGGACTCCTCTATAGAAGGGACGCGGAGGTTGCGTTGCTCGGGTACACGGATGCTGACTATGGCGGTGATTCGGATGATCGAAGGTCTACTTCAGGTTATGTGTTCACTTGCGGTTCAGCTAGCATCTCGTGGTGTAGCAAGAAGCAGGACTCGGTGTCGGTTTCAACCACGGAGGCGGAGTATAAGGCTTCGGCCTTGGCTGCTCGGGAAGTCGTTTGGTTGAGGAGGCTTATAGAGGATGTTCATGAAGAAGTGTAAGGGTCTACTTTACTCCGGGGTGACAATGAGAGTGCTCTCAAACTGGTAAATAATCCAGTGTGTCACGCCAGGACCAAGCATATAGAGATTGATCACCACTTCATCAGGGAGAAGGTGTTGGAGGGGTCTCTGCTGGTCGGGCATGTTCGGAGTGAAGATAATCTTGCTGACATCTTCACGAAGCCACTGTCGAAGGGGCCCTTTGAACGCTTGCGCAGCTTGCTGGGCTTGGTCACCACTTCTCACTTCAAGGGGGATTGTTGAAATTTGTGAAGTGGAAGTGGGTGACGGGACAGACCGCGCGGCCTGTGGCGGACAGCTTTGGCGGACTGGGCGGACTGGGCGGACTGCGTTATGCGGCCTGGTGGAAAGTCTGGTGCAAGTCGGCTGTGTTGAGCGGGTTGTTGCATGGAGTCCACGGTTTGGTGCGGCCTGGTATCTGCGGATAGAGAGGCTTGCGGACTGGTGCATTGCTCAGAGGCCGCGGGTGCAAGTTTGTGCTGATAGGCGGGTTGGCTCGAGTTCGCGGGAAGCCTTGCGGACTGATGTGTCCGCGGTGCGGGCTGTTGCGGACTGGGCTTAAGAGCTTGGCTGAGGCCTTGTCAAGTTCTGGTGCTACAGCAGGTCTTGCTGTGGAGACCAGTTGGCGGCCTGGTGTTTGGAGTCCGGCAGGAAGCTGCTGCGTTGGACAAGTGCGAGGTGCTCGCGGACTGGTGGCGGTCTGCGCTAGGGTGTTTGGAGGACGGTACTTTGTGTCTGCCATGCTCGCACTGGCCCTTGATGGTTTTGGACTTGGTCACACATTGTGCCAAGTTCATGGTGTCCGCCGTATCCGCCAAGTCCGCTGTGACCGGGCGGACTGTTGTTGTTTGCCTTTTGTCGTGGACTTGTGGCGGATTGAGGTGTGAGTCTTGCGGACTGCCTCGGGTTGGTGCGGACAGCCATTGAAGGGGGTTGCTGTCCTGAAGCAGTTGGAGCTTTGCGGGCTGGTGCCTTGTCTGCTTAGCTTGGGCGGACTGGAGAGGGTTCGTCAAATGGTTGCCTTGCTCCTGGCGGTTTCCTTGGTATCCGGCTAAGTCCATGCGGACTCAGCGGACGGTGGTTGTATTCGCGCGGACTGAGGGTGGTGTCGCTATCTCTTGGGCGGTGACCACACTCCTCACCTTGCCTATAAATAGGACCCCCCTGGCATAACCTAAGTAACTTGAGTGAACAGTAAGTTGGGGTGTGCGAAGTGCTGCGGTCTGTGTTTGCCAGTCCACGCGGATTGTTTCAGGCTGACGGTTTGCTGTGTGCAGGTCGCGCGGATAACTTCAAGGAGCCAGGAGTTTGGCTGTGACTTCGGTCAAGTGCTTGGAAGTGTGCGGTCTCTGCGGACTCAGTAGGAGGTCGCTCTGCGGCTTGTCAGTTCTGTCTCAGCTTTGCTAGCTTCAATAACCTGTCCGCCGGTTTCAGGCGGGTAGGGGAGTTCCTCAGTTCGGGTTCAGCAGGAGGCGAATAACGGTCTGTCCACGCGGCCTCGCGGCTTCGGCGGACTCCGTGGTATTCGGCGGTTTGCAGCATAGCTTGGGCGAGCTCAGCGGTCTCGGCGGTCTCGGTGACCTCGCGGTCTCGGCGGACTGGAGTGCTGTCCGCCCGGCTTGTTTTTTGGTTCTTTCTGTTTACAGCTGTAGTACTAGCGAAATCATTTCTCGCTATGTATGCCTCGGATTGTAAAGAAGTGAATGCATAATAAGACCTTCTTGTGCTTCCATTATGTTGTTGGGTGCAACCTCTAGTCCTTGGGCTTTCCGCAGGTTCAGCGTGCGAACTGGGTAGTTCCGAAGATATTAATTTGGCGTTTGGGCTATCTTGCTGACCACGTTGAGAAAATTTAACACCTCCAAGACTGGCCGTGACGGTCGGTCCCACCAGAGCACAATGGTTAACCGCCAATGGTGCATTACATCTGGATTGTGCTTTGTCAACCATGAAGCGATAGGCTCCACTTTCCTGACATCCCGCACACCCCCAACCATCGCCATAGGATGACAATCTAGGCAAGCCTCTTACGAGTCTTCTTTCCGCCATTGCTTTCAGCTTGTCCATCCCTACATGCCCCAGTCTTTCATGCCAGATAGCTGCACTATCACTGGCATTCCTCCGATCAACTCCAGAACTAGTTGATATCCCAACTACGTTCTTCTCCTTCCTCCCTACCTGAGCTACGTTCGCCGAGAGCAAGACAACCTTGCACTCCTTCCGAAGATGACCTTGCTGCTTGCATTTATAGCACCTTGGTCCTTCCTTCCTCTTCCTATCACGCCTAGGAGAAGCACTCCTTTCTTCCTGATACGAAGTAGAGGGACCAACATCAGCAGCAACCTTCACCTTCTTCCTGAACAACCCATCAAGGGAAGTCCAGACCTCCGCAGCTGACCGACATCCACTGATGTGGTCCAAGAGCTCCGATGAGATCACCTGCTTGAGAATAGACTCCGCTTTCGCATTTGCCTCCTTCCAAGCTCTCATCGCCTCAGCATTGCCAGCAGTATCCTCTTGTCTTCCTGCTCCGCATACAACCTCCCAAAGGTCCTCGCCAAGAAGAAAGCTCTTCATACAGGACTTCCACCGTTCACAGTTCGTCTCTGTAAGAAGATCAATACCAAGACAACTTGCATCCTCCACTGCCATGGTTCTACCACTGGTTTCCTCTACAGACGAGCAACTACTTCCATTGAGCACTGCTTGACCACTCCAACAACCTGCCTCTGATACCATCTTAAAATTCAACAAACTGCAGACGCCCCCTTGGATACCCTGTTGAAAACTCAACAAACCGAAGGAGAATATGCCCACTTATAATGTTGAAAGTTTTCCCGGATCGTGGAGTTAGCAGGGGTTATCTCAACAAAGCAGTAACAACCAGCAACACATGCAACACAAGCTTCTTTATTGATCAAGAGCAAACTTCTTTACAAGGCGAGACATGCTTCACCAAAACCCAACACCGGGAGAGCAGAGACAGTTACAAAGACAAGAACAAAAAACAAGCCGCGCGGACTCAATCAACCTGCCGCCGACCTACTGCAGTGGAGTCCGCTCAGTCCGCCAGGTCCCCAGACCACAACCCAAGCCGCGCGGACTCACCCTTATTCCAATGCTTAGCTCTTCACCGCCGATCTGCACGCCGCCAGACCGCACAAGCTGCATCACCGAATGGAACAGTCCGCCTGAAGCAGGAGACTTCCTGAACCCCGAACCAAGTCGCCAAAGAGAAGACCGCCTGGTCGCTATCCGCGACCTGCTGTTTACCGCCTGTTGCTTAACCGCAGAGTCCGCACTGTCCCTGACCGCAATCAGAGCCAAGTCCTGGCTTTCCAGCGCTATCCGCACAACCTGCACAACATAACCGGGTCAACTCTCAATCTGCGCGGACACCAAAGTCCAGACCGCAGCAACTTACGCGAGCTCAATTACTGTTCACTTACTTCGGTCTAGGTTACTTCATTTCCTGATGTGACATGGGTCCTATTTATAGGCATGACGATGAGTATGGTCACCGCCCTAGCCGATAGGATCACCGCCACAACCCGCAGCTAGAACAAGTGTGTCCGCCAGCCCGCGGACACACATTCCAGTTCGCCGCTCCTGTACAGATAGCCAGTCCGCCCCAGCTTCTCCAAGGCCGGACTCCAAAATCCAGCCCGCCTTGCCGCCAGAGACCAAGCCAGGACCACCACAGCCAGACTCCACAACAGCCGTGTCCGCCATTCTGCGGACAAGGCATCAGCCCGCAAAACCTGATCCCGCAGCCTCTCCATCAAGGCACCTGCCGGACTCAGCGGACACCCGGCTTCCGTCCGCATATCCCCAGTCCATTGCCTCATTGCCAAGGCACCTCCGGACTTAGCGGACACGCCAATCCAGTCCGCTAACAGCAGACTCCAGTCCGCAACTCCTGAGTCCATAACCTCGTCACAAGGCTAAACCGGACTCAGCGGACTCCGGCTCCAGTCCGCACGCTCCTGCACAAGCAATTCTCCAGTCCGCATTTCCACAAGCTAGCAAACAAGGCAACTGCACTTCTACTACGCTTGGCGGACTGAGAAACCAGCCCGCGCTCCACTGCGCGATCTCCCCGGACTGAGCCATCCTGGACTTGGTTCAGATCACACCAAGTCCAGTCCGCTGGCCACAAGGGCCAGTCCGCACTTACTGGCGGACATTGGATCTAGCCCGCCATACCGGGCGACCTCCAGTTTCTGTCCGCGCTGACCGGCGGTCTCCGCGGCTTCCACTTGCCGCTTCACTAGAGCAAGACCAAGGCAACTGCCAAACCGGTCTGCCGAGCTCCAGTTCTTCAGTCCGCTTCATGCCGGACTCCGCGGATAACATTCCTATCCGCCCGGTTACTTCCTGGGAGTCAACCGCCTGCTGAGCATATACTGGCCTGTCAGACCGCCGCTGCTGTCCGCGTAGTCCGCGCGAACAGACCGCCTAGGCCGCCACAGAGCAAACCGCCTGCAACATCCCTGCCGACCTAGCAGTCCGCCAACCCAGTCCGCGTAGTCCGCGCGGATAGGTTTCCCAAGCCTTCCATTCACCCACTTTCACTTCACAGAATTCAACAAAGGCTGGATCAAGGCACACTGATGAATGGATTGCCTGAGGAAATAGGGAGGATAGCCTGGCAGAAAGAGCTTCCACTGACTGAAGTAATGGAGCCAAGGAGGTCTCCAATAGAAGTGATAGCCTGGGGGCTAGCAGTTCATATAACTGGTCAGCTAGGGCTGGAAGATCTACATGCTCAACAGGAATATGAGCAGAGGTAGAGACTGTAGGTGGAGCAACAGGTGATGATGGTGGAGAGCTAATGGATGGTAGGAGTGATGGTTGAGGTGAGGGTATTGTGGAGATGGAAGACAGTGGGATTGAGATAGAGGGTGTGAAGGTGGGTTGATCAATAATTTCTTGCAGAAGTTCCTGGTAAGATGTTGATGAGGAGGGTAGCTCAGGAGGAGATGAGGGTGAATCATACATGAAGGAATCATCAAGAAGAGTGAATGAGGGAATGGTGGATGATGTGTCAATGTCTGGGTGAGGGTAGGAATATAATGGATGGAATACTTCTTCTGTTGTTGAAAGAGTTGGGATTGGAGATGGAGTTGATGTTGGAGAGGGTCTGGAGATGATGATAGTGGATGGAGTTTGAATGTTGTATGGAACTGGAGGAGATGGAATATGAGGAGGAGGAGGAGAAGCAGCAGCAGGCAAGTCATCTGCAGGGGCAGAGACTTGAGGGGAAGTGACTATTACAGTCCTGGTTCCTGAAGGTGTTCTTGCAGAAGGCCTGCTGGGCTTTGTTATCTGCCTGTCCCATTTGCCAAAGAGGGCACAGGACAATCTCTTAGATGCATTAATATGTATCCCAGAAGATACAAGCAATGCAGGGCATCTGTTCTGCAGAAAGAGGCCTAGGATCCTCCCAAAATTCACAAAGTTCTTATTGATTTTCTTTTTGATCAGGTCAAAGAAGACCTCTCCCCAATTCAATTGCTTCTTATCCACTATGGCTCCCATCAAGCACAGCTGATACCTAGAAATGGTATCATGTACTGAATGCTTGGCCAGCAAAACCTTGCCCACTACATCTGCTAAGAACTTGTATTCCACAGCTAGGTTCTTCTTCAGCAACTTGCTAGGGTTAGCCTCAGAGTGACCCATTCTTGCAAGCAGATCAGCAAATTCCTCTCCAGACAGATCAGCAGAGTCTCCACCAGAACTTAACTCAAAAACTTCTGTCAGAATGGTTGGAGTCAAGGGTACCTGGGTGCCAGAAATTGATCCAACTATTGTGTTTTGATCCTGGTTGTGGGCAGTGTAGACCCACTCCTTAATCTCATCAGAAGCAAGCTTGATTCTGGTGGTCATAATGGTAGCAAGTTTCTGCTCCTTGAAGAGTTCCAAAATATCCTGGAAAACCTGATCAGTAGTGCTGAAAGACTCCATGTCAATGTCAAATCCAGCATCGAATTTCATTACGGCAAGAACAGCAACAGAAACTGTCATGGTTACCTGCAAAAATCAACAAACAAAACGATCAAGTGTAGAGATGTTTGGAGGGAAAGAGAGATTTTTGCAGAGAAATCGAAAGCGCAAAAGGAGAACGACGGCAAAAAATGAATTTTATATTAGGGTTCGACGCAGAAAAGGAAAGATCGTTGAACTTAGTTCGACGATCGGGGCTTCTAAAGGAATCTGAAGAGTCTTCAATAGAGTCGATCTCCGTTCGACGATATTGGAGAGCGTCGAGCTCTGTTCGACGATCGTTCAGAGAACAAAATCGTCGAGCGACGTTCGACGATCGTTGACCGGAAGAGATAGTTCATACTATCTGAGAAACGCTGAACTCAGGTCGACGATTTCGGAAATCGTCGATCTCCGTTCTACGATCTGGGGGAAAATCGTCGAGCACAGTTCAGAGACTAGAAAAACACTCTAGACACTAAGAAAAATCAAGATGTTTGCCTAGTCTTGGTCAATTTTTAAACTTTTAAAATCTTGGATATTATTTTAGATCTCCTCCATCTAACATTCCTAACTGATTTAGGAAGAAGGTGTGTTTCTTTTCATCCAAGGGTTTGGTGAAAATATCTCCCCTTTGCAAATCAGTTGGGATATATTAAAGTTCAATTTTATTCTTCTCAACATTATCCCTTAAGAAGTGATGTCTGATCTCTATGTGTTTTGTCCTACTATGGAGGACTGGATTTTGAGCTATAGAAATAGCACTGGTGTTATCACAAAAGATTTTATACTTCTCTAAGTTGTAGCCATAGTCTAGGAGTTTGTTTTGAATCCACAATATTTGTGAACAACAACTGCCTGCAGCCATATATTCAGCTTCAGCAGTTGAAGTTGACACAGAAGTTTGTTTATTGCAAAACCAAGAGACAAGTCTGTCACCAAGGAACTGACAAGTTCCACTGGTGCTTTTCCTATCAATTCTGCATCCAGCATAATCAGCATTAGAAAATCCAGTTAAATCAAATGCTGAATCTTTTGGATACCAGAGACCTAGATTTGGACAACTTTTAACATACCTGAGAATCCTTTTTACTAGTGTTAGGTGTGACTCTCTAGGGCTTACTTGGAACCTAGCACATATACATGTAGCAAACATTATATCTGGTCTACTAGCTGTAAGGTACAGTAAAGAGCCAATCATTGCTCTATATGTTGTCTGATCAACAGGTTTCCCATGTTCATCAACATCCAATACAACATTAGTAGGCATAGGTGTTTTCATGCAAGATGCTTCAGACATACCAAATTTCTTAACCAATTCATTTACATACTTGGTTTGTGAAATAAAGATGCCTTCAGCATGTTGTTTGACTTGCAATCCTAGGAAGAAGGATAGCTCACCCATGCTACTCATTTCAAATTTAGAATGCATTAGGTTGGAGAACCTTCTGCACAATTTTGAATCAGTAGAACCAAAAATAATGTCATCTACATAAATCTGTACTAGTAGGGTATGGGACTTATGGGTTCTAATGAAAAGAGTTTGGTCTACTCTACCCCTTATAAATCCATTTTCCAAAAGGAAGCATGCTAGGGTCTCATACCATGCTCTAGGAGCTTGCTTGAGACCATATAATGCTTTGTTCAACTTAAAAACATAATCAGGATAAGTTGGAGAGATAAAACCTGGAGGTTGTCTGACATATACTTCTTCTTTGATTTCTCCATTTAGAAATGCACTTTTGACATCCATCTGATATACCTTGAAGCCTTTATGTGCTGCATAAGCTAAGAAGATTCTGATGGCATCCAATCTTATAACTGGTGCAAATGTCTGATCATAGTCTATGCCTTCTTCTTGTGAATATCCTTGAGCAACTAGCCTTGCCTTGTTCCTTACAATTACTCCTTGATCATCCAATTTGTTTCTGAACACCCACTTTGTTCCAACAATGGAGTGATCCTTAGGCTTTGGCACTAGTTCCCATACTTTGTTCCTTTCAAATTGATGCAACTCTTCTTGCATTGCAATGATCCAGTGTGGATCTTGCTGTGCATCTTGAATGGATTGAAGTTCAATTTGAGATAGGAAGCAGGTGTGCAACAGGTTTTGATTGACCTGATTTCTGGTTTGCACACCAGCTGAGATGTCTCCAATTATTTGGGAAATTGGATGGTCTCTTGATGTTACTAAATCAACATGGGGTGTTGATTGTTCACCAACCTGTGTTGTTGTTTCCTCTTGTGGTACAACAACTGGCTCTTCAAGTTGTTTCTCTTCAATATGTTGAATGCTTTCTTCATCTTCACTGCTTTCCTCCTTTTGAGTAACCTGTAACTTGTTCAAGTCTTCAACAAGAGAATGTTCCTGCAAAGGTTCTATGGTAGAAGTGTTCTTCTCCTTGAAAGACATGTTAGATTCATCAAATGATATATGAACAGATTCCTCAATTTTAAGAGATGATTTATTATAAACACTATAAGCCTTACTGATCATGGAGTATCCCAGAAACACTCCTTCATCAGCTTTAGCTTGAAATTTTGCTAAATATCTCTTGTCATTATTGTGTATATAACAAATGCAGCCAAAAACTCTAAAATAATCAACTTTAGGTTTATTCCCTTTGAGTAATTCATAGGGAGTCTTTCCCTTTAGTTTATGTATCAAACTTCTATACAGCACATAGTTGGAGGTGTTCACTGCCTCTGCCCAAAAAGATAGAGCAAGGTCAGCATCTAACAACAATGTAGTGGCAGATTCAATAAGGGTTCTATTTTTCCTTTCAGCTACCCCATTTTGTTGTGGAGTTCTAGGAGCTGAGAAAGTATGTCTGATCCCTTCACTCTGACAGAACTCTTGCATAAAAAGAGAATCAAACTCTGTCACATGATCACTTCTGATCAGGGCAATGTGAGTATTGAACTCAATCTGTATACATTTGAGAAACTCTGTCAAACACATAAAGTTATCAGACTTCTTCCTCAGAAAGAACACCCATGTGAATCTAGAGAAGTCATCTACAACTACTAAGGTGTAAGATTTTCCTCCGAGGCTTTGTACTGTAATTGGTCCAAAAAGATCCATGTGTAACAGATACAATATCCTAGGTGAATCACTCTTATTAAGTGACTTGAAACTATTTTTAGTTTGCTTGCCTAATTGACAGGCCCTGCAGAGTCCTTCCTTCTTGTAGGGGCCAGAACGTAGTCCTCTAACATGGTTGTCCTTGGATATCCTAGCAATAGTTCTAAGGTTTAAGTGTCCTAGTCTCTTATGCCATAAAATATTAGGTCTACAAACAGAATTGAACAGGCAAATATCTACATCTGTTGAAAGAAAATCTACTAGATAGATGTTACCTTTCCTTTTACCTGTCAACACAGTTGTGTTGTCCTCTGACTTGATCTTGCATAATGCAGTGCTGAAAGTCACCTGGTAGCCTTCATCACATAGCTGACTGATGCTTATCAAATTATGCTTCAGTCCTTCCACATAAGCTACCTTCTTGAATGTTACTGATTCAATCTGGACTGCACCATATCCTTTAGTTTGTCCAAAGTTTGAATCACCAAAACTAACTTTGGGTTCAAGCTTGGCTTTATAGGATGTGAGGTTGTCCTTGTTTCCTGTCATGTGCTTAGAGCACCCACTATCCAAGTACCATTGCTGGTTAGATGTTGGATAGGTCTTCACCTGCACATAAAATAATTCATTTGTTTTTGACCCAGTTTACCTTGGGCCTAGCTTTATAACCTTTAAACTCAGAAATGAAAGACATCCCAGGTTGACTCTTATAACCTTCAGGATGATATCTCCTTGGAGGTATTATCCATTCAGTATAAGGGTTAAAGATTTGGGATGAAGGACCCCTAGGATTGGATTTTGATTTGCCCTTGAAGGAATTTCCAGAGCTCTGATCTCTGTTCGACGATCGTGGAGCTGCGTTCGACGATCTTGGGTCAGATCGTCGAGCTCCGTTCGACGGTCGAATGTGGCAGAGTTCAGAAATTAGAGATCGTCGACCTGACTTCGACGATTTTGCCTGAGATCGTCAATCTGCGTTAGGCGATCGTCGAGCTCCGTTCGACGATTTCTGCTGGAACTTAGTTTTCTTGGGCAGATCAGAATTTTTCCTAGCTACCTCTACAACTCCCTTCCCTTTATTAGAAATGAACTTGATTGGGGTTGTTAGAACTATAGGTTGGCTGGATGAAGCACCCAAGCCCAGTGTACTATTAAATCTGGAGTTCACTGTGCTTGTGATGTCCATCAGCTTGATACTTCTCCCATTAAGGGATTCTTCAAGCTTCTTGGCCTCAGATAGCTCACCTTTCAGTGAAGCTATCTGCTCCCTACAACACTCCAACTCCTGAGAGAGTTTGAGGTTTTCTGACTTTAAGGTATTATGTTCAGATAAATGATTTCTGAGAGAGATAATTTCTTTCTCAGATTTTAGTAAGTCTAAACATAATGCTTTAAACTCAGATTTATTGTCCTCTGAATTGAAATCAAAAGAACTGATAACCTGATCTTCTTCAAGTTGAGTCTCTGAGTCTGACTCTGACTCTTCTTCATCTGAATTATGTTGAGAGGCATTGATTGCCATCATGCAGAACTCCTTCTCTTATGCATCATCTCCATCATCACTGGAGCTGGATGAGGCTTCTGATTCCTCTTTTGTTTCACTCCAGGATTCAGCAACAAATCCCTTTCTTGTGTGTTTATTTTTGCTTGAGGAGGGTTTGCCATTGCCATTCCTCTTGAAGTCTTTCTCCTTTCTTCTTTCTTTCTTGTCCCTTCTATCCTTGTTTTTGTTTTCTGGACAGTCAGGTACAATGTGCCCTGCTTTCCTGCAACCAAAGCAAACAATTTCTTTATTGTTAGACTTATCATACCTTGGCTTATCATGCTCCTTGTATGATTTCCTTCTGAAGTCCTTTCTGGCCATTTTGTAAAATCGTTTGGCCAACAGACTGAGCAGTTCATCATTGCCTATGACTTTGCCTTCAGGCTGATCTTCAGTTGCTTTGAAGGCTATTGTCTTCTCTTTTCTTGTGGCTGGTGAAGCAGCCTTCTGCTCTTCTTCTCTGTTCTTAATGAGCAGCTCATAAGATTTGAGCTTGCCCAAAAGAGCTTCTGTGGTGACCTCATTCAAACTTCTGGCATCCTTGATTGGCCAAATTCTTGAATCCCAAGTGCTAGGGAAGCACATTAGAATTTTGTCACTAAGTTCAGTCAGTGATATCTCCTTATCCAAAGTCCTGAGTTCACTGACTATCAGACTGAGTCTATTGTACATATCTCCAACTGACTCAGCTTCTCCTTCTTGAAATTCTCATATTGAGATATGAGGTGGGATCTCCTGTCCTTTCTATCATCAGCTGATCCTGAGACTATTTCAGAGAGTTTATCCCAAATTTCCTTTGCTGAATTACATTTAGCCACCTTTTGAAAGATGTCATCAGACATGGTCTGGGCTAAGATGTTCATAGCCTTTGCATCTGCTATCTTCCACTTCTTGATATCTGAAAGATATTGTCCCTAAGCACCTAGAGGGGGGGGGGTGAATAGGTGACTTGAATCTTTTTAACTTTTTATGGCAGCAAACAGATAATATCACAGAATTATATCTAATTTATCACAGCACTCATTCAGCAATCACAACAATCGACAAACACACAGTAGACACAGAATTTTATAGTGGTTCCCCAAGATTTGGGTACATCCACTTTCCCCCTTCGCCTATCTAGCAGTGTACTAGGTTCGGCCAAACTTCTCCACTATCTCAGAACCCAAAACAAGCTCCTACACCTCAGGCCCAAGGCCCTACAACTCAGCTTTTCCACAAAGCCTACACTCAGCCACAAAGGCCTACACTCAGCCACCAAGGCCTACACTCAGCCACCAAGGCCTACACTCAGCCACCAAGGCCTACACTCAGAGATTTAACTCTCCTACCTTCAGCCTTTATAATTACAGGCTTACAAGACTCAGATCCTTAAGGATCCTACAAGTTCTAATGAATACAAAATGTATAAACTCAACAACTTAGATGAAAGAGAGATAAGTTGTGAGATTCTTGATGAGTTCTTGGAAGAACTCAGCTGAAATCAATCTGACTTGGCTTTCTTCAAAGCTTCTTGAAAGTAGAACACAATAAGACTGATTCCTCTGCAGTTGATCCTTGATCTCTGCTTCTTAAGATTCAGACCAATCTGAATCCTTCTTCTCAGCTGGGTTCCAACAGCTGATTTCTTGGATGTAGCTCTCTCTCTCCAACTTCTTAGATCTTCACTTGATAGCTAGATCTTCTTTAGACAATCACTTGATCTGAACTTTTTCTTCTTCAACAACAGTTTCTGTAGACTGTATAAGCCTATTTATAGGCCTTCTTCATGGTAACCGGCTGGTCCGGTTCATAACTGATTTCTGACAACTCTAACAGGTGCTGTAGACCGGCTGGAATGGCAGCTGTCAAGTCATCCAGTCAGTTCTTGAAAATTCTCTAACTGTCTTTAAGTGTCGAGACTTTCTGTCTTTAAGTGTCGACACTTATAGACCAAGTGTCTACACATGTTGTCTAAGTGTCGACACTAGTCTACAAGGTGTCGACACAACTCCTTGTGTTGTTGATTATTTATCTCGAACACTACTTCTTCTTCATGTGTCGACACTGAAATTGAGTGTCGACACTACTTCTTCTTTATGTGTCGACACTGAAATTGAGTGTCGACACAAGTACTTGTTCTTCAGAATTTTGCTAAATTCTTCTAAGTGCGACACAACACCTTTGTGTCGACACATCTTCATGTGTTGAATCTGTTAAGTGTCGACACTGCTTCTTGATGTCGACACATGTCTTTAGTGTTGATACTTGTTGAGTGTCGACACATTGCTCTGGGTGTCGACACTTTCTTCTTCTGCCGAGACTCTGGCTGAGTGTCGACACAACTCCTTAGTGTCGACACTTGTACTTAGAATATTTTGTTGAACTTTGCTATCCTTTGCTAAGTGTCGACACAGCTCCTTGTGTCGACACTTTCTTCAAGTGTTGAGTCTTCAGCTGAGTGTCGACACATTGTTCTTGGTGTCGACACTTACTTCAAGTGTTGACTCTTCTGTTGAGTGTCGACACATTGTTCTGGGTGTCGACACTTGTACTTAGTCTCTGCAGACATTTGCTGAGTGTCGACACAGCCTTCAAGTGTCGACACTTTTTGATGTAGACACAGCTTCACTGGGTGTCGACACAACTGCTAAGTGTCGACACAGCTTCACTGCACTTTCTTCATTGAGTGTCGACACAGCTCCTTGTGTCGACACTTTCTGTCTGGTGTCGACTCAGCATCCCTGGTGTCGACACAATGACTCCAAGTGTCGACACTGCTTGCCTGGGTGTCGACACAAGTCTTCTTAAGTGTCGACACTTTCCCTCTGGGTGTCGACACATGGACTTAGAAACTTTTTCTTCTTTCATATAAATACTTAGCCTGCACAAGTAAACTCAAAACACATCAAATACATTTTGATGTATATCATTGAGTTGGGTGAGGCTTCTTCAAATCAGGTATATTTGAACCAATGTACCCAACAATCTCCCCCTATTTGGAGAAGTCATAACCCTTAGTCAATGATATACACCATTCATAATAAAATTACAAAATGATGTAAACCAGGATTATGTAAACAGGAAAGTACATCACATGTATTAAACAAACATGCATAATCAGATAACATCTCAGAACAATTATGAAATAAATTTAACACATAGCTAATTTATCACACAACACATTGTTCCAATACTATATCATATTCATTTTCAAAAGTTTACAGAATGTTTATCATCAAAAAGATTACATAGTAAACTTTAAGAAAATTCTAATTCTATTCTTGATCAGCATCTTTGATCACTATCCCTTTTCCAGATTTTATCCTTGCTTGTACAGGGGCTTCAGCATCTTCTGTTTCAGCAGGCTTCTTACCTTTCAGCTCCTTCTTCTTGAGTTCCTCAGCCTTAATCTTTTGCCTCTCAAAGTAGTGATAAGGCTTGGGAAAGTACTTGCTAGGCTCCTGGGCAGTAGGAGGTAGCTTTCCCATCTTGGCCTTTCTTCTATATTGGACTATTGCTTCTTGCTTGGACTCATGTTTTCTCCATTCAGCCTCAGAAAACCATTTGTTCCTGTCATGCACATTATCTTTGGCAGCTTTCCAGGCAGTCAAAATAATATTTCTTGAGGTGGGGCTCCACTGCTCAAAGTCAGGTCTTTGTTCAGCTTGCTCCCTGAACCTCTTCTTTGATAATCTGGTTTCTTCTTCAGCTTGCTCCTTCAAGATGGCTTCCTGTAAAGCTTCAGAGATAGGCTGAACAACTTTCTCTAGTATAACATTGTCCTTACCCCCAGGTGGGCTATACATGGACTGAATGTCAGCATGGATCATGTCAAAATCTGGTGGAGGATAGATTACTTGAGCTACTTCTGGTTGCTCACCTCCAAGATAGGCAGGGTTAATTCCAGATTCAGCTACATTATCATCATCACAAAGAGGAGGATAACCAAGAGTGGCTCTGATGGAATTAGAAACCCATTTTGCATGGTCAGAGCCAGCTTTGACTAAGACCCGCTCCCCCTTTATGACTTCTCTTTCAATATGATCCCTTAAGTCATCTTTTTGAAATCTGATTTGGGCATTGAGATAATTAACTCCATCCCTGTAGAAAGGTCTTAATCTTTGGAGTTTTTCAGAGATCAGCTTCTGAGAGTCTTGAATAGCAGTTGTAATATCAGTTAAGCTCTCTTGCAGTGCTTTATCAAAAGCTGTCATAGTAGTAGCAGTAGAAGTTGTCAGGCCAGCAGCAATGTTCTTCATTTCTGTGACAATAGCATTGTGAGATTCTGTCAAATTGTCATTCATTCTTATTTGGTTCTCTAGAACATACCCCTTCTTCTGTGCTATGTCATCGACTTGAGTCTTAATCTTTTCTTGGTGTGTAGCTAAGTACACTACTGCATTCCCTCCTTTGTGGAAGCAGTCTGTCATCTCCTTCTTGTTAAGATTCATTTCAAATCTTATTGACTTAATATCCTGGGCCAAATCAAACTGTAATGATTTCTGCCCTTCATCCACATAAGTCTCTATTGCTTTTCTATGCTCATCCAGCTTGATCTGCATAGCAACCATTAGTGCACTATAATCAAAAGCTGGTGCTGGCAGTGATATAGGCTGAGGAGCAACAGTTTGTAAGGCCCTCTTATAATTTTGGCTCCTTCTTTTGAAGACTTAAAACTTCTATTTCTTAGCCCTTGAAGCTTCCTCATCTTCAGATCCAGATGTACTTGCTATCTCTACCCTCTCCTTAGGTAGCTCCTTCTGTACTTCTAGTGCCTTCTCATCCTCTTCCCTTGCAGGTTCTTCATTAATTGGCACTTGCTCCCCCTCAAGTGGAGCATTCTCCTTTTCAGCAGTAGTTTCCTTATCAAAATCTTCTTGATCCAGATTTAGAAATAAATCTTCCATGGTATACTCTTGTGGAGAATGAGCTGGAGAAATTCTGGGCTCTTCTACCACTGGATTAGAAATAAGCTGAGCTGCAGCAGATGTGTCTTCCATGACAGCATCTGGGACTTGGCTATCCAGCTGAGTTTGCTGATGAACATCAGACAAATCAGTATCCTCTATAGGAAAATCTAAAGCATTTAGTTCAGTGATTACCTCTAGTATTGTGTTGGTTGCTTGTTCACTCTCTAGTGTAGTTGGTTCTTCTACAACTAGAGACTCCCCCTGGATGTGATCCTTGTGTATGGGGCTAGCTTGAGGTAGCTCCCCCAGGATCTCAGCAACATCTTGAGGAGCAGGAGACTTTACAGCAGTTCCATCCTCATTCTCATCTGGTGTAAAAACCACTTGCTCTTCACTTTCAGAGCTGCTAGTGGACACTTGAGCCACTGGGGTAATTTTCCTCTTCTTCTTTGGAGGAATTTCCTTCTCAGAAGTGATCTTCTCAGGTGTTGGCATCTCTTTTGACAACACCCTGTCCCATCTAGAGAATATTCTCAGATCCATTTTCCTCATATGATTTATTTTACTTCCAGCAGCCTGACCCATAACTTCAGGTATAACACCAGCAAGGTAAAGACTTAAAATTCTGTCCCAGGTTGGGCTTCTTCAGGCTTTCCTTGATTTTCTCAAACACTATAATACACCAGTCAGTGTTCAGAGTGAAGATAATCCTTGTCATAATACTAAACATGTAGGCAGACACTCTATCATGCCCTCCTGGCTTGCTCAATATGACTTTCCCAACAATTTCAGACAGGAATTTCCCCTGACTGTTCATTCCTTTTCTATTGAAGACTGAACCAATCTTCATCTTAGAATCTAGTCCACACCAAGTTAGAGCTTCCCTGGTCTTAGAAGCAGTTACTTCATCCTCTTCCTTAGTTCTTGGTAGCTGTAGAATCTTCCTCAAGCTCTTAGGTGATACCTTCAACTTCTCACCATGGACTCTGGATTTGATCTTGAATCCAGTTTCATCTACCTTAGCTCCATTGAGGTATTCCAAGACTTCCTTCTTCCAGATCTTTGTAGGCTCTGAAACAAGATATTCTAACCCTGAGTCTGCAACTAGGGTTATCACGTTCTTGATTTCCTGGTCAGCATCCCCAAATGCGTCGCGCACCAGTTCGTAGCCTTCGTTGACGTTCTCCTCAAGCTTTGGCGTCATTAGGGTTTGAAGAATTTTGACTGGAGAGAAGAGAGGTGTCGACACACAAGTTTTGGTCTCGAAACTTTTGAAAGCGTGTCGACAGACTAAGGCAAAACCCTATTTATACCTTTCTACTTTTGAAGATGAAAAGGCGGGCAGCCAACTTAAATTGTGTCGACACTGGTAATAAGTGTCGACACTGACTTATAATGTCTCGACACCTATGTGTCGACACAAGTTTAGTCAACAGATTATATGTGTCGACACTTGTTTATGTGTCGACACCACTTAACTCGACACATAGTCGAGACTTTACTTAGATAATTCTGAGTAAACACTAAGTGTCGACACCACCTTGGTTGTGTCGACACCAACTTGTCATGTGGCGACACTAATATTCTGAAGTGTCGACACCAACTTTCTAGATGTGTCGACACCTTTTTCCTGAAGTGTCGACACCTACTTTCTGTGTCGACACAGAAATCTCTATGTGTCGACACCTTTTTACTTAGCCAATTACCAATACTATAAACTTACTCTAAGTTTATCATTCCTAGTTCAATCTTAAACCTATTGAACTTAGTTTCTTCTAGGGGCTTAGTATACATATCAGCTAACTGATTATCTGTTTTAACATATTCTAGTAAAATATCCTCTTTCTCTACATGCTCCCTAAGAAAATGATATTTTATCTCAATATGTTTAGTTCTACTATGTGAAACAGGGTTATGTGCAATTGAAATAGCACTTGTAGAATCACAGAAGAGTGGAGTTCTACTTACCTGAAATCCATAGTCCTCTAGCTGATGTTGTATCCATAGAAGTTGAGCACAGCAACATCCTGCAGCCACATACTCTGATTCTGCAGTGGAGATAGCCACACTTGTTTGCTTTTTGCTACTCCAAGAAATCAGTCTTCCACCTAGGAATTGACAGGTTCCAGTAGTGCTTTTTCTGTCTTCTTTGCATTCTGCAAAGTCTGCATCTGAATAACCTGTTAGATCAAAATCCCCATTCCTAGGGTACCAGAGGCCTAGATAAGGAGTGCCCTTTAGATATCTCAATATTCTTTTGACTGCTGTCAAATGAGACTCTTTAGGGCAGGCTTGATACCTTACACAGACACATGTAGCATACATGATATCTAGTCTACTTGCAGTCAAGTATAATAGGGAGCCAACTATCCCTCTATACAAGGTTTCATCTACAGGCTTCCCTGCATCATCCTTGCTAAGAGACATACTTGACCCCATAGGAGTCTTCATGGTGCTGGATGAATCCATACCATACTTCCTTATGAGTTCTAGGGTGAACTTGGACTGGCATATGGATAAACCACTCTCAGTCTGTCTTACTTGGAGACCCAAGAAAAACTTTAGCTCTCCCATACTACTCATCTCAAATTGACTTTGCATTAGTTTTGCAAACTTTTTGCAAAGACTACTTTCAGTAGACCCAAATATAATGTCATCTACATATATTTGGACTAGTATTACTTTGCCTCTAGATTCCCTAAGGAATAGAGTCTTGTCTATTTTCCCCCTTGTGAACTTATTCTCAATGAGGAAACTAGACAGGGTTTCATACCAAGCCCTAGGGGCTTGCTTTAACCCATATAAAGCTTTCCTAAGTCTATAGACATGATTAGGTAGAGTTGAATCAACAAAACCTGAGGGCTGTTCCACATAGACTTCTTCTTTAAGATTACCATTTAGAAATGCTGACTTGACATCCATTTGGTAAACTTTGAATCCTTGATAGGTTGCATAGGCCAGGAACATTCTTATGGCTTCCAGTCTGGCTACTGGAGCAAAGGTTTGATCAAAATCAATACCTTCTTCCTGCCTATATCCTTTAGCAACCAATCTTGCTTTATTCTTAATGATGACACCTTGTTCATCCATCTTATTCCTGTAGATCCACTTGGTTCCTATTATATTATGGTCTTTAGGTTTAGGAACAAATTCCCAGACCTTGCACCTCTTGAACTGATTCAGTTCTTCTTGCATTGCTTCAGTCCATTGTGGATATAGAATGGCTTCTTCAAACTTCTTTGGTTCAACTTGAGATAGAAAACTGGAGTAGATTGCTGCATTCAGGTTTCTGCTCCTTGTTTGTACCACTTATCTTGGATCTCCAATAATCTGCTCTACTGGATGATCTCTAAGATGCCTATTGGCTGGAGGCATCTTGACTTCTGGTTGAACCTCTTCAGTTTCATCATCTTGTTGTACTCCTTGTACTTCTTCTGCATTTGGTACATGCAGTACTCCCCCTGAACAATAACCACTGTCTTCTACTTGCTGTCTTGCAGTAGATTCTTCTTCTAGAGTGAGCTTGTCCATCTTCTTTGTTAAACCTGTGGGGCTGCATACACTACTAGACAACTCATTGTTAATAAGCCTAGTTTCATCAAATACTACATGTACAGTCTCTTCTACAACTTGAGTAGACAAGTTGTAGACTCTATAAGCCTTACTATTGTTGTTGTACCCAACAAAAATTCCCTCTTGGGACTTGGCAGCAAACTTAGTCAAGTAATACTTTCCATTGTTAAGTATGAAGCACTTACAACCAAAGATCCTGAATTAGGATAGGTTTGGTTTCTTGCCTTTCACAACCTTATATGGGGTCTTGTTGAGGCCTTTAGTAATGGTAGCCCTATTAATAACATGGCATGCAGTATTAACTGCTTCAGCCCAGAAATATTCTGGTAATGATGTATCACTTAATAGGGTCCTACCAGCCTCAATCAAGGTTCTATTCTTCCTCTCAGCAATGCCATTTTGCTGAGGTGTTCTTGGTGAAGAAAACTCTTGAAATATCCCAAAGTCTTCACATAGTTTTGCCATACTCTCAGACTGAAATTCAGTACCATGGTCACTTCTAATCTTGACCACTGTACTGTCTAGTTCATTCTGAATTTGCTTGACAAAGCTATAGAAGACATTAGGTGTTTCATATTTCTGTCTTAAGAAGAACACCCAGGAAAACCTTGAGTAGTCATCTACGACTACAAAGGTATAGACCTTCCTACCTAGGCTGTGAACTGGCATTGGACCAAAGAGATCCATATGCAAGAGGTATAAGCACCTCACAACATCTTTGTTCTCAATGCTTCTAAAGGTGGATCTAGTCTGCTTGCCCTTTTGACAAGCTGAGCAAATACCATCTTTAACACACTTAACTTGAGGACCATTCCTCACTAACTCTTTGCTAAAGAGTTTGCCAATTGTCTTGTAGTTTAGATGGGCTAGCCTCTTGTGCCATTTGACACAATGAGAGACTGTCTCATCAGCTACAAGACACACTTGAGAACCATTGGTCTCACACATAATGTCTAGGCAGTAGACATTCATCTTTCTATAGCCAGTCAAAATGATCTCTTGATCATTTGACCTCTTGATATGACAACCATTCTTAACAAATGAGATGTCATACCCTACATCACTTAATTGACTTATACTTATTAGGTTGTGTTTCAACCCTTTAACATAAGCCACTTGAGTAATGGTAACTAAGTTACTAGAAATGTTACCAAATCCTTTGATGATTCCTTTTTCAGAACCACCAAAGGTGACTTTTGGACCATCCTTGATGGGTATGTAGTCCTTTAGTAAACTCCTTGTTCCAGTCATATGTCTGGAACATCCACTATCCAAGTACCATATTGGGGCATGGAAACTTGGACTCACCTGCAAAACAGATTAGTGAACCTTAGAACCCAAAGAATTCTTGGGTCCTTGGTACTTGTTAGTTTGCATCCTAACAAGGCTACCTGCTGGTCTTCCATCAGGCAGTTTGCTACTCACTTTGGCACTAGCATTGTGCCAACAGTCCATTGCAAAGTGGCCAACTTTGCCGCAGCACCAACACTCAAACTTATTGTACCTTTGCTTAGGTACAGTCTTAGCTGTTTTATCCACAGCTGGCTTGTTGAGTGTTGGGGCTTTGCCCTTGGACTTGGACTGGACAGTCCTTGCAGGTTTAATAAAACCCAGTCCAGCCTTGCCTTTGTTATGAACAAATTCATCAATTAAAGGTAGAACTGACTTAGGTTTAGAAAACCTAGCAACTAGATCTCTCTCCTTCTGAAGATTAATCTCCGATCTCTTGATTTGATCATTCTTATATGTGATAGTCCCCATCTGAATCACAGTTATGTGCTTCAGTCTGGCTATCTCATTTAGCTTTTGATCAAACAATTTCTCAGAATCAGTTGCCATAGCTTTGAGATTAGCAATTTCCTTTGCCTGACTTTTGGCTAGGGACTTGCTCTTCTTATAAGCTTGCAACAGTACTTTATATTCATCTATCAGCTGATGAATATCTTCTTCAGACTCAGATGCACTCTCATCATTTGATGATGATGAATCTGATTCTGTACTGGCACAAGAAATTGAACTGGAAGAACAATGTTGTACCTTACTAGGTCCTGGCTGCTCCAGGATTTTGTCACTTTCTGTCAATGCCATTAGCCCTTGGCATTGACTGTCTTCTTGTTCATATATAGACTCCATAATCTGCATGAACTCTTCTTCTTCTTCTTTAGCAAACAGCCCTATATATGCCTCAGCATCTGACTCAGTTTCTGATGAAGAGATATCTGACAGGGTCTTCTCCTTTTTGGCAACAAATGACTTTTCTTTCTTGCCTTTGAAATGAGTCTTCTTCTTGTCACTAGACTCCTTTCTCTTTTCTAGACAATCTGCTATCACATGACCTTGTCTATTACAGCAATAGCACACAATTTTTGATAGTGTAGCTTTGCTAGACTTTGACTTTTTCCTGTCCTTCTTTGAAGCCTTTTTATTCTGATAAAAGTCTTCTTTTCCTTGTGAAGTATAAGGCCTTGTCCTCCAATGTTTCTTCTTCAAGAACTTCTGAAAATGTCTAGTGAAGGCATCAAAGTCCTCATCACTTTCACTGCTTTCAGATTTTGTGCTGACTGACTCATCTGACTCAGATTCAGCAACCTTTGGAGGTGGAGTAGGTGACTTACCTCTATACTTTCTGGGGGCTTCTGATTTAAAGGCCACTGTCCTTTCCTTGTGTTCATTTCTTGTGGATTTCTCCTCTTCTTTCCTCACTGTCAACTGCATTTCATAAGACAACAGTTTGCCAAACAGTGTAGGTGGAGGAATTTCTGCCAACTTAGCCATTTCTCTAATGGCACAGATCTTGGTGTCCCAATCTTTTGTTAGGGACCTTAGAAACTTGTCATTGAGTTCATAATTACTGAACTCTCTGCCATAGGACATGAGTTCATTCACTATCCTGTAGAACTTCTTATAGCACTCAATTATGCTATCACCCTTTCCTTGTCTAAAACTTTCATACTCTTGATTTAGCAAGGATTTTCTGTCTTGCCTGACTTCCTCAGAACCCTCCATATACACAATAAGAGTATCCCACATCTCTTTGGCTGTCTTACAGTGTATTAGATTCTGAAAAGTTGCATCATCTATGACACTCACTATAATGTTTTGAGCCCTTTTGTCCATGGTGGCTAGGACAATCTCATCCTTTGTCATTTCAGAGAAATCCTTTGGTGTTCTCTGATTTGCATCTAATACTGACACCTTCATGGGCACATATGGCCCTTCCTTTACTGTGATATAAATCCTAGGGTCTGAGGCTTCCATAAACAGCCTCACCCTTTCCTTCCATATGCCAAAACTTTCCTTCCTACATATAGGTAGTTTCATGGATCCCAATTCCTTGTGATTTTCAGTGGAACCCATGGTTCTTGATTTTCTTGAATTTGTAATTGACTTAACCTGAATCTGCCAATCAGGATCTACTCAGACAGTTATGTCCCTTTTTGAGGAACCTCCCTCTGATACCACTTGAAAGATATTGTCCCTAAGCACCTAGAGGGGGGGGGGGTGAATAAGTGACTTGAATCTTTTTAACTTTTTATGGCAGCAAACAGATATATCACAGAATTATATCTAATTTATCACAGCACTCATTCAGCAATCACAGCAATCCACAAACACACAGTAGACACAGAGTTTTATAGTGGTTCCCCAAGCTTTGGGTACATCCACTTTCCCCCTTCGCCTATCTAGCAGTGTACTAGATTCGGCCAAACTTCTCCACTATCTCAGAACCCAAAACAGGCTCCTACACCTCAGGCCCAAGGCCCTACAACTCAGCTTTTCCACAAAGCCTACACTCAGCCACAAAGGCCTACACTCAGCCACCAAGGCCTACACTCAGCCACCAAGGCCTACACTCAGCCACCAAGGCCTACACTCAGAGATTTAACTCTCCTACCCTCAGCCTTTATAATTACAGGCTTACAAGACTCAGATCCCTAAGGATCCTACAAGTTATAATGAATACAAAATGTATAAACTCAACAAATTAGATGAAAGAGAGATAAGTTGTGAGATTCTTGATGAGTTCTTGGAAGAACTCAGCTGAAATCAATCTGACTTGTCTTTCTTCAAAGCTTCTTGAAAGTAGAACACAATAAGACTGATTCCTCTGCAGTTGATCCTTGATCTCTGCTTCTTAAGATTCAGACCAATCTGAATCCTTCTTCTCAGCTGGGTTCCAACAGCTGATTTCTTGGATGGAGCTCTCTCTCTCCAACTTCTTAGATCTTCACTTGATAGCTAGATCTTCTTTAGACAATCACTTGATCTGAACTTTTTCTTCTTCAACAACAGTTTCTGTAGACTGTATAAGCCTATTTATAGGCCTTCTTCATGGTAACCGGCTGGTCCGGTTCATAACTGATTTCTGACAACTCTGACAGGTGCTGTAGACCGGCTGGAATGGCAGCTGTCAAGTCATCCAGTCAGTTCTTGAAAATTCTCTAATTGTCTTTAAGTGTCGAGACTTTCTGTCTTTAAGTGTCGACACTTATAGACCAAGTGTCGACACATGTTGTCTAAGTGTCGACACTAGTATACAAGGTGTCGACACAACTCCTTGTGTTGTTGATTCTTTATCTCGAACACTACTTCTTCTTCATGTGTCGACAATGAAATTGAGTGTCGACACTACTTCTTCTTCATGTGTCGACACTGAAATTGAGTGTCGACACAAGTACTTGTTCTTCAGAATTTTGCTGAATTCTTCTAAGTGTCGACACAACACCTTTGTGTCGACACATCTTCATGTGTTGAATCTGTTAAGTGTCGACACTGCTTCTTGGTGTCGACACTGCTTCTTGGTGTCGACACATGTCTTTAGTGTTGATACTTGTTGAGTGTCGACACATTGCTCTGGGTGTCGACACTTTCTTCTTCTGCCGAGACTCTGGCTGAGTGTCGACACAACTCCTTAGTGTCAACACTTGTACTTAGAATAGTTTGTTGAACTTTGCTGTTCTTTGCTAAGTGTCGACACAGCTCCTTGTGTCGACACTTTCTTCAAGTGTTGAGTCTTCAGCTGAGTGTCGACACATTGTTCTTGGTGTCGACACTTACTTCAAGTGTTGACTCTTCTGTTGAGTGTCGACACATTGTTCTGGGTGTCGACACTTGTACTTAGTCTCTGCAGACTTTTGCTGAGTGTCGACACAGCCTTTAAGTGTCGACACTTTATGATGTAGACACAGCTTCACTGGGTGTCGACACAACTACTAAGTGTCGACACAGCTTCACTGCACTTTCTTCATTGAGTGTCGACACAGCTCCTTGTGTCGACACTTTCTGTCTGGTGTCGACTCAGCATCCCTGGTGTCGACACAATGACTCCAAGTGTCGACACTGCTTGCCTGGGTGTCGACACAAGTCTTCTTAAGTGTCGACACTTTCCCTCTGGGTGTCGACACATGGACTTAGAAACTTTTTCTTCTTTCCTGTAAATACTTAGCCTGCACAAGTAAACTCAAAACACATCAAATACATTTTGATGTATATCATTGAGTTGGGTGAGGCTTCTTCAAATCAGGTACATTTGAACCAATGTACCCAACAATATCAGCATCTGTTCCTGATGGAGGTGGAACAGCATTTGTACTTGAGTTCTCTGGAGGTCTTGGGCAAACTGTCAAAACAGAATTAAAAATATCCTCGTCAATAGAATTCATGTATAATCTAATCCTTGCTTTCCAAAGTGCAAACTTGGATAAATTGCACACTGGAGGTCTGGTGCTAGCATAATCTTTGTTTTGGGCCATGATTTATGAAGAAATAATCTAATAACAAAATCTAAAAAGGCAGATCTAACTAGGGATCTTTGGGTTCAGGTGTTAGCCTGTACAACCACCAAGGTGTGGTATATTTAACCAACCTGCTCTGATACCAATTAAAAGTGCAGCTAGATCTGATATACTCTAGAGGGGGGGTGAATAGAGTATGTTGCTTAAAAACTTTTTACAACAGTTGTTGTAATCTGAGTGAACAGGAAAGCAATTATAAAATCTAATCACAACAGATAACTAATTACAACCTACAAAAGAAACTAATCACAGATGTAAACTATTCACAAAACAATCACAGCCAGAAACAGAAGATAAAGACAAGCAAGTCAGAAGACACAAGGAACTATAGTGGTTCCCCTAAACTTGGGTACATCCACTCTTCTACCACCCTAGGTAGGAATCCACTGCATGATGAGTTGATCAGGTGTCTTGGGCACCAATGAGCTTTTGATAAGGTGCTCAAAAACCAAACCAGATTTTTTGATCAGGTGTCTTGCCACCAATGAGCTTTTGACAAGGTGCTCAAAAACCAAGCACAAACTTTTGAAGGGAGTTTGAAAAACCCTTTACAGAGATGGGGATGAGAGAGTTATGGAAGTCTTCTCTTTCTCAAAGCAGCTGAGAAGACTATGTGGATTTGATGTTGTCAAAGCTCCCCCGGAATTCTTGAGATGTTCAGGAAATGAAGCTTTGTTGTAGGGTGATAGGCCTTCAGAAGTTGATCTCCAGCAAATGATGATTTCAGCAACAGCTGAAATGTTAGGTGTCTGGAGTCTTTGAAAGATGTTGGCCTTGAACACTTGAATCAAAGGTGATCTGAAGATTTCAGATTTGTTGATCTCCTTTGATGTGTGTTCCTGTAAGAATTCTTTAAGACAGAGAATGTTTTGTTCTTGTTCTTCTTGTCTGTGTTGTCTCTCTGATCTGTGTTGTAGAGATTCAAAAAAAAATCTTGAGTTTTATTCTCTGGTTCTGAATAGAAAATCATCTGTCAAGAATAGTCGTTGGCTTGTCATTAATTGCATCCTTAATTGCAAATGTCTTCTGGGGGAAAGTCCAAAGAAACATTCCTTGATAATCCCTTGAAACTTGGTCCAGAATAATTGAAAACGGCTAGAAAATCTTCTGAATTAATTGCTGAATAACTCCTTAACTGTTCTGAATTTGAATCTTGAATAACATTGAATTCTTCAGAAAAACGTCAAACTGAGCTCTTCTATCGTCGAACTGAGCTCAGCGATTTGGACTTATACAGCAACAGAGATCGTCGATCTGAGCTCAACTATCGTCGAACTGAGCTCAGAGATAAAGAATCAATACTGGAGTCAAGATCGTCGAACTGAGCTCGAAGATCATCGAATGGAGTTCGACGATTTGTCGAAGTTGAGCTCAGCGATCGTCGAATGGAGTTCGACGATCCGTCGAAGTTGAGCTAGACGATCGTCGATTGGAGTCGACGATTCGTCGTACTGAGCTCGACGATATGACTTAGTCTCCAAACTGAAAAACCTTGGTCTTGAGGGCAGCTTCCAAACCTAGACTTCTAACCCTTAGACTCAATTCTAATTGACCTTTAGAGCTATACAGGAGGTCAAAAACAGGTTTCCTAAAGACATAGTGATCCTGACCCAAATTAGTAATAGGGAGTTCCAACACATTTCATTTCTTTATATACTTGCTGAGGTATTCTTTTCTTTGGAATGCCTCTGGTCCAGGTGATAGCCGATTGAGCGGCTAGTGTTCTTTTGGTGGAGCTTGCTTGTGGCCGCTGAGGTTGCAGTTCCTCGTTTTGGCGAGGTAGTTTTTCTTCTTTCTGTACAGACATACACACCCACCAGTGGGTTTGTATCAGGTTGTTGACGCCCACTGATGGTTTCTTTTAGTGATGTAATATGAACTAAAGACTGCTAGTTTTACTTTTTTTGGAGGTTGTTTACTTGCTTCTGAGAATGTTTTATGCTAGATTGCACGTTAGTTATGTTAAACCTTAAAAGTAATAGTATATGTATCTCATGCATATCATGATTTTAAAACAATAACGCACTATTTCTCGAGTACGTAAAAAAGCTATTTTCTATATATTATGAGTCACCTAGAGTCCTGCATTCCATGAGAGGTCCTTTGGGGACGATTCTACTCATATAGGATGTCAACTTACCTTAACTATATATTTTCGCTACGTATAAAATTATAGTTTTTCATGTGGACTAGCTGATCCACGGTGCCGAGGGATGCGGCCATCAAACTGTAACTGGTTTACTTGCATAAGAAATGATGATTTATTCAACGAACGCGAGTTTAGGTTTTGCCTGAGCGCGTGCAGTTATCCCCTGCACGGCATGGCATCACGACACATATTTTCTCGTGCTCTGATATTATTTAAATGTGTGAGAAAATGCGGGTTGTGACAGTTGGTATCAGAGGCAGGTTTGCTTGACTTTGGGTCGGGCAGTGGCATATCATACACACACTGAGATGTCATCAGTTCGTCTTGGCTAAAGCACGAGCACTTCACTCATAGCATAACATGAAGTATACGGGGCATAGTATGTAGTATGGGATGCATACTATGTGTCTGTATATGGATCCACCATAGGGGCAACATGTGAGGGTTATGTAGTATGGGATGCATAACCTCACCACATGAATGCGACTAGCACGTTTCTTTTTCGTTGCATGAGAATGTCATGTAGTATGGGATGCATAACATTTTCATGCATACGCCGCCCATGGCATGCATTAAGGCCTTTTTAGAATGCATAGCACAACATGCATAGCATAACATTGCATAAGCACAACGTGCCAAGCTAAAGATTGACATGATGATGCCTGTACACACATGGTTTTGCGTCAAAAGGAATATAACTTCATGAATGCATGGTATAGGCACATGATTTACTGTGATGAGGGTGACTCATCGTAGGTTAGGCATAACATCATTTAAAACTCCCAGAGCAAGTTAGCAGTTGAAGTTCGTATGTGTATGTGTGTCTGTACAGAGTCGTTTTGTACTAGCAGTTGGGCTAGTTCTTGATTCGTACTGATTGGATTATAGGATGTCGAAGCGTCCTGTGACGAGACAGACTCACCAGTCTGAGGGCGAGTCTTCGGGTGCCCAGAACAATGCAAGTATGGAAAGTTTGCGACAGAGTAATGAGGCCTTGGTGAGGCAAATGGGGGATGTGCAGTCCCAGATTCAGTCTATGTTTTCCATGATGTCTGGGCTTGCTCCGAGGGTGCAGGACCCTGCTGTGGGTCCAGCTGTTCCTGCCCCTCCTGCTCCGTTGGTGCCTCCCGTAGTGGTTCCACCAGAGATGACCTTTATTTCCCAGTTTCAGCGACTTGGACCACCTACTTATGATGGCAAAGCGGATTTTATGGTGTTGGATGATTGGCTGATAGCAATGGAGGAAATGTTTTCTTACTCTGGCGTCACTGATGATCAGCGAGTGATGATCGCTGCATATCAGCTAAAGGGATTAACAAAGAGTTGGTGGATGTGAGAAAAGGAGAGCTTGACGGAAGGATGCTCTTGGGCATCGTTTAAGTGGATGCTCCTAAGGAAGTTTCTACCCTCGGTCGAGCGGGACCGTTTGATGAATGAATTCTTACACTTAAAGCTGAGGCAGGTCACAGTTAGTGAGTATGAAATTGAGTTCAGTAAACTGAGTCGGTTTGCCCCCGGCATGGTAACTTCCGAGGCGGATCGAGTTAAGCGTTTTCTTGGTGGCTTACGAAATGAGGTACAATAGTTAGCAAGTGCATATGGAGCAACAAGCTATGCTGCCTTAGTGGAAGCTGCTTTGAAAGTTGAGGCAATTGAAAATGCTAAGCAAAAAGGACAGGGGATGAGAAAAGACAAGAGGAAGTTAATAGAAGGGAAGTGCTCTCAGGTGCCTGATGCTGCTTCCAAGAAGAAGAGCAAAGAAGTTTGTAGCTTCTGTGGCCGGTCAGGCCACCCTTTCGAGCGATGTTTCAAATGATTAGGTGTTCAAAAGAAGGAGCAGGTTCATGCGATTCAGGCTGCTCCTCAGAGGGACTTGGAGTGTACGATATGTATGAGGAAGGGGCATGATGTTGCCCATTGTTGGTCAAAGAAAGAGTGTTATCATTGTGGACAAAAGGGGCACATCAAGAATCAGTGTCCGCAAGTGCAACTGTGTTGCAGCCCGTGCCACTCCAGGCGTTGCCACCTCCTCAGCGATTGGATAAAGGCAAAGGAAAGCTTAACGTGATTTCTTCTGAGAACGCTCAGACTTCTACTCAGGTTGTATCAGGTTAGACTCCTCCCTAGTTCTCCTGTTTCGTTCGTCATTATTGTATTTCAATTGTTTTTGTAGATATGTGATCGGTGTGCACCTTGTTTAGGAAAGTTTAAGGTAAAGAACCGCTGGGCGCGTGTTCTTTTTGACTCTGGTGCTACCCACTCGTTTGTGGCTAGAGCCTTCGTGGACCGATATCGTTTGGAACCAGATCGAGTGGGGGATGCCTTTTGCATCAAGTTTCCTTCTGGTGATTCTGTGGTTTCCGATTGGGGCATTTTGGATTGTCCGATTTGTTGGGGGATTTCATAGCTACGGAAGATTTGAAGGTGATTGACCTGGAAGATTTTGATGTGATCTTAGGCATGGACTGGTTGTCGAAGTATGATGCTGTGATCCAGTGCAAGGGTAAGCGCTTGGACTTCAGAAAGGACAACGGTCAGCCTGGGAGTGTTTATGGTGATTTGCGCCGGGATTCTCCAGCTATTTCTGCGGTATGTGCTCGGATGTTGCTAGGTTCCGGCTGTTTTGCTTGTTTAGTCTCAGTTTTGGAGACCGTTGGTAGTTTGCCGCGTTTAGCAGAGATTCCTGTTGTGCGCGAGTTTTCAGACGTTTTTCCTGATGATCTTCCTGGTATTCCGCCCGACAGAGATGTTGAATTTGGGATAGAGTTGGAGCCGGGTACGCGTCCTATTGCAAAGGCGCCGTACCGGATGGCCCCGCGAGAGCTAGCAGAGTTGCGTATCCAACTGGATGAGTTGTTAAGAAAGGGTTTTATCAGACCAAGTTCGCCGCCTTGGGGTGCACCTGTTCTATTCGTTAAAAAAAAGATGGGTCGATGCGTCTTTGCATTGATTACCGAGAACTAAATAAAGTCACTATTAAGAACAAGTACCCCCTGCCAAGGATTGACGATTTGTTTGATCAACTGCGCGGTAGCTCAGTGTTCTCTAAGATTGATCTCCGTTCTGGTTATCATCAGCTTAAGGTCCGTGAGTCAGATATTCCACGGACTGCTTTTCGATCGAGGCATGGGCATTTTGAATTCTTAGTCATGTCGTTTGGTTTAACCAACGCGCCTTCAGCCTTTATGGATATGATGAACAGAGTGTTCAAAGACTTTTTGGAAAAGTTTGTGGTTGTGTTTATCGATGATGTTCTTGTCTATTCCCGCAATGCTGAGGAGCATGATTAGCATCTGCGTTTGGTTTTGTCTGCTTTGAGGGACCATAGATTGTTTGCCAAATTGAGTAAGTGCTATTTTTGGTTACCTCAGGTTTCATTTTTAGGCCATGTGATCAACAGGCATGGCATTTCAGTTGATCCAGAGAAGATAGCTGCAGTGATGAAGTGGCGAAGACCGGATACTCCCAAGGAGATCAGGAGCTTCTTGGGGTTGGCCGGCTATTACAGAAGATTTGTGGAAGGCTTTTCTACTTTGGCTGCACCTTTGACTCGGTTAACTCAGAAAAATGTGGCTTTTGATTGGAATGATAAGTGTGAGGAAGCATTCCTTGAACTCAAGAATAGATTGTGTACCGCTCCTGTTTTGACTCTTCCTACGGAGGGCTTAGGTTATGATGTTTTTGTAGATGCATCGTATGTTGGACTTGGATGTGTGTTGATGCAAGACGACAAAGTGATTGCGTATGGGTCTCGGCAATCGAAGACTCATGAGAAGAACTATCCTACACACGATTTGGAGTTTGCAGCTGTGATATTTGCGTTGAAATTGTGGAGACATCTACTGTATGGGGTGCAATGCAAGATTTTTTCTGATCATAAAAGTTTAAAGTATGTATTCACCCAAAAGGAATTAAATCTGCATCAGCGGCGATGGTTGGAGTATGTTGCCGACTACGATGTAGAAATCCAGTACCATCCGGGCAAGGCCAATGTGGTGGTCGATGCCCTAAGTCGGAAGACGGGAAAGATTTTTAATCTCTCTGCCGACCGATTAGTGGAAGAATTTCTGTTGATGGATATTTCTGTAGGGTGCTGCGATTTGCAGAATAGTTTGGTGGCAGCAGAACCTTCTTGGATTGAGCTGACGCGGCTGCATTAGAAAGATAGTCCAGATTTGCTGCACTTATATAAGAGAACGGAGAAAGGAGAGTTACTTGATTTTTTGATTGATGATGCAGGGACGTCGAAGTACCGTGACAAATTTTGTATTCCTGCTGTTATGGACAACCGAGATATGTTATGCCGAGAAGCTCATGAGTCGAGTGTCTCTTACCATCCAGGTTCTACGAAGATGTATCATGACTTGAAGTAATTTGCCTGGTGGGATGGGATGAAGAGAGACATAGCTAAATTTGTGTCGGAATGCTATACGTGTAAGCGTGTGAAGGCCGATCATGGAAGGCCTAGTGGCAAGTTGACACCATTGGAAATTCCAACCTGGAAATGGGAAAGTATTTCGATGGATTTCATAACCGGTCTGCCGAGATCTCCTAGAGGGTATGATTCCGTGTGGGTGATCGTGGATCGATTAACGAAGTGTGCTCACTTCGTACCGTATAAGATTAATTATCCGATGAAGAAGATAGCTGAACTGTATGTGAATGAGATTCTCCGCTTGCATGGTGTTCCCCGCAATATCGTTTCCGACCGAGACTCTCGCTTTACCTCTCGCTTCTAGAAGAGTTTACAAGAGGGTTTGGGTACGGATTTGAGATATTCTGCCGCATACCACCCGCAAACGAATGGTCAAACAGAGCGAGTAAATCAGATAGTAGAGGATATGATTCGATGTTATATCTTAGACCACGGAGGAGCATGGGATGAACGTTTGCGGCTTATGGAATTTGCGTATAATAACAGCTATCAAGAAAGCTTGCAAATGTCTCCGTTTGAGGCCCTGTATGGGCGACGTTGCAGAACTCCTCTCTTTTGGGTTGAGGTTGGTGAGACACCTTTATTGGGTCCTGATGCATTAGAAGAAATGGAAGTTGCGGTAAAGCGTATTCGAGAAAAGCTTCGGATAGCGCAAGAACGTTATGAGAAGAACGCCAATCGGCGAAGATCAGATTTGGAGTTTGTTGTAGGGGACTTGGTATTCCTTAAAGTTTCCCCGATGGTTGGCATAAAGAGATTTGGGAAAGATCGGAAATTTGACCAAAGGTTTGTGGGACCATTCAAGATTGTTGAGCGGGTTGGTGTATCAGCTTATAAGGTTGAATTGCCCGCAAATTTTCCCGGTGTTCACGATGTTTTTCATGTAAGCCAACTCCGCAAGTGTGTGCGAAACGACAGGCAGGTGTTAGAATCTGTGCCTCAATTGGAACCAAATCTTTCTTGTGTGGAAGTGCCTGTCCGCATTTTGGATTCGCAAGATCGTGTGGTGCGAAGAAAGAAGATTCCTATGGTGAAGGTGTTATGGAGGAACCAAGACGTGGAAAGCGTGTAACAGCCCAAATTTCTCAAACAGGAAATTTTTGGGTGACACGGCCTGGGACACGGGCGTGTCCCAGGGCGTGTCATGCTGGGGTCGACGATTTGGCCACGTAGTCGACGAAATTTGGAGTCGACGGTCGTTGAGTAGCGGACACGGCCTGCGACACGGGCGTGTCGCAGGGCGTGTCGAGGCCGTGTCGACTATCAGTTTTGGTGTCGACGATTGTTCGCACGACGAAGTGTCGAGAGGGGGCACACAGCCCAGGATACGGGCGTGTCCAAGGCCGTGTCGTGTGCTCGACGACTTTAGCTCGACGATCGTCGAGTGTCGAGTGTCGAGTGTTGAGTGTCGAGAGGTTGAACACGGCCTGTGACACGGGCGTGTCACAGGGCGTGTCAAATCAGGTCGACGAACTTAGCCCGACGAAGGATTTCGACAGGGCGTGTCTTCGTGCCGTGTCTGGGCACATGGCCTGGGATACGGGCGTGTCACAGGCCGTGTGAAGTCTCGGGATGTTTTGGGATTTTTTTCCCCAGGCACACGGCCTCATACACGGGCGTGTTCGAAGGCGTGTTGGGTGACACGGCCCATGACACGGGCGTGTTCCATGGGCGTGTCACTGGTTTGGATAGGTCGGTTGACCACCGCTTGAGGCACACGGCCTGGGACACGGGCGTGTCACAGGCCGTGTCAGGTCAAAATCAGTGTTTTTGGCAAAATCGTGGCCGTCCGTTCCTTCAGTCTGGATCCAAAGGATGAGCTTCTTTCCTCTTTTCCAAAAGGCCGAAATCTGAGAAGTTATTCTCATTTTACTTGGCCTTGATCTTTCTTCAAGTTAAGAGAGAAAGGAGAGGAAGAAGAAGGAGGAGGAGGAAAGGGGGCTGCTGCTGGTGGTGCTACGGTTTACCGACAAGAAATCCGAAGCCGGAGTTGCGAAGGAAACGCTCTTGCGAGTCTGTCAAGCAAGCTTTGAGTTCATGGCACTGAAGCGGTCGTCAAGGGTAACGACTTTTCTTCCTAGCCATGTGAAGGCTTCTTTTTGGCATATTTGTGATTCCCCCACCAAGAGGTGGCTATTTTTGGGAGTCTTTGGGTGGATTCATGAAATCCCCTTTGTTGGCATATAGATCCGGAAATGAAGTACGGAATAGGCATGCTGTGTGAAGCCCATCTGGACAGGTTGGTCTGGATTGGTGATGTTGCATACGCACCGGAGAAGACTCCGTGAGAAACGTGTAGTTTAAGGAGTCAACGGGTTATGCCTGCGAAAAGGAGTAGCAGGAAGTACTGGAGTGGTAGCCCAGGAAAATAGCCATGTGTTATGTTTTGGGTCCAACCTGTGGATGAGGCACAGGAAGTACTGGTGTGACCAGGAAAGGCCCTTTGTGCTGCTTGATGTCATAGGGTGTCCACCTGTGAAGCGAGTAACAGGAAGTACTGGCATGGTAGCCAAGGAAAGACCCCTGACATTTGTGATTGTGCGGTGTCCACCTGTGAAGAGAGTCACAGGAAGTACTGGAAGGCCCAGGAAAGACCCGTTGTTGTGCTAAGGAAATGGGTATCGAGAAATGCCCAGGCTTGAATGTCAAGAACAGGATTGGTGAGACCGACCCGCGCCTTTGATATAGCCATGAGTACGCTGTACTCGGAGAAGGCAAGGCGATTTGAGAAACGGGGGGTGGAGGATCCGACCTGCGCTATGTCCGTCCGACGTGAGACCAAAAGGTGCGGTCTGTCGGAGCGCATAGCAAGAGTCTTCGGCCTGCGCGTCATGACACAATGGGGGGCTACGGGCCATCCCGGTGTAGGAAGACTATAAAACTCCGGCTGCACGCCATGGAGTAAATGCTCAAGAGATTTACCGTTGGGTGGTGACCCTAATACGGTGGTGGGCAAGAGCTTTGCCAGAACACCAAGAATGTGCCCTGAGTGCACGGACCATTGGGCCGGGTGGCGAACGGTTGTGATGGCTTGTGTGCGTGAAAGCACATTTTGATGAGATAGATTGCCATACTGTGATATGATATGCCTGCAGGGAAGATTACCGCTGCCCCGAAAAAAGGGGTAGGGTCGTTATAATTTGGTCAGCTGAATGCTGACCGTTGCTTTTGCTTTACCACCGTTGGGTGGATTGTCCCTGTACAGGTGCTGGCGAGCCAAGCGGGATGCGGAAAGGTTGATGTTGATGCTGCTGTTGCTGCTACTGCTGCTAGCCCTCGAAGGCTAAATGTGTTACTTTTGTGTATTTTCTTTTCATGTGGCCGGCCTGCGCGCCAATTTGTTTAGGCCACTGTTTGATAGCCATGTAAGGCCATAAGGCCAACTATTTGTACACATTCCTAGATCGTATAAAATGTGGAGTTTTATGTTTGGGCATTCATGAGGAGTTCACGTTGTAGTGTAGGCTTCCGCTAGAATGCTTTGTGATAGGTGCGATGCGCTACTCTGGTATCATCCTGTACCTTCACCGCCTGTTTTGTGATATATCCTGTGGGGCCCCGGCCAGACCTTCTAGAATATACCATATGAACGGATGGGGTTGTTACATTTTTAGTATCGGTTGTCTTGGTCTTTCCCTCTCGAAGTCGTGGCCGACTTCTTTTGTGGGGTGGCGCGCACGTGTTTGTGCAAACCACAGTCTACGAATGAACTCCTGAATGTACATGATAGGAATTCAAACTTGATGTGTTTGAGGAACCTGCGTGTTCTTATTTTGTGTTGTTTGCTTAGGTACGGACCTCTAATGTGTGTGTCTTGTCCACCTTTAGGTGACACGAAGTGGAGATGGGCCGTCTGAGCCTCAGCATTCTGATGAAAGTACGGCACCAGCCGCGGTGCCTACACCTCCACCGTCTGCGGAACATGTGCGTTTAGTTGCGGAGGCTTTATTTACCATGATTCAAGGACAGCCACTGAGGTAGGAGCAAGCGGCTGTGAGGACAGAACAGGTGGCGGCAAGGCCTGAACCTGTAGTGAATGTGGCTCCTCGAGCGGCTGAGAAGCAGCTAATGCCGTTTATGAGTTTCCATCCGCCTACATTCTCGGGAGCGGGAACTCCGACACAGGCTGAGGATTGGCTATCGCGTGTCAAGCGAGTGATGACGGCGATTGGAACGGCGGAGCATCAGAAAGTTACTTTAGTTACCTTTTTGCTTGAAGGAGAAGCTCGATTGTGGTGGGATGAGATGGAGTTGCATCACTTGGCGGGTCGTCCGTTAACCAAAGTATCCATGGAAGAATTCTCCCGGCTCTTCCTAGCGAAGCACCTTCCTGCAGCTCAGCGGATAGCCATGGAAAATGAATTCCAAAGTTTAACACAAGGTGATGGCAGTGTTGACGCATACCTGCATGAATTTACTCGCTTGGGGCGGTATGCGGGTTCGATATTTGCTGATGAACAGAGGAAGACCAATCGGTTCTATGAAGGACTGAGGGACGAGCTGAGGTTCCTTGTGTCAAGTTCTGTGAACCAAGGTTTCCAAGCATTGGTTGACACTGCGAGCGCGTTGGAAAAGGATATGAAGAGGGTGCAAGGGAAGAGAGCTTTGGCAGTGTCGCAACCGGAGTGGAAGGCGCCCCGATCGGGGAAACCATTTTATAAGAAGAGATGGGGTAAGAAGTCCAAGCCTAGTGTACAAGCTCCTTCATCAGTTGCAACGGGAGCAACGTCAGGGGCTACCTCCAAGCCAGATACTCGTATCTGCTTAAATTGTGGCCGGATGGGGCATATTGCGCGCGATTGTCGGATGCCGCCAAAGAGTGAAAAGAAGGAGGGAGCATCTTATGCGGAAAAAGGAAAGGCGGTGGTGGATTCCTCTGCCTCGCAGGCGCAACCCCGGGTCTACAATCTTGGCTTACAGGAGGCCATCAAGCAGAGTGACGTGGTCACAGGTATGAGTTTAGTTTTGCATATGTGATTGTTTGTATGCTTTGCTTAGTCCCCCTATGTTTGCGGTTTGTGTGTGTGACATGTTTGTCACAGGCTTTGTGCTGATTCGGAACACGCTGGCGCGAGCACTGTTTGATACGGGTGCATCATCTTCTTTTCTGTCTAGTGAGTTTATAGCGCGGCTTGGGATACCCAGTCGTGCAAAGACAGATAGCGTCAGAGTGGTGTTGCCGAATGGCTGTTGGATGCTTGCGGATCAAGCTTGCGATGTGGCGGTCCAATTTGGAAGTCGGGATTTCAGTTTAACTACATTTGTTTTGCCAATATCGGAATTCGATGTGATTTTTGGGATGGATTGGCTTGCGGAGCAGCATGCTATGATTGATTGCCAGTCTAAAGAAATCATGTTGGGCCAGAATACCGAATAGGAGACAAAGTTCGCGGGTATGCGAGGAGTGGGCGGGACATTGATGTCTGCACTCCAGGTAGTCAAAGCTGTTCGGAAGGGTGCGAAGTGTTACTTCGCACTGATTCAGGCTGTTGAGCCTAAGGCCCATGTTAGTGAGGTTCCGATTGTGGCGGATTTTACAGATGTGTTTCCCACGGATCTCCCTGGGCTACCACCCCAGCGGGAGATTGACATCACGATCGAGTTGGTGCTAGGTGCGAAACCTGTGGCCCGCTCGCCGTATCGCGTCGCGCCAAAAGAAATGGCGGAGTTGAAGTTTCAACTGCAATAAATGTTGGAGCAAGGTTATATACGCCCAAGCATGTCACCTTGGAGCGCGCCTGTGCTTTTTGTAAAGAAGAAAGATGGTGGGTTGCGGTTGTGTATTGATTACCGTGAACTGAATAAGCTGACCGAGAAGAATAAGTATCTGATACCCCGGATTGATGAGTTATTTCGATCAGTTGGTGGGCTCGACCGTATATTCGAAGTTGGACCTGAAGTCTGGTTATTACCAGTTGAGAATTCGGGAAGGTGACATTCCCAAAACCGCATTTGGAACGCGTTACGGGCACTATGAATTCACTGTCATGCCATTTGGACTATGCAATGCGCCCTCGGTGTTTATGGATTTGATGCACCGTATTTTTCGTGAGTACCTGGATCTGTTTGTGATTGTATTCATTGATGACATCCTGGTGTACTCGAAGTCGAAAGCTGAGCATGAGATTCACTTGCGATTAGTATTGAACACGTTGAGGCAAAATCAGCTCTATGCCAAGTTCTCGAAGTGCGAGTTTTGGCTATCGTCGGTGGCATTTCTCGGCCATGTGGTGAGTGGCGCGGGCATTGCAGTGGATCCAGCGAAGATAAGGGCCATACAGGAGTGGCCAATCTTGTCTTCCGTGGCCGAAGTCAGGAGTTTTCTTGGACTTGCGGGCTACTATAGACGATTTGTGGAAAACTTCTCGCGGATCGCTTTGCCGCTAACCACATTGACGTGAAAAGATCAGAAGTTCGTTTGGACGCCAGAGTGCGCACGAGCTTTTGAAGAGCTGAAGATTCGGTTGACCACGGCGCCGGTGTTGTCTTCGCCCAGTGGAACCGACGGATTTATGATTTATAGTGATGCCTCAGGGAGCGGCTTAGGCTGCGTTCTTCTGCAGAATGGAATGGTTATTGCTTATGGCTCATGCCAGCTGAAGGTGCACGAGTGAAATTATCCCGTCCATGATTTGGAACTAGCGGCGGTGATTTTTGCACTCAAGTTGTGGCGACACTACCTTTATGGAGTAAAGGTGGAGATCTATACAGATCACAAGAGCCTAAAGTAGCTCTTGGAGCAGAAAGACTTGAATATGCGACAACGAAGGTGGTTGGAGTTCCTTGGGGACTACACTTTCGAGATTCACTATACGCCCGGGAAGGGGAATGTTGTCGCGGATGCGTTGAGTCGGCGGGTTCCGGCTAGAGCGAATTGGTTACAAAGGCATGATGAACGTCTTATCCAGGAGCTGGAGGCATTGGAGATTTATTGTGTTGACAAGAATTGCACTTCCACTGCATGTTTGAACTGGACTGAGGTACAATGTGACATTGCAGACCGAGTTCGACAGGGCAATAGAGTTGGATGACGATCTCTTACGCTATGTGAATGAAGGGCCAGAAGGCAAATTTTCCTGGAATGACGGCCTTTTGCGAAAAGAGGGCCGTTTATGCGTCCCGAATGTGGGGAAATTGAGGGAAGAACTGATGTATGAAGCTCATTATACAAAGTATTCCATTCACCCCGGGAGCACGAAGATGTTCAACGATATGAAGAAGCTATTCTGGTGGCCAGGGCTCAAGAAAGATGTGGCCCTTTATGTCTCTAAATGTCAAACATGTGCAATGGTGAAGGCGGAATGCCAAAAGCCGGGCGGTTATTTGAAGTCACTGCCGATCCCAGAGTGGAAGTTTGATGATATTTCCATGGATTTTGTGCACGGGTTGCCGAGATCGCAGCGAGGAAATGATTCCATTTGGGTGAATGTTGACCGGCTAACTAAAGTGGCACATTTTCTCCCGAACAGGCGAGATGATTCAGTTGACAGTTTGGCAAAGTTATATGTTGACCAGATTGTGCGGCTTCACGGTGTTCCTCGGAGCATCGTAAGTGATCGAGATGGGCGCTTTACGTCAAATGATTGGAGGCTAGTTCACCGACTGTTGGGCACGAAATTGACTTATTCGAGAGAGATTGCTTATTGCTCAAGATCGACAAGCGAAGTACTACAACGCCAAGCACCGGAATATGGAATTTGCGGTTGGCGATTGGGTTTACTTGAAGATCAAACCATTCAAAGGTGTCTCCCGGATTCGACGATTGAAAAAGTTAAGTCCAAGATATTTGGGTCCTTTTGAAGTGGTTGAGCGAGTTGGCGAAGCGGCTTATCGGCTAGCTCTGTCGGCAAACTTGGGTGGATTACATGATGTATTTCACATCTCAGTGCTTCGGAAGGTCGTGAAAGATCCAGCTCAAGTGATCGCGGATGATCGTGTGCCAGTGGAGTATGGGCTAACAACGAAAGTTAGACCCATTCAGATCGAAGATCGAGCCGAGAAGCAGTTGCGGAACAAGACGGTCAGCATGGTAAAAGTCCGCTGGGACAATTGCGGCCCTGAAGAACTGACATGGGAGCGAGAGCAAACCATGCGAGAAGAGTTCCCTGAGCTGTTTTGTAATATGTAGAGAGGATGTTGTAACATCAAATTTTGTATGTTGTAACATTTTTCTTGTTGGTTACTGTTGCCTTCTTGTGTCTGAATTTCGAGGACGAAATTTCTTGTAGGAGGGGAGGATTGTAACAGCCCAAATTTCTCAAACAGTAAATTTTTGGGTGACACGGCCTGGGACACGGGCGTGTCCCAGGGCGTGTCATGCTGGGGTCGACGATTTGGCCGCGTAGTCGATGAAATTTGGAGTCGACGGTCATTGAGTAGCAGACACGGCCTGCGACACGGGCATGTCGCAGGGCGTGTCGAGGCCGTGTCGACTATCGGTTTTGGTGTCGATGATTTTTCGCTCGACGATGTGTCGAGAGGGGGCACACGGCCCAGGACACGGGCGTGTCCAAGGCCGTGTCGTGTGCTCGACAACTTTAGCTCGACGATCGTCGAGTGTCGAGTGTTGAGTGTCGAGAGGTTGAACATGGCCTGTGACACGGGCGTGTCAAATCAGGTCGACGAACTCAGCCCGATGAAGGTTTTCGACAGGGCATGTCTTCGTGCCGTGTCTGGGCACACGGCCTGGGACACGGGCGTGTCACAGGCCGTGTGAAGTCTCGGGATGTTTTGAGATTTTTTCCCCATGCACACGGCCTCAGACACGGGCGTGTTCGAAGGCGTGTTGGGTGACACGGCCCATGACACGGGCGTGTTCCATGGGCGTGTCACTGGTTTGGATAGGTCGGTTGACCACCGCTTGAGGCACACGGCCTGGGACACGGGCGTGTCACAGGCCGTGTCAGGTCAAAATCAGTGTTTTTGGTAAAATCATGGCCGTCCGTTCCTTCAGTCTAGATCCAAAGGCTGAGCTTCTTTCCTCTTTTCCTAAAGGCCAAAATCTGAGAAGTTATTCTCATTTTACTTGGCCTTGATCTTTCTTCAAGTTAAGAGAGAAAGGAGAGGAAGAAGAAGGAGGAGGAGGAAAGGGGGCTGCTGCTGGTGGTGCTGCGGTTTACCGACAAGAAATCCGAAGTCGGCGTTGCGAAGGAAACGCTCTTGCGAGTCTGTCAAGCAAGCTTTGAGTTCATGGCACCAAAGCGGTCGTTAAGGGTAACGACTTTTCTTCCTAGCCATGTGAAGGCTTCTTTTTGGCATATTTGTGATTCCCCCACCAAGAGGTGGCTGTTTTTGGGAGTCTTTGGGTGGATTCATGAAATCCCCTTTGTTGGCATATAGATCCGGAAATGAAGTACGGAATAGGCATGCTGTGTGAAGCCCATCTGGACAGGTTGGTCTGGATTGGTGATGTTGCATACGCACCGGAGAAGACTCCGTGAGAAACGTGTAGTTTAAGGAGTCAACGGGTTATGCCTGCGAAAAGGAGTAGCAGGAAGTACTGGAGTGGTAGCCCAGGAAAATAGCTGTGTTATGTTTTGGGTCCAACCTGTGGATGAGGCACAGGAAGTACTGGTGTGACAAGGAAAGGCCCTTTGTGCTGCTTGATGTCATAGGGTGTCCACCTGTGAAGCGAGTAACAGGAAGTACTGGCATGGTAGCCAGGAAAGACCCCTGACATTTGTGTTTGTGCGGTGTCCACCTGTGAAGAGAGTCACAGGAAGTACTGGAAGGCCCAGGAAAGACCCGCTGTTGTGCTAAGGAAATGGGTATCGAGAAATACCCAGGCTTGAATTCCAAGAACAGGATTGGTGAGACCGACCCGCGCCTTTGATATAGCCATGAGTACGCTGTACTCGGAGAAGGCAAGGCGATTTGAGCAACGGTGGGTGGAGGATCCGACCTGCGCTATGTCCGTCCGACGTGAGACCAAAAGGTGCGGTCTGTTGGAGCGCATAGCAAGAGTCTTCGGCCTGCGCGCCATGACACAATGGGGGCTACGGGCCATCCCGGTGTAGGAAGACTATAAAACTCCGGCTGCACGCCATGGAGTAAATGCTCAAGAGATTTACCGTTGGGTGGTGACCCTAATATGGTGGTGGGCAAGAGCTTTGCCAGAACACCAAGAATGTGCCCTGAGTGCACGGACCATTGGGCCGGGTGGCGAACGGTTGTGATGGCTTGTGTGCGTGAAAGCACATTTTGATGAGATAGATTGCCATACTGTGATATGATATGCCTGCAGGGAAGATTACCGCTGCCCCGAAAAAAGGGGTAGGGTCATTATAATTTGGTCAGCTGAATGCTGACCGTTGCTTTTGCTTACCACCGTTGGGTGGATTGTCCCTATACAGGTGCTGGCGAGCCAAGCGGGATGCGGAAAGGTTGATGTTGATGCTGCTTTTGCTGCTACTGCTGCTAGCCCTCGAAGGCTAAATGTGTTACTTTTGTGTATTTTCTTTTCATGTGGCCGGCCTGCGCGCAAATTTGTTTAGGCCACTGTTTGATAGCCATGTAAGGCCATAAGGCCAACTATTTGTACTTGTTGTAAGACATTCCTAGATCGTATAAAATGTGGAGTTTTATGTTTCGGCATTCATGAGGAGTTCACGTTGTAGTCTAGGCTTCCGCTAGAATGCTTTGTGATAGGTGCGATGCGCTACTCTGGTATCATCCTGTACCTTCACCGCCTGTTTTGTGATATATCCTGTGGGGCCCCGGCCGAACCTTCTAGAATATACCATATGAACGGATGGGGTTGTTACAAAGCGCTACTTGGGAATTAGAGTCGGCTATGACGGCGGCTCACCCTCATCTGTTTCCTTAAGCTTGTCTGGTATGGTTTCTTCCATGTGTAAAGTTTCGAGGGGAAACTTTCTTTTAGGGGGAGTGACTGTAACGCTCCCGGTTTTTTTTATGGCCAGTGTGTAATTTTGTGGAGTTACGTTGGCCTTTGCTGTTGTTAGAGCGTAATCTTCGCTCTTTAGGCCTTTAGTGGCTTGGTTGATAGCCTGTTTGCAAGATTCCCTAGCAAGCCGGAGTATGTTTTGGTGACTCAGTGATGCTTCTTCGGGAATGCTTGTGTTTTGGCTTCGGGCAAGGTTAGCCCAAGTTTTGTTTGTCGGATGCTGATTTTGACTTCGCCACTAGAGTCGTAGCGTGGGTGTTTGTTCGAACCCGAATTGGTTGGCTCGGGAATAGCATGAGTAAGAAGTTATAACATATGGATATGTAGCTATGCTCTATTGCTTGCTGGTTATTTCCCCCTAGGTGCCAAAATTATGGCTGCAGTTTATTGTAGCAGGGGTGAGGTGTAAGAGGTCAAAGACCTGGAGCGCATTTGGGTGACACGGCCTGGGCCACAGGCATGTCCCAGGGCGTGTCGGGGTACACGGCCTGTGACGCGGGCGTGTCACAGGGCGTGTCCCGTGTGTTCGACGAATTTCGGTCGACGAAGTTCACTCGACGATTGTCGAGTGTCGAGAGAAGGGGTACACGGCCTGTGACACGGGCGTGTCACAGGGCGTGTCCCGCTCTCGACGAACTTCGCTCGACGAAATTCACTCGATGAGTGTCGAGTGTCGAGAGAAGGGGTACACGGCCTGTGACACGGGCGTGTCACAGGGCGTGTCCCGCGGTCGACGAACTTCGCTCGACGAAGTTCGCTCGACGAGTGTCGATTATGGGGTGACACGGCTTGGGACACGGGCGTGTCCCAAGGCCGTGTCCTTCTCGGGTTGTTTGGCTGGGTGCTGTGTGCGGTGTCACGACCAGTGACACGGCCGTGTAGGTAGGCGTGTCTAGTGACACGGCCTATGACACGCCCCTGTCACAGGCCGTGTACTGTTTGGATGTGAGGCGGTTTCCCACCGCTTAAGTGACACGGCCTATGACACGGGCGTGTCACAGAGCGTGTCAGGGCCGAAATGTGAAATTTCTGCAAATTTTGTTGCTGTTCAATTCCTTTATTATTTTAATCCAAGGGACCAAACTTCTTCCCTGGGAATAAGGCCGAAGTTAAGTCTTTCTCCTTCCATTTTGTGTTCATTCTTCTTCTTCTTCTTATCATTCTCCATTTCCAAAGAGGGTGAGTACAAGAGAAAGAAAGGAAGAGGGACCAGCTGCTCTGGATTTGCCCCTTAGGTAATGTTTCTTTGCTCTTGGATTATTGGAGGAATGAGGGGTTGTCAAATTTCTTAGTTGTTTTTCTCCTATGTGGTCAACTCAGGTTTTTCTCCTAGTTGTGCTAAAGCTGTGATAGCGGCTGTTGTGCTTGAAGGTTGAGGCAAGTGGTGTTCTTGCCCTTGCCAAGTTTTGCTTTTCTTTCATCTCTTATGGTTATATGGCTATGGTGTAGTTGAAATTAGGGTTCTTGATTTTGTGTCCAAATCATGGTTGAAGGTAGACATATTGAAGTAGGAACTTAGATCATGTTGCGTACTTGCATAGGATGAACTTTTAGATTTATGGTTACATCGGGAGTTTGGGTTGTTAGTGTATTTCGGCGTGTTTTGCCGCTTAAATCGTGAAGTGTGGCATGTGGTTTGTCTGATAGCTCTGTAAGGGGTGGTGTGGTGTAGAGCCTGGTGGGCACGTTTTGGCCCCCGATAATGGGCTGTTTGTTTTATGGTGTATGGAGCACCTTTTGGCCCCGGATAATGGGCTGGTTGTTTGATGGTGTCGAGAACACCTTTTGGCCACGATATGGGCTATTTTTGTTGGTGTGTTCCACCTTAAGGGCTGCCACCGTTGAACCCTTGAGTAATGACTCTACCACTGTTAATGCGTCACAAATTAGGTCTGTTCATTCTTTTGGTATTTTGGCATATATTGGCTTTATTGCTCCTGCAGGTTTTAGCAGGCTATGTCGATATCTCTTGCACTTGGTGCATCTTGATCCTGCCTTAGGCAGTGTATTACTTTTGGATGAAATGCTCCATTTCTGTTATTGGTTATGGATGAGATACTGCTCCATTTCATTTCTTTACATACTTGCTGAGGTATTCTTTTTTTTGGAATGCCTCAGGTCCAGGTGATAGCCGATTGAGCGGCTAGTGTTCTTTTGGTGGAGCTTGCTTGTGGCCGCTGAGGTTGTTGTTCCTCGTTTTGGCGAGGTAGTTTTTCTTCTTTCTGTACAGACATACACACCCACCAATGGGTTCGTATCAGGTTGTTGACGCCCACTGATGTTTTCTTTTAGTGATGTACTATGAACTAAAGACTGCTAGTTTTACTTTTTTTGGAGGTTGTTTACTTGCTTCTGGGAATGTTTTATGCTAGGTTGCACGTTAGTTATGTTAAACCTTAAAAGTAATAGTATATGTATCTCATGCATATCATGATTTTAAAACACTAACGCACTATTTCTCGAGTACATAAAAAGCTATTTTCTATATATTATGAGTCACCTAGAGTCCTGCATTCCATGAGAGGTCCTTTGGGGACGATTCTACTCATGTAGGATGTCAACTTACCTTAACTATGTATTTCTGCTGCGTATAAAATTATAGTTTTTCATGTGGACTAGCTGATCCACGGTGCCGAGGGATATGTCCATCAAACTGTAACTGGTTTACTTGCATAAGAAATGATGATTTATTCAACGAACGTGAGTTTAGGTTTTGCCTGAGCGCGTGCAGTTATCCCCTGCACGACATGGCATCACGACACGTATTTTCTCGTGCTCTGATATTATTTAAATGTGTGAGAAAATGCGGGTTGTGACACCTAACCCAAGAGCAACTATACTTTCCATCAATAAACCTTCGGGCGCTATCATCGGCCCAATTAGCTAGGTGAGAGCCTGATGACGGGTGTTGAGCATCCACCGGACTCAGCCCTCCTAGGTCATAACGATCTCACTCGAGGATCCCGGCACTGTTAGTTAGGTGGGAGCTTGGCAGCGGTAGCATCTCGGGACCTAACCACAGAGCGAGTATACTTTCCATCAATCAAACTTCGGGCGCTACCACCAGCCCAATCAACTAGGTGAGAGCCTGATGGCGGGTGTTGAGCAACCACTGGACTTAGCATGATAAGGACAACTTGCCACAAACTAGACCTGCAAAAGAGTTGGAGCATCAAGGATTTCATATTCATTAAAGGAGAGTACATACATGTTTTCACGGATAGAAACGTTTTAAGTCATTAACACTCCAGGTGTGACTTAGGATCTCACCCTCTACATTTAGGAGATGATACCCCCAGACCTTAGAGCTTCATGGACAATGTACGGGCCCTTCTAGTTAGGGTTGAGCTTCCCCACTGCCGCCGACCTCCCTGCCGCATCCACCTTCTTTAGGACCAAGTCCCATTCTGCGAATTGTTTGACCCTGACGTGCTTGTCAAAGTACTTAGCCATTCGTCATTTTACCTCTTCCTGTCAGATCGCAGAGAGATTACACAGCTCCTCCACCATCTCAAGGGAGAGTTGTAGCTTCTCCTCGTTTTCAGCTTGTCATTCTTCTCTGCCTATCTCTGCCTCGACCACCGGAGGCATACGTTCTTCGAACTCTATTGGAAGCACCGCCTCGCATCCATGGGAGAGATTGAAGGGGGTATCCCCCGTGGCCGTGTTGGGAGTGGTTCTCATGGCCCAGATAACCGAAGGAAGCTACTCCAGCCAACTACCCTTCAAATTCTCCACCTTCTTCCTGAGGAGGTTAACGATGATTTTGTTCGCCGCCTCCACCTACCCGTTGCTCCTGGGATAGTGGACCGAAGCAAAAGCTGATGAACTCGGCGCTGGTGAATTAAGGCTCATTGTCCGTGACGATGGCCTGCGGCAACCCGTGCCAACAGAATATCTCCCCCCAAATGAAGTTCCTGATTACCTGGGAGGTCACCTTGGCCAGCACCTTCACTTACAACCACTTAGAAAAGTAATCTATCAAAACAAGCAAGAACCTCATATGTCCGCTGGCCTGGGGGGAAGGTCCTAGTAAATCCTTTCCCCAAATGGCGAAAGCCCAGGGGGCTGTGATACTCCTGAGCTGCTGAACTAGTTAAAGTTTGATGGGGGCGAATAGCTGGCACTTATGGCATTTCCTGGCGAACTCCGCAGCATCCTAACTCAGGGTTGGCCAGAAGTACCCTTGTCGGACTATTCTTCCCTCCAAAGTTATGCATCCCGAGTGACTTCCACACTCCCCTTTGTGGACCTCTTCCAAGATCCTCTGAATCTCCCTCTCGGACATACAACGTGCCAACATCCATGAGAGAGTCTTTCTATACAATTTTTCGTCGCGCATGAGGTAATATGTCGACTTGTGCTTGAACTTCTTCTTGTCCATCACTTTTGGGAACTCCCCTGTGGACAGGAATGTCGTGAAAGGGTCCATCCATGAGGGGTGTTGTTCTACCTCCATCAGCTCCCCCCTCTTAGATGGACGGATGAAAAAGGTCAGTGATGGTACCCCCCCCCCCCCACCTAGAGGTCAAAGCAGTTCGGTTTGGGTCGGTTTGGACCAAAACCGAAACCAAATCGAAAAGGGTCGGTTATTTTTTTCTCCAATCCGAACGAAACCTAAACCGATCGGTTCGGTTCACTAATCGGTGCTGTTTGGGGCGGTTTCAGGGGCGATTTTTGGTTTTATTATAATAATTTATAGGACAAGCTGATATCATTATTTATGTATTATAGTTATTTTAATAACGTTTTCCATTAATTATATAATGTATGATAAAGTAGTTAAAATAACAAAATAATAATAACAAAATGTGTAAACAACATTTATATTGTTAGACACAAAAGGTTTTCATCATACTTTAATCAATTTATAAATCATATGATGTGCGCCTTGAGTCTCTATACTATATTAAAATGAAAAACATTAAGTATATATGTCATGGTTATTAATTAGGACCATTAAATAAATTAGAATCATCTAATCACTTTGTACTATCATCTAAACTTTGATCCATCCAGCAGCCAAGATACTCCCACCGCTCGCAACAAAATAGTTACTTTAAACAACATTGATTTTCAAAAGTGAAAACAAAATGCAAAAATATATAATAACGACATTGCTCCCAATCCACCAAGCGACAAGTACCTATATGATTATAAAACATATACATTAAATCTTTTTAAACTTCATAGTAGATCTGATCAAGCTTTGAAAAAAATAAGTAATTGATACTTAACTATTAGACAAATTTTACTTCATCTTCATCTGCAATCGTTAGATAATATCCATTGCATCTTCATCCACATATGATACTTCCAACTCTAAAGAATTAAGAATGTAATTTATAAACAAATGTCATTTTGTTTAGCTTAGACAATCTTATATATTCTATATTTTAAACTTAAATGATATTTACCTTTGTCAAGTTCTTTGTATTTTCAACATCAATAAACATCTCTTCCAATTCTATAAGGGATGTCTTGCAACGAAGCCAATCACGCCATCACTCAATCAGATCATCACTCAATACTCAATAGTCAATATTCAATACTGAAAGTGAGCTGTTAGATCAGGAATACTCTAGAGGGAGGGGTGAATAGAGCATTTAGGTTTTATAAAATTTTCAATTTATTTTATCTAGTGCAGGAATAAAATTCAAAGCATAAACAGCAAACCTAATAACTAACACAGCCACGGCAAGAAACAAAAGAAAAGGGCAATCCAGACAATACAAGAATATATAGTGGTTCCCCTAAACTTAGGTACATCCACTCTTCTTCCACCCTGGTAGGAATCCACTCAGATTTTTGATCAGGTGCCTGACACCAATGAGCTTTTGATCAGGTGCTCAAAAACCAAACCTCAAGTCTTTTGATCAGGTGACTTGTAACCAGGAATAACTTTTGAAGGGAGTTATAACCCTTTATACAGTGGGGGTGAGAGATGATATGGTCTTCTCTTTCTCAATATACAACTGAGAAGACTTGTGGATATTGATTTTAGCAAAGGCTCCCCCTGAAGAATAGAATGGTTCAGAGAGATGGAGCCTTGTTGCAGGGTGATAGGTTTTCAGTAGTTCAGCCTTGATCAATAGCTGTTGAGGAACTTCTTTGATAGATAAAGTTGCAGTTGTCCTTTGAAGTGTCCTGGAATGTTGAAGATAGAATACTCTTGATTTTGATTTGACGTTCTTCTTCTTTAGATAGCTGATGATCTTCAGAAATCTATGGCTTCTTTTCTGTATCAGAAATCTATGGAAGAAAGGTGCCGAGAGTTTCTTGATTAAGACTGATTGTTATTTTTTCTGTGTATGACTGTGTTCTTCTGTATTCTCTATCAGGTCTATTTTTGGAAAGGAGAGGAAAATTGATTTTATATTTCCTGTCAAAATTCTCTTTCGAAATTTGAAATTCTCTGCAATCAATGCTGACGGCCTTGAGAATAATCTACATTGATTTATTTCCCCAACTATCCCATGGAAAAATGGCAGGCAATAATCCTGGAGAAGACCATAATCAATGCTCTGTCTAACAATTATATTCCAGAGAATATTTGAGCATTAATTACTCAGGAATTGTTGCAGTAAGAAGGGGACAGAAGGATGGAAAATAACTTAGTCTGCATTCGTCGAACTGATAATAGAAATCGTCGAGCTAAGTTCACAGTTCGTCGAGCTGAGTTGCTGAGTTCATCGACCAGACAGCTTCTGTTCGTCGAGCTGAGTTCCAAGATAGTCGAGTAGAGAGCAGAACTATATTCTTTAGAAACTTTGCCTTTTCTGTGTATGGAGTTCGTCGAGCTGATAACTGGTTTTGTCGACTGAAGTTCAGTAAAATATTTCTGGACTTAGAAAAATTTCAGATGCTTCTGGATGAAAGTGTTGAAGTGAAGTATCCAGAATTCGTCGACCTAAGAATTGGTTTCATCGAGCTGAGGACCACTAACTGCTGCTGGATAACTCTAGCTATTGTGGTCAGAGTTCGTCGAGCTGAGAATCAAGTTCGTCGACCAAAGTCTGACTCTGGACTTAGAATAAAGAGATGTTTTCTGATCTTGAAGTGTTGAAGTATAGTGTCCAAAGTTCATCGACCTGAGTACCAAGTTCGTCTAGCTTAGCTCAGAGAATTTACTCTGAGATCGTCGAGCTGAACAAGATTTTCGTCGAACTGCGTTCGACGAACGTCGAACTCATTTCACTTGGTATGAAATCTATCTCAGTCTTGAGTCTCTGGCAGTGTTGATGGCTGGTCCTTGCAGTGTTGATTCTAAGGACTTGGCCTAGACTCTAGGGCATCACTATAACCCTGGATATACATGTTGGGTCAAATGATCCTAACTTATTGAACCTAGCCCAAATCAAACTAGGGATCCAACAATCTCCCCCTATTTGGGTGATGTCACTAATTACAGGCTCAGACTAGAACTGAAAATAAATAAAGCAAGAAAGCATATATCTGGAGAGATCAATAACACATGCAACAGATATATATATACAGATAAGTTTTGTTTAGAAATAGAAAGCAGTTTTAAAAACATAACAGAAATAAAACAGAACAGAATTCATTTCTTTTATTTCTTTTCCTTTGGCTTTTCTTCTTTGCTCTTGTCTCCTAGCTTAGTGAAGACAATCTCTCTGTTAGGATCAGAAGCTTGCACTTTAGTCATGGTCATGTCAGCAACCCCTATAATCTTCAAAGATGTAGCTCTGGGGACAACTGCTTCTGGGTGCAACTTCATGTAGTCATCAACATTGAAAAACTTGTTTGCCTTCTCAAACCTCTTAAGCTCTTCTTTCCTGTACTTAGACATTCTGGAATACTCAGATGGATCCTTTCCTTCAGCTTTGGCCTTATTAATCATAGAAAGGCCTACAAGTTCTTGGAACCTGAACATTCTAGTTGTATTAGCTGTTTCAGGATCTTCAAAAGGAATTGGAGGAGAATTTGGTCTTTTAGGACTTTCAGCTTTCTGATCTGCAGGGAATGATAGTTGTTGTTGATGCTGCTGTTGTGGTTGATGCTGAGATTAATGTTGCTTTCCTGGAGAGTAATACCTATACTGGTTGCTTCTAGAAGAAGATCTCTCTTGATGTCTCTAATATGTTGGGAATTGGGTAGATCCTTGGGAAGTTGTGCCTGAAGCACCAGCAGCTCTAGGAGGGGGAGGAGGTGGATCTTTTCTGTATTTCTGAGATGTAGGAGGGGAATATCTTCTGCTTCTCTTCCTCTCTTTCTGCTCATTCTTGGAAAGCCACATCCAAGCTGGCATCCCTTTATATGGAGTTATCTTTTGAAGGATATAGTAGGGAGTGTCATTGGCTGGATTTGGCTTAGGAGCAGGAGGAGGAGGAGCTTTTCTCTTTTTAGATACTGGCTTCTTCTATTTCTTAGCATCCTCATCAGAATCCTCATCATCCTCATCATCATCATCACTGCTATCCTATGGATTATCATATAAAGCATCTAACGTTTTCAGTGTTTCATCAGATATAATGAGTTTCTCAACTTGGGATGGTGCTGGAGTAGATGCTGGAGCTGGAGCTGGAAGAGAAATTTCAAGAGGGGCTGGAGAACTAACTGTGACAGTGCTTTCAACAACTGCCTTATTTTCTTCTTCAATGTCAGCCCGATTAACTCATCCAGATCAGGCAAGGGTGAGTTATCCATTGCAAAAGTTGGAACTGAAGGGGATGAGACAATTGGGGAAACAACTTTAGGAAGAGGTGAAGTAGGAACCTCTTGAGAAGAAAAGTTGTCCTTAAGCTACTTAGCCACTTTAGGGCTTATTGGAGAGGTGTATGGGATAATAGCCAAAGATGGCTTAGTATGATCAGCTGGAGAGAAGATCAAGATGCATTATCAAAAATTTTTAACAAATATTCTAAGTCTACTATGGGATTAATGATGAAATCACCAGTAGTAATTATTTCTTCTGGAGCTGACTCTTCTATATCCATGTCAGTCTCAATAAAATGAATAAAATCAATAAATTCTGAATCATCTACTGTGGCTGCCTCTGCATCTGCTGGAGCTAGAGCTGCTGGAACTGAAACTGCTATTGCTGCTGGAGCTGCTACAGCTTCTTCATTAAGCATCTCCCCCTGCCTGGTTTTAGTAATAACTGGATCCAGGCCCCTAAATGAAGAGAGGGCAGCAGAAAGGGCGGATATCTAGCCAGATATGGTAGATATGGAAGTATCAAGAGGTGTAATGGCCTCTGTTATTAGAGTTTTGAGGAGGGGTGTGATGAGAGCAATGACAGATGAGATGATGGAGGGATCCAGTGATGGAGTGGCAGATGGTGTTGAGGTGGAAACATTTGGAGGGATGGGAGATGTTGGTTAGGATGGAGGGATGGCATCTTGCATGGGGATATCCTGGATGGATGCATTATGAGGAGAGGGAGTAGTGGGAGGAGATGACAGTAGATTGAATGACGGTATGGAGGACAAATGTGGTGGAAGAGGAGATGAAGGTGGTGTTGGGGCTGGTATATCATGGGGGGATTGTGGTGATTGAGATGGAGTGGGTTGATGGTATTCTTGGGTTGGTGTGGAAGGGAAGTCAATAAGGTCTATTGGTGGAGAGGTGGCAGGTAATGTAGCTATAGTAGGAACATGAACAGAGGGTTGAAGTTGTTGTTGGAGTTGTTGATGTGGTTGAAGAGAGGGAGTATGAACTGTGGAGGGTGATTGTTGTTGAGTTGCTGGAAGGGATGGAGGTGTGGGGATGATCTCTTTAGTAGGGTGGGAAGTGGCCCTAATAGCCCTTGTGCTTTCAGAAGCTGGAGTGGAAGAGGTTGAAGCCTTGGATGGCTTGGATATGGTCCTCTCCCACCTGCCAAACAAGGCACAGGTGAGCCTCTTGCTGGCATTAATGAATATGGTCGGGGAGACCAGTGATTCAGCAGCCTTCTCTTTCAGGAAGATCCCTAGGATCCTTCCAAAACACACTTCCTTTTTATTAGTCTTTTTCTTTATTAGATCAAAGATGATCTGTGCCCAGTTCACCTTCTTCTTGTTAACCACTGCACACATGACCAAAAATTGATGCCTGGTAATATAATCATGTGTAGTGTGCTTGCATAGTAAGACTTTCCCAACAATATCTGCCAGAAATTTGTATTCTGCAGATAAACGTTTCTTCAACCATTGATTGGGGTTATCTCCAGTATAACCCATCAAACTCAACATCCTATCATATTATTCAGAATCTATTTCCAGTTCTTCTTCTCCATTATCCAAACCAAAGATTTCAGTTAATACGGAGGGAGATAGGGAGATAGTGTTACCCACAATTGTTCCAATCATTGTATTTTCTTCTGTCGTCGAGGATGTATAGACCCATCATCTTATCTCAGTTCTAGATAATTTTATCCTTGTTGTCATCAAATTCTTCAGTTGTTGCTCTTCCAGAAGTTGCAGAATGTTTAGAAATATCGTATCTGAATGCTAAAATGAATCAAAGTCAACATCAAATCCGGTGTCGAACTTCATCGCAGTCAATGTTCCCGCTGGAATCGCCATGAAATCAACTGCAAGAGAGAAAAACAGCGATCAAGTGCAAAGGGAACAGAAAGCGCAGAACGGAAGTCGAAGAAAACCTAGATATAAGGTTTTCCAGAATATGAATCGACAGACTCCGTTCCACAAAAATTAAGAAATTCTTAGACCTGAGATCGACGAAATAATTCATAGTTAAATAATTCGTCGAGCTCAGTCTGAAGATTTGAAGACATTTCGTCGAGCTCCGTTCGACGAAAGTTTTCTTGAAGTAGATTCGTCGAACTCCGTTCGACGAACATAACTTCACACACTGAGAGTTCGTCGACCTCCGTTCGACGAATATCTCCCAAACTTTTCTTAGTTCGTCGAGCTTCGTTCGACGACCTCTGGAAAATTCGTCGAGTGCAGACAGAAACTAAACTAAGTCTTCTCCATTGATCATTCCAAGCTGATTTATAAAGAGTAAGTGATTTTTTTTCATCCAGAGGTTTGGTGAATATATCAGCTCTTTGTAAATCAGTGTAGATATATACAAGATTAATTTTGTTTTTATCCACACACTCTCTAATGAAATGATGTCTAATGTCTATATGCTTAGTCCTACTGTGACGGTCTGGATTTTATGCTATTGTTATAGCACTTGTGTTATCACAAAGTAGAGTTGAATTATTTAAGTTGAGACCATAGTCTAGTAATTGATTTTGAATCCACGGCATCTGTGAACAACAGCTGTCAGCTGCAATATATTCTGCCTCAGTAGTTGAGGTAGACAAAGATGACTATTTCTTACAAAACCAGGACACTAATCTCATACCCAGGAACTGGCAGGTTCCTGAAGTACTTTTCCTGTCCACCCTGCATCCCGCAAAATCAGCATTTGAGTATCTAGTTAACTCAAATTCTGATTCAGTGCGATACCATAAGCCTAGACTAGGACAACTCTTTATATATCTCAAAATTCTTTTTAAGAAAACTAGATGAGATTCTTTTGGGTTCACTTGGAACCTAGCACAAAGGCATGTGGCAAACATGATATCAGGTCGGCTTGCTGTAAGATATAGTAGGGACCCAACAATGCCCCTAAATAATTTCTGATCCACAGGTTTCCCATGTGCATCAGAGTCAATCACAGCATTAGTAGCCATGGGTATTTTCTTTGCTGAGGCATCAGCCATCCAGAACTTTTTGATAAGCTATTTTGCATATTTATCTTGGGAGATGAAGATTCCATCAGGCAACTGCTTCACTTGGAGACCAAGGAAGTAGGAGAGCTCACCCATGCTACTCATCTCAAATCTTGAATGCATGAGGTCAGAGAACCTCTTGCATAATTTGGAATCAGTAGACCCAAATATGATGTCATCCACATAAATTTGTACTAATAAAGTTTGGTCCTTATGATGTCTAGTGAAAAGTGTCTTATCTACTATGCCTCTAATGAATTTATGCTCTATCAAAAAGCTAGCTAGGGTCTCATACCAAGCTCTTGGAGCTTGCTTGAGACCATAAAGAGCTTTATGCAATTTGAAAACATGATAAGGGTGAGTTGGAGAGACAAAACCTGGAGGTTGTTCAACATAAACCTCTTCTTTAAGTACTCCATTCAGGAATGCACTCTTCACATCCATCTGATACATCTTGAATCTCTTGTAGGCTGCATAGGCAAGGAATATTCTGATTGCCTCTAACCTTGCCACTGGTGCAAAGGTTTTGTCATAATCTATTCCTTCCTCTTGCCTATATCCTTGAGCAACAAGCCTAGCCTTGTTCCTCACTATTGTACCTTGGGCATCCAATTTATTTCTGTATACCCATTTGGTTCCAATGACTGGATAGTCTTGGGGTCTTGGAACCAAATCTCAAACTCTACATCTCTCAAATTTTTTTAATTCCTCCTGCATTGCAATGATCCAGTGGGGATCTTGCTCTGCATCATGGATGGATAGAGGTTCAACCTGAGAGAGAAAACATGCATGCATCAAATCTTGGTTGAGTTGATGTCTGGTCTGTACACCTGCTGATATGTCTCCAATCACTTGAGATCTAGGGTGATCTCTAAGTGTGACAAGATCAGTGAGTGGAGTTAGTTCTGCAACAGTATTAGGAACTAATTCCTCTTGTGGAATTATGTTTGCTGTTGGGGGAAGATCAATTCCTTCAGTGCCTTCATCTTCACTTTCTTCAATGACTTATGGAGAAGGATGTGTTGGAACCTCTTGGGTGAGGTTTAGTCCATCCAAACTCTCACATAAGTGAGGTACCTGCAAAGTGCTATTGGTAGAAATCTCTTTCTCCTTGCAAGACATGTTAGCTTCATCAAATGTAACATGAATAGACTCTTTAATTTTTAGAGATGATTTATTAAAAACCCTATAGGCTTTGCTTACTTGGGAATATCCTAGAAAGATTCCCTCTTCAGCCTTAGCCTCAAACTTTCTAATATATCTTTTGTTGTTATTGTGAATATAACATATACATCCAAATACTTTATAATAGTTGATTTTAGATTTCTTCCCTTTACGTAATTCATAGGGAGTCCTATTCTTTAATTTATGTATCAGGCTTCTGTTTAGGACATAATTTGCAGTGTTCACAGCCTCTGCCCAGAAGGTTAGGGGCATGTAAGCATCTGCAAGCAATGTACCTGCAGCTTCAATGAGTGTCCTATTTTTTCCTTTTAGCTACCCCATTTTGTTGAGGAGTTCTAGGAGTTGAGAAGCAATGTCTAATACCTTCCTTCTCACAGAACTCATGCATAAGAAGAGACTCAAACTCTGTGCCATGATCACTTCTGATCAATGCAACATAAGTAGAGAACTCAATCTGTATGGTCCTGAGAAAATCTGTAAGAACCTTAAAGGTATCTGACTTAGATCTCAGAAAGGATACCCAAGTGAACCTTGAGAAGTCATCCACAATAACTAAGGTATAAGATTTCCCTCCTAGGCTTTGTACAGCAATGGGTCCAAAGAGATTCATATGTAGCAAATACAAAATCTTAGGTGAATCACTTTTATTAACAGATTTAAAACTAGATTTAGTTTGCTTGCCTAGTTGACAAGCCCTGCAAAGGCCTTCCTTCTTATAGGGGCCAGAAGGTAAACCTCTAACAAGGTTGTCTTTTGATAGCCTAGCAATGTTTTTCAAGTTTACATGACCTAGCCTTTTGTGCCATAAATCATTCTGATTACTAGTTATATTAAGTAAGCAGATATCAGAAGTGGCAGGAAAAAAATCAACAAAGTATATGTTACCTTGTCTATTCCCAATTAAAACAGTTTGGTTTTCTTTGTTAGAAATAGTGCAAGAAGATTAGTTGAAGTGTACCTGATAACCTTCATCACATAACTGACTTATGAAGATGAGATTATGCTTGAGTTCTCTGACATATGTTACTTTCTTGAAAGTAACAGCTCTAATCTTCACTTCTCCAAAGCCTTCTGACTGGCCACATTTGGAATCACCAAAGATAACCTTTGGCCCCGGCTTCGACTTGTATTTGTGTAAGATGTCCTTACTGCTAGTCATATGTGTGGAGCAACCACTGTCCAGGTACCATGTTTGATTCTTTGTAGGACATCTCTTCACCTGCAGTGAAATACAATTAATTGTTCTTGACCCAGGTTACCTTGGGTCCTTTATTTTGCTGGTATGAAAAGCTAGATATTACAGAAAATTTTGGTTGGGATTTATATCCTAAAGGGTGATATCTCCTAGGTGGTATAACCCAATCAGCTATAGGATTAAAAGGTTTCCTATAATTATTTTAGTTGCTGCTGAAATTATAATTTCTGTTAAGTCTTTCTGGGTTCGACGAATTTCTGTGAGTTCGTCGACCAGAGTTCGACGAATTGGGTTGAGATCGTCGATCTCTGCCGAGAGAATGAACATATTCATTTTTTGTGCCCCACGTTCGTCGACCTCTGCTCGACGAACCTTACAGAGTCGATCGCAGTTAGACGAATAATTATAACTATAGTTTTCGTTCAGAGTTCGTCGATCTGGGTTCGACGAACTGGCTGCATTTCGTCGATCTAAGTTCAACGAATTCTATTGAACCTTGTTTTTACTTAAGGTTTTCTGATTTTTGGTTTTCAGACCTATTGATTTGGGAATATTTTCTATTGTTTGTTTATGGTTTATTTTCTCTTTCCCCTTAGTAGAAACAAATTTGATTGGGGTTGTCAGTATGTTTTTCTTGAGGATGGGGGGCAAACTTGATGAAGCACCCAAGCGTAGCTTGCCATTGAGTCTGGCATTTACAGTGCTTGTGATGTCTATCAGCTTGAGGCTTCTTTCATTAAGAGTTTCCTCAAGTTGTTTAGCCTCACAAAGCTCAGTCTTTAACATTATTATTTCTTCATTAGCTAAGGTTAATTCATTTTTTAACCTATTGTTTTCAGAGTTGACATTCTCTAGGTTTCCTAATTTTTCCATAAGAGTTTTAATCTCCTTTTCTGAGTTTATTAAGTCTATACACATTGTTTTAAATTCAAATTTAAAAGAATCAGAACTGTAATCAAAAGAAGACAATACCTTGTCAGTTTCAGAATCTGAAACTGCTTCATTGTCTGAGTCCTCTTCTTCTGAATGGCTCCTGGAAGCATCAATTGCCATGAGGCAAACCTCCTTGGCCCTTGCCTCTTCCTCATCTTCACTGGAGCTAGAAGATGTTGAATCACCTTCAGTCTCACTCCAGGTTTCAGCCACAAAACCCTTCTCCTTCTTGTATTTGCTGGAAGAAGGTCTGTTGTTGTGCTGTCTTCTGTTATCTTTCTCTCTTCTCTTTTCTTTCTTCTGATTCTCTGGACACTTAGAGATGAAGTGTCCAGCTTTCCTGCAACCAAAGTATACCACTTCTTTAGTTGGTGTTTTATCATACCTTGGTTTGTCATCCTCCCTTGATGACTTTCTCCTGAAGTCCTTTCTTGCCATTTTGTAGAATCATTTGGCAAAAAGGCTCATCAGCTCTTCATTTGTGGTTGGAATCTCTGTCTCCTCAGCAGCCTTGAATGCAATGCTTTGTTCTCTTCTTGCTGGAGGAGGTGTTCTTTGCTCAACTGCATCTCTGGACTTGATCAACTGTTCATAGGACTTGAGCTTGCCTAATAGAGATTTAGTGGAGATCTCATTTAGGCTTCTGGCCTCCTTGATGGGCCAGATCCTTGAATCTCATGAGCTTGGCAAGCACATAAGGATTTTGTCATTCACCTCAGTGAGGGTGATGTCCTTGTCCAAGGTTTTTAGCTCATTGATGATTGAGCTTAACCTTTTATACATTTCAGCTACTAACTCAGCTTCCTCTTTCTTGAAATTCTCATATAAGGATATGAGGTTGGATCTCCTATCATTTCTTTCATTTGTTGATCCAGCCACCATTTGGTTTAGGGAATCCCAGATGGCTTTGGCTGAAGTGCACTCAGCAACCTTTTGGAAGATATCATCTAATATAGTCTGTGCCAGTATATTCATTGCTTTAGCATCAGCAACCTTGGCCTTCTTCTGAGCATCAGTCCACTCAGGTGGCGGAACTGTATTTGTGCTTGACGCTGCTGTAGATGTAGCTGCAGTGGCTTGAGGAGGACCTGTGAAGATGGAATTGTAGATATCTTCATCAATAAAGTTCATATACAATTTGATTCTTGTCTTCCAGATGGCAAACGTATTTAGGTTGCAAACTGGAGGTTTGGTGCTTGCATAGTCTTTGTTATGTACCATTGTTGTGTATATAATCAAAATAAAAATAAAGATAAAAGATGAAATCTGATCTAACACAGGATCTTTGGTTCAAGGGTTAGCTTGTACACCAAGGAATCCAGGCTCTGATACCAATTGAAAGTGAGCTGTTAGATCAAGAATACTCTAGCGGGGGGGGGGGGGGTGAATAGAGTATTCAGGTTTTATAAAATTTTCAATTTATTTTATCCAGTGTAGGAATAAAATTCAAAGCATAAACAACTAACCTAACAACGAACACAACCACAACAAGAAACAAAAGAAAAGGGCAATCCAGACAACACAAGAATTTATAGTGGTTCCCCTAAACTAGGGTACATCCACTCTTCTACCACCCTTGTAGGAATCCACTCAGATTTTTGATCAGGCGTCTGACACCAATGAGCTTTTGATCAGGTACTCAAAAACCAAACCTCAAGTTTTTTGATCAGGTGACTTGCAACCAGGAATAACTTTTGAAGGGAGTTATAACCCTTTATACAGTGGGGGTGAGAGATGATATGGTCTTCTCTTTCTCAATATACAACTAAGAAGACTTGTAGATATTGATTTTAGCAAAGGCTCCCCCTGAGGAATAGAATGGTTCAGAGAGATGGAGCTTTGCTTGCAGGGTGATAGGCCTTCAGTAGTTCAACCTTGATCAGCAGCTGTTCAGGAACTTCTTTGATAGATAAAGTTGCAGTTGTCCTTTGAAGTGTCCTGGAATGTTGAAGACAGAAGACTCATGATTTTGATTTGATGTTCTTCTTCTTCAGATAGCTAATGATCTTCAGAAATCTATGGCTTCTTTTTTGTATCAGAAATCTATGGAAGAAAGGTGTCGAGAGTTTCTTGATTCAGACTGATTGTTATTCTTTTTATGTGTATGACTGTGCTCTTCTGTATTCTCTATCAGGTCTATTTTTGGAAAGGAGAGGAAAATTGCTTTTATATTTCTTGTCAAAATTCTCTTTTGAAATATGAAATTCTCTGCAATCAATGTTGACGGCCTTGAGAATAATCTGCATTGATTTATTTCCCCAACTGTCCCATGGAAAAATGGCAGACAATATCCTGGAGAAGACCATAATCGATGCTCTGTCTAACAGTTATATTCCAGAGAATATTTGAGCATTAATTACTCAGAAATTATTGCAGTAAGAAGGGGACAGAAGGATGGAAAATAACTAAGTCTGGATTCGTCGAACTGATAACAGAAATCGTCGAGCTGAGTTCACAGTTCGTCGAGCTGAGTTGTTGAGTTCGTCGACCAGACAGCTTCTGTTCGTCGAGCTGAGTTCCAAGATCATCGAGTAGAGAGCAGAACTATATTCTCTAGAAACTTTGCCTTTTCTGTGTATGGAGTTCGTCAAGCTGATAACTGGTTTTGTTGACTGAAGTTCAGCAAAATATTTCTGGACTTAGAAAAATTTCAGATTCTTCTGAATGAAAGTGTTGAAGTGAAGTATCCAGAATTCGTCGACCTAAGAATTGGTTTCGTCGAGCTGAGGACCACTAACTGCTGCTGGATAACTCTATCTATTGTGGTCAGAGTTCATCGAGCTGAGAATCAAGTTTGCCGACCAAAGTCTAACTCTGGAGTTAGAATAAAGAGATGTTTTCTGATCTTGAAGTGTTGAAGTATAGTGTCCAAAGTTCGTCGACCTGAGTACCAAGTTCGTCGAGCTCAGCTCAGAGAATTTACTCTGAGATCGTCGAGCTGAACAAGACTTTCTTCGAACTGTGTTCGATGAATGTCGAACTCATTTCACTTGGTATGAAATCTGTCTAAGTCTTGAGTCTCTGGCAGTGTTGATGGCTGGTCCTTGCAGTGTTGATTCTAAGGACTTTGCCTAGACTCTAGGACACTACTATGACCCTGGCTATACATGTTGGGTCAAATGATCCTAACTTAGTGAACCTAGCCCAAATTAAACTAGGGATCCAACAAATACTTCACTGAATTATGTGATTGGCCTAATTTTGATTGTTTCTAATCGAATAATAATAATGTGACTTTTCGGTTCGGTTCGATTTTCTCGATTTACCGAAATTAAAAACCATACCAAACCGAAAAGGGGCGGTTATCCAAAATGAAAAACCACACCTACACCGAACCAAACGGTTCGGTTCGAATTTCAGTTCGGTTTGGCCGGTTCAGGCAGTTCGGGCGGTTTTCGGTTTTTCAAGCATACCCCTACCCCCACCCGGGGACCATGCTTGGCTAGCTGAATGACCTGCTCATTCTCCTCCCACAGCACATATCGGATGTAGAAGGTCTGGAACATACCGATGACCCCCTTCACCTTTGCCAAGTATGCCTGGAGAATAGGTTCCCTTGCCTCATGCTCCCCATTGATCTGGGAGGCCACCACCATGGACTCAGTGAGGACCTCCACATCATGTACCCCCAGCTCCCTCGCTAGGCACAATCCTGCTATCACGGCCTCGTACTCGGCCTAGTGGTTTGTGATGGGAAAGTGCATCACCACCGCTTGCTCGATCTTTGTTCCCTGAGGGCTCTCCAAGATCACCCCCACTCCCAAGGAATGTCTTCCCGATGCGCTGTCCACCATCACCTTCCAGGGAACCAGGCGAGTGAGTTCTGCCTCGCCACCTCGACCACATAATCAACAAGTAAGTTAGACATTGCTTGAGCCTTGATCGAGAGATGCGGGACGAAAGAGATATCAAACTCACTCAGCTACACCGACCACTTCGTCAATCTACCCAAATGCTCCAGCACCCTCGAAGATGTTGCGGAGGGGTTGGTCAGTCACCACTTAGATGAAGTGTGCCTGGAAGTAAGGTCGGAGCCTCCGGGACGAGATGACAATGTCAAAGGCTAGCTTCTCCATGATGGGATATCGGAGCTCTACCTTCTTTAAGACCCTGCTCACGTAGTATATGGGAAGTTGCTTCTTCCACTCTTCCCGAACCAGGACAGAGCTCAAGGCCTCTGCTCTGACCCCGAGATACAAAGATAGGTCCTCCCCCTCCTCCGGCCCTTGGAGAAGGGGGGCCTGAGTCAACTGTCTCTTCAAGGCCCGAAACACCTCCTTGCATTCCTCAGTCCATTCGAACTTCTTGCCTCCCCTTAACTCTTTGAAGAAGGGAGAGCAATTCTACGTAACCCGGGAAAGGAACCTGCTGAGCCCTGCCAACTTTCTCGTAAGCCGCTGGACCACCTTCGCATTCCGAGGAAAACCCAATTCCATGATCTCCTTGACCTTGTCACGATTCGGCTCCACCCCTGCGGGGGTGAGAAGATGGCCCAAGATCTTGCCACTACTGGCCCCAAAAACACATTTTAAGGGATTCACCCTCATCTTGTATCTCCGGAGGGTGCCAAAGGTCTCCTCCAGATCATGGAGGTGGGATCCCATCTCTCGACTTTTGATCATCAGGTCATCCACATACACCTCGAGGTTCCTCCCCTTTTGCTCCTGGAAGACCCGATCCATCATATTTTGGTAGGTCGCCCCCGCATTTTTCAACCCAAAAGGCATCATCTTATAGCAGTAGTACTTGTCCCCGGTGTTGAAGGAGACATCTTTTACATCGGGGGGGGTGCATCCTGATCTGATGGTAACATGAAAAAGCGTCTAAAAAACTCATTACAAAAAAATCGACGGCTGAGTCAACCAGCGCGTCGATTCGGGGCAATGGGTAACAATCCTTGGGACATGATTTATTAAGTAAAGAAAAATCAACACACATTGTCCACCGACCATCTCATTTTTTCACCATTACCACATTGGAGACCCAGACGGGGTATTGAATTTTGGATACAAAGCCGGCCTTTAGGAGCTTGGCCACCTCCTCCCTGATGGGCTTGGCCAGCTTGTCCGCGATGGACCACTTCTTCTGCTAGATGAGGAGAGCCTCCGGGTTCAAGTTGAGGTGATGGCAGGCAACATCCGCATCGATCCCTGGCATCTCCGTTGCCCTCCAAATGAAGATGTCCCCGTTCTTCTGGATGCACGTCAACATCCACTCCTGGTCCACCGGGGTCAACCCCTTGTTGATACGCACCTTCTCCACCCTGCCTCCAATGGTGAGAACTTCCATCTCCACCACTTCTTCTGCAGCCCCCAGACGAAAATGCTCTCCCCATTCTCCCACATCGCCCTATCCCGGGACAAGGAACTCCTCCTCAGCCTCATCCACGGCCATCACCTCGGCCGGCTCTTACTAAACTTCCTCCGCCACCTCCACTTGGACGCGACTCTCCTCTACGTCCATCTCCACTCGACCTACTTCCTGCTCCGCCTCTTCCATCCTTCGCTCCATCTCCTCGACTCCCTCTTGCCAAGAGATGTAGTTCACGGTAGTGACATAGCACTCCCTTGCTACTTTGGGATCGCCCCGGAGACGAACCTGAATCCCCTCGGCATTAAACTTCAGGCACTAGTGGAAGGACGAGGGGGCACAATGGAAGGCGCTAATGAGAGGCCGTCCAAAGATGGCTTTGTAGCTATTGGGGGCATCCACGATGACGAACTTGTAATTTCGGGACTGCCCCCCAGAGTGATATGGAGTCTCACTCCCCCTTCCACCTCCTTCCTTTCCCCCGAGAATCCAAACAAAGGCTCATCCGAGGGCAACACCGTCTTAGCCTCCACCTTCATTGCGTCAAACTCCTTCTTGAAAATGATGTTGACTGAGCTCCCGTTGTCGATGAGGATCCGGGAGACAGTGAATTTCTCGACCGCGGTCTGGATGACCAACACGTCGTAGAAGGGATCCTCATGATCTGGCATGTCTTTCCTCGAGAAGGTGATCTTCTCCTCCAGGGGTGGGGTCTAGGATCTGTAGCCAATGCTCCTTCAGTAGATGGTGTGGAGACTTGCCTTCCAAGATGCCTCAACTCCCCCGCCGCCCAGTCCACCCCCCCCCCCCCCCCCCCTCGTGGATCAATCTGATCCCGCCTCGGGCCCCAACATCAGCCCGATCCTCACACCTGTCCTCCTCTGCCCGAGGTAGGACTTCCTCGATCCGCACTCCCTGGCGGTTCTACTGATGTTGTTCCCTATTTCCTCTTAACTCGAGGAACTCCGGGCATGCGGTCATAGCGTGCCCCTCTTCCTGGTGGAAGTCACAATAGGGTAACTGTTGGGTATTGTATCCACAATCACCTGGATTTGAGGAAGCCACCTGTCAAGCTAAGATGAATTCACAATGTATTTGATGAAACTTCTTAAGTTGTGCTTGCAGTTCTTCCACGCTAAGTGCACACCAATGTCAGGGTGCAGTAGGTCAATATACACGGGTCTGCACGACGTAATCCCTCGTTGAGCATATCAGTGTGTTGGCCTACGTGTACTCTCTCTATTGGAGTGCACTTACTTTCAAGTACAGGGCCGTGTTTATGCAAGAGAAGACAAGGAGCAAGGATGGGTCAAGGGGCAGCTCTTGGGTGGAAAGACGAAAATTCGTCCAAGTAAAATTCGACGAGAATCACTAGTGATTCTCGCCGAATCGTCGAGAATCATTAGTGATTCTCGCCGACTCCCTCCGGCTACCTCAAAATGGTGCCAAGTAAGATTCGGCGAGAATCACTAATGATTCTTGCCGAACCCATCGTGGAGCAGATCATGAAAACTAAGTTATATTCGTTGAGAATCGACAAGTGAATCGTCGAGAATCACTAGTGATTCTCGACGAATCGTCGAGAATCATTAACTGATTCTCGCCGATTCGTCGAGAATCACCAATGATTCTCGACGAATTTTACTTGGCGTTTTCTCTGGATGCTGCTGGACCGGATTCTGCCGCTGGACTATTTTGAACCAGATTTCTGGTTTCTACTTGTGGGACCCACAACGGTCATATTGTTGGTATCTACAGTGTATAAATACACGGGTATTTTTGCACAGTAAAATCAGCAAAGAAGAAAAGAAAAATGTGTGCCGCGACTTGACCTAGTTCGCGATTTCCGCCGCCTCCTCCGTCGCCGCGCGAGAGTGTAGATCGCCGGTCATGATCGTGGTTTCTTCCAGATCTCCGTTCGATAGAAGCCTAGCTAAGCTCAGCGTCTCACGTGTCTAACCGGAGATCTCTTGTCTCTCGATTTGTAGATCGGGAAAGTCTTCCCCATCCGAATCGATCGAGACGTTTGATCCTAGTGTGACCGTTGGTAGACCTAGCTAGCTCCGCTACGAAGTTTGGATCTCTAAAGAAGTGCAGCCGCACATCGTCGTCGCCGCCGATCCCGTGAACCTTGCTGCCGCCCATCTTGCCGCCGCCGGTTCCGGGGAGATCCTCTCCAAGAGAGACCAAGGTTGTAGACTCTTCGTTGACTTCACGAACACGTCGTCGAACGAAGAGGAACACCGTAGTCTCCAAACGAAGTTTGTATCTCGTGTACATTCTAGATTTACTTTTGTTGTAAAGGAACGTTTGTTCCGTGTTGTAAGGGTTGGGTGCAACCCAGTTTGTGGGAGTGTTGACTCCTACGTGTGGAAGGGTTCCTTCCTATAGTGCAAGGATTGGATTTCAATCCTGTTGGAGAAGTGACCGAGTCGTCCCTTGTTGGGAGATAGGTCGAAGGGGGAAAGTGGATGTACCCAAGTCGGGAAACCACTATAAATTGCCTGTGTATTCTGTGTGCTGTGCTGTTTGTTTTTATTGTGCAGGTACCGTCTTAAATTCCGCAAATACGCTTCACGTCACCTATTCCACCCCCCATAGGTGAACATAGTTGACACTAGGTGGACTTTCAAGTGGTATCAAAGCGAGGTTACTCTTCAAAAAGGTTAACACCTTGAGTAGAATCCTGCCACCAGTGTCAGAAGCATGGAGCTGGATTATGAGATATCGCCACTCAAACTCCCCGCATGCACAAAGGATTATTATCCCATCTGGAGGATGAGAGTGTCGTATCACTTGGATGTTATCGATCCTCGAGCATCCTTCATCCTGGAAGAGGGTCCGTTTACTCCCATGAAGACCTCCGACTCTGGAATCCAAGTGCCCATGTGCATTGCTGAGATGTCAGAGACGAAACTTTCATTATTCAAATTGGACCAGAGGATTCGTCAAATTATTATGGACATCTGGTTTGGAGCCTCTCGCTCTAGATTGGAAAAATGTAGGACGGCTAAATCTATGTGGGAGATGATCTTAGAGCTGATGGGGGAGTCAGAGAAAGCTGGAATATGCTGTCAACTAGAGGATGAAGCCTATGTGGGGGTCCTCACCTCTGAAGATGAAGGCAAGGATCTCTCGGACAGCATCAGAGCTCCAGTGTCCGTGTCTGAGACTGAAGAGGCCAGTGAGGAAAGCAGCTCTGATGAGGATGACACAATGGTCACTGGCTCGAATGACAATAACACTTAAGAGCAGGTAATTTCTTCATCCTGCCCCATCTCTTTTGAACTTTCTGAAGACAGGAACTTCTTTCCTCCAGAAGATTCTGATTCTCTGAAGAGAGCCCTTCAGTCAAGCAACCTACTTGCTGAGGAGCAAGCTCAAGAGATTGCTCGACTGAATATCTTGTTGGTTCTCCAATTGGCGTCCAACAAGGTCAAGGACTCTAAGATCTCAGCTCTAGAGAGTAGTCTAGAGAATGAGAAACGAATAGTATCAAACTTTTCCAAAGTTGATGCTATAAAGAGAAAGCAAGAAAACGGGTGGATCTCCCGGATTATCAATGCGTGGAGAAATGGGGAAACGGTATTCCGACCCCCCACTCCAAGCAGGAAGGCAACTCATCATGCCTTCAGGTATGACCACAGGAATAGTCGTGGTCACTGCAAGGGTGATCTGTCCCCATGTGGAGACACCCATAGTGCAAGGGCCGTCGTGGCCACCCATGAGAGAATACCTAAGGCTCATTCTGAGCCCTTTGTATTCACTGCCACTGCCTCAACTCGGTGTGAATCTGCATGTCCCAGCTCACAGAAGACTTCTCACCACCCGAGGACACAGAATAGGGAGGATATAAGTCATGGTGTAAGTTTTCATGGGGCCTCAGGAAGGGGGATGCCTGAAAGAAAGGCACCACCTTCCCCGTCTCATGACGCTCACAACATGCATTCCTTCCACCCTTCCACGTATCGCGATGGAAGAGGAAATTTTGTGAAGCGATCATGCTCTATCCCGTTTAGACCTAGGACCGTGACTACCTCAGTCACTAGATCAGGTCGGAAACGGCGATACAACATTCACCCATGTTGGTGCTGTGACAAAGTGGGGCACTTTGCCATCGACTATTGGCACAACCCCTCTGTGCCAAAGGCAAGGGCTTATCCACATTCACGGGACAGAGGTAGTCTTCCTGGCAGGTTTTCTGAAGGAAGGCAGTCAAGTGCTTATGCTAACAGGAACCTAGGACCCAATATGATTTGGGTTCCTAAGGTAAAGTAATTCTTTCTTGCAGGGTAGTCTAGGTTCCCTCAAATATGATGGGAACTAGACAGTAGGTGGCTCAAGAATAAATTGGAACAAGCGTCTGGAATAACAGATGTGATATCTAATTGAGCTTATTCACATCGAGCTCCTAATATGTTTTACCTGGGGGACTAAATGATAACTCTTATAATCCCAGGTACGTTTGCTCAGTTCCAGGACTTGAGTCATAGGGTATCCACAGTTATATATATATATATATATATATATATATATATATATATATATATATATATATATATATATATATATATATATATATATATATATATATATATATACATACATATACATCTTTATACGTATACTTCACTTGTATGTAAGTACATCTAAGGAATGTCAACTGATATGAGGGTGATTGCAAGTCAGTGTTTTCTTGATCACTTTCTGGTTATCCTTGAATTATCTAATAACATGGAGGAAAAAGTCCTTATTACATTGGCCTTGAAAAGCTTATTTAGTGATCCTGGTTATTGTTCTAACCTCTTCTTTTAGTGTTCCCTTCATGAACTAGGAATTGATTTTTGGGATGGCAAATGTACAGATTTAAATAAAGGACCTGTAGCATATGCAAAGCGTATTTACTAGCCTTTGAGGAAACTTAAAAGATATTCATCACTCGTTGCAGAAACCCTGAAATAAATCATGAATTTTCCATCTGTTCACTAAAAACTAGCGAAGATTGTCATCAAGAAATATATGGAAAAGCCGGAAACCCGTTAAATTCATTCTAAATCCCGTTTGTCTCACGTGGTCTCCCGCCGAACTCATCTTTATGTACATTAGAATCCCGCCGACCTTTCACCTTCCATAAGAATCCCGCCGAAGGAGCAAGCTATACGAATCCCGCCGAACTTCGCAGGAAACACGCCAAATCGCACTAGGTTTCTACCGCCGACTCTTCCCATACCCACCGACACGCGGAAGCACGCCGAATCTCGCCGACTCTCTCCGCAGGGGACTCTCTCCTTCTCCGCCGAAAACTCGCCAAGGGGAAACTCACCGACTCCCGCAAGACTCACCGCCGCAGGGGAAACTCACCGGAAGGGCAACTCGCCGACTCCCGCAGGAAAGCTCGCCGAATCGGTCTCCATCGAAGGTCTCCCGCAAGAATCCCGCCGAAGCTCTCACCGACGATCTCTCCCAGTTTTGATTCTTCTCCGCTCGAACTAATTCACCGTCTACACCGTTAGGTATCCCCTCACCCTCACTTGGACTTGATCACTAGTATCGCTTCCTTTTTGTTTTTTTGATTAAGCGTAGAATAGGGCTTCTCTCCCTAGATCTGCAATGGCTCCAAGGACAACTGCTGGGTTGGTCACTGGTTGCGAGCTTGTTCGAACTGGGTTCTCTCACGCCTCTAACGAATTCCGAAACATCATTCTAATGTTGGAAGAGGCTGGGCTATCATTCGTCCTGGAGCACCCTTGCAAAATCTTGGACAAAGAGGTGCTAGAGTTCTTCGCTACCGCAAGACTCCGGAATGGCGACTCACTAATCAAAAGCAAGGTGGCTGGGGCAAAGGTCAAGATGTCTGCCAGCAAGCTGACCCGCTTCCTGCAGCTCTTTAGCTCGGAGGACGAGGACTATCTTGAGGAAGAAGACAAAAGCAGGACTCTCCCATTCTGTGGTCTCCCACGAGGAACTCGGTCGATCAAGCGCAAGGATATGAATGAAGAAGGGAAGCTTCTGTCTGACATAATTGGAAAGGTGCTCATCTGCAAGACGGGCTCTCATGACCATATCTATGCGGATATGTTCAAGATCATGATAGCTATTGTCTGTCATAAACGGTTCAACTGGGGGGCATTGCTGTTCGAGAAGATAAAGGACACCTTGAGCTCTCCGAGTTTTGGCCGCATCATAAGTCTGTATCTAAATCAGCTAAATGGAGACAAGTTTGACATGAGTAAAGGTGAACCTCTACACTACTTGAAGAAGATGGACTCAAGTGTGTTTGACCGATGGGAAAGGCGTATTGGGCAGACTGTCGTGGAAGAACAACAGGGAGTATCTCCAGCAGTCACCCCCAGTGAAATTCTTGATACTTTGACTGCAGGAATCGAGGGGGAGCCTCTACCCCCTCATACTGATATCGTATCTGACATCTCCCAGCTGGCCAGAGATGCTGTGGTAGATCTACTCGAAGAAAGTGAACCTGAGCTGGAGCATGGGGAGGCCCCGAACCGAAACGATCAAGGAGACGAAGCTACTGTACTGGAGACTGCTGACAAAGAGTTGGAAGAGGCTGCTGATGAAGATGATTTCATGGATGATGACGGAGAGGAAGATGGGAATGAGGGACATGAAGCTTTGGAGGCTCCGGATCTCTTTGAACCTCCATCTGACAAGCCTGCACCAGTGGAGGGGGAGACTGAAAAATCTACAGAGGCCGCCAGCATTCCCCCATTAGAGACTGTGCTTGTATCCAGCTCTACAGATGCGTCTGCTGAAGAGCAAGGCCAAGAAGTGCCTCCGGATCTTCCATTACGAGATGAGCTAGCCACTCACACTATCAATGTCATTCAGGGCATAATGAATGAACTTAAAGACTCTTTTGAAAAAGCTCAAAATAAAATGCTGAAAAGGATTAAGAAGTCTGAAAATCTCATGCTGAAGAACATGGTGGAGATCAACCATAAACTTGACGTGATGGACAAGAAATTTGAAGAAAAGTATACCGCGGCCGGCGAAGCTGTCACACTTCTTATGGCCGGATTGAAAAAGAACACCGATACTCTTGCTGTAGTAAATCAGAACGCTCATGTTGTAGCCAACAACATTCAAAAGTTTGACGGCAATATGGTCAATCTCAATGCCAATCAGCAGGCCTTGGTCACTGAGTTCTCCCGGACCACCAAGCATATTGATGACTCCCTGCACTGCTATGCAAACTTCATCGCTGTCGAAGCTAAAAAGGGGGAGAAGGAATACATAGCTAAGATGGCTGAGCTTCGAGAAGTCATGATCAAAAACTTCGAACAGTCAAACAAATACGTCTATGACAACAGCTGGTGGATGCTCCACCAGGCTTTAGGCGTCGCCTTGCCTGAAAATCCTGCGGATATTCATGCTCCTGAGACTTCCACGGCCGCTGAGGGAGTAAGTGCTGCTGAGGGAATAAGTGCAAGTGCTGCAGATGTTCTCAAAAGTGAAGCTGATGCTAGGGCTATTTCCAAAGCTAAACTGAGGAGCATGTTTGACCAAGAGGCCCTAACAAAAGCCAGGGGCAAGAGAAAAGCTCAGGAAGGGACCTCCAAGGAGACACTAGCTGAAAAGAGAATCAGAATGAGTGAGGAGGAAGTACGAAACGAAAAGTGGAGTCCAGTTTCAAATAACATCATCTTGGACACCTTCTGGCTACAAGAAAAAGGAGAACTCAATCGAAACGAAGTATACAGCCAGTATGAGTGGGAAATGCACAAGACGTATGAAGCAAAACGAAACATCTTCTTCAGAAACAACACGGATGCAGATAAAGTTCCTCCTCCCAGATATTATCTGAAGCCTAAAGAGTACATGGAGAGTGAAAGATATGGTACCTAAACACCTAGAGAATAGGTGACCTAATCCTTTTCTAACTTTGTTGGCAGCCAAACAGTTATATCACAGGCAATCAGCAATAATCAAACAAACACAGATCATCCACAGCACAGCACACAGTGTTTTACCCCAAGTTATGGGTACATCCAATCTAGCAGTGTACTAGATTCGGCCTAACTTCTCCACTGTCTCAGACAATTGGTTCTACCTCAGGCCCAAAGCCTTACACTCAGCTGTACACTTTACACTCAGCCAATCTACACTCAGAGATCTATATCACACTCAGGCTAACAAGCCCTACCCTCATTTATAAATATAGGCTTACAATCACTCAGATCCAATGGATCCTATTACAAATGTAATACAGATAATGACTCTACAACTCAGAATTACAGGATTGAGAGATATGAGTGGAAGAACTCAGCTGGATTCACCCTGACTTATTTCTTCATTCTTGAGTAGAACTGAATAAGGCTGAATCCACTGCAGTTGACCTCTGCCACTTAAGATCCAGAATTGATTCTGAATGCCTAGTTCTGAGGCTGATTTCTTGGAAGGAGCCCTCTCTGATCTGCTGTTGGAATGCAAGATCTTCTTGTGTTTTTACTATCACTTTACAGATTACTTGAATAATCTGATTAATTACTTTAATTATTCTCACCACTGTTTCTGTATGTTGCCTATTTATAGGCCTTCTTCATGGTAATGGTCCGGTGACTTCTGACATCTCTGACAGTTGCTGTAGACCGGCTGGATCGGCAGCTGTCATGTCAACCAGTCACTTCTTGTCTCTAACTGTTATTGTCGAGACTTTATGTCTTAAGTGTTGACACTTATAGTCCAAGTGTCGTGTTGTATAAGTGTCGACACAAGTCTACAAGGTGTTGACACAATTCCTTGTATGTCTCGACACAGATTCTTCTGCATGTGTCGAGAGTGTCGACACAAATACTTGTTCTTTTAGATTTTGCTGAATTCTTCTATGTGTCGACACATCTCCTTTGTGTCGACACAACTTCTTGTGTTGAATCTGTCAAGTGTCGACACTGCTTCTTGGTGTCGACACATAGTCTTCTATCTTGAATCTTGCTGAGTGTCGACACAGCTCCTTGTGTCGACAGTTGTTGAGACTTCAGCTGAGTGTCGACACATTCCTTTAGTGTCGAACTTGTACTTAGAATAATTTGCTGCTCTTTCTGTTCTTGGCTAAGTGTCGACACAGCTCCTTGTGTCGACACTTTCTTCAAGTGTTGAGTCTTTAGCTAAGTGTCGACACATTGTGCTGGGTGTCGACACTTACTTCAAGTGTTGACTCTTCTGATAGTGTGTCGACACATTGTGCTGAGTGTCGACACATTCTTCAAATACTGACTCTTCAGCATAGTGTCGACACATTGTGTTGAGTGTCGACACATGTACTTAGACTCTGCAGACTTTTGCTGAGTGTCGACACAGCTCCAAGTGTCGACACTTTCTGGTGTAGACACTGCTTCACTGGGTGTCGACACAGCTCCTTGTGTCGACACTTTCTGTCTGCACGAGTGTCGACACAGCTCCAAGTGTCGACACTTTCTGTCTGATGTCGACTCTGCATCCCAGGTGTCGACACAATGACTCCAAGTGTCGACACTGCTTGTCTGGGTGTCGACACAGTTTCTTAAGTGTCGACACTTTCCCTCTGGGTGTCGACACATGGACTTAGAAACTTTTTGCTTTAGTCCAGTGATTTCTTAACCTGCACAAGTACTCAAACATACATCAAATACATTATGTGTATATCATTGAGATGGGTGAGGCTTCTTCAAATCAGTACATTTGACCAATGTACCCAACAGAGAGGCAAAGGAAGAAGTACTTGGCGCAAAAACTCAAGGATTACTTAGCTAAGGAAAAATAGTCAACAATCTATATCTTGGAACATTTAATGCTTATTGTTATTATATGAACAATTCTGAGATGTGGGTATATATATTTGAATTTTTGAATGACTCAAGTCCTGATCTGGTTGCTTATATTCTCTTGTGCTGTATTTTTAACTTCTGAATGTTGTTTTTATTATTTGATTGGTGTTATTCATCTTAGCTAGTAGGGTTTTGGCTTCGTCAAATAGGGGGAGATTGTTGGGTATTGTATCCACAATCACCTGGATTTGAGGAAGCCACCTGTCAAGCTAAGATGAATTCACAATGTATTTGATGAAACTTCTTAAGTTATGCTTGCAACGCTAAGTGCACACAATGTCAGGGTGCAGTAGGTCAATATACACGGGTCTGCACGACATAATCGGAGCAGATCAGACGTGTACTCACACTTAGTACAGATTCAAAGGGCAGCTCTTGGGTGGAAAGACAAAAATTCGTCCAAGTAAAATTTGACGAGAATCACCAAGTGATTCTCGCCGATTCGGCGAGAATCACTAGTGATTCTCTCCGAATCATCGAGAATCATTAGTGATTCTCGCCGACTCCCTCCGGCTACCTCAAAATGGTGCCAAGTAAGATTCGGCGAGAATCACTAATGATTCTCGCCGAACCCATCGTGGAGCAGATCATGAAAACCAAGTTATATTCGTTGAGAATCGACAAGTGAATCGTCGAGAATCACTAGTGATTCTCGACGAATCGTCGAGAATCATTAACTGATTCTCGCCGATTCGTCGAGAATCACCAATGATTCTCGACGAATTTTACTTGGCGTTTTCTCTGGATGCTGCTGGACCGGATTCTGCCGCTGGACTATTTTGAACCAGATTTCGGGTTTCTACTTGTGGGACCCACAACGGTCATATTGTTGGTATCTACAGTGTATAAATACACGGGTATTTTTGCACAGTAAAATCAGCAAAGAAGAAAAGAAAAACATGAGCCGCGACTTGACCTAGTTTGCGATTTCCGCCGCCGCCTCCATCGCCGCGCGAGAGTGTAGATCGCCGGTCGTGATCGTGGTTTCTTCCAGATCTCCGGTCGATAGAAGCCTAGCTAAGCTCAGCGTCTCACGTGTCTAACCGGAGATCTCTTGTCTCTCGATTTGTAGATCGGGAAAGTCTTCCCCATTCGAATCGATCGAGACGATTGATCCTAGTGTGACCGTTGGTAGACCTAGCTAGCTTCGCTACGAAGTTTGGATCTCTAAAGAAGTGCAGCCGCACATCGTCGTCGCCGCCGATCCCGTGAACCTTGCCGCCGCCCATCTTGCCGCTGCTGGTTCCGGGGAGATCCTCTCCAAGAGAGACTAAGGTTGTAGACTCTTCGTTGACTTCACGAACACGTCGTCGAACGAAGAGGAACACCGTAGTCTCCAAACGAAGTTTGTATCTCGTGTATATTCTAGATTTACTTTTGTTGTAAAGGAACGTTTGTTCCGTGTTGTAAGGGTTGGGTGCAACCCGGTTTGTGGGAGTGTTGACTCCTACGTGTGGAAGGGTTCCTTCCTATAGTGCAAGGATTGGATTTCAATCTTGTTGGAGAAGTGACCGAGTCGTCCCTTGTTGGGAGATAGGTCGAAGGGGGAAAGTGGATGTACCCAAGTCGGGGAACCACTATAAATTGCTTGTGTATTCTATGTGCTGTGCTGTTTATTTTTATTGTGCAGGTACCGTCTTAAATTCCACAAATACACTTCACGTCACCTATTCCCCACCCCATAGGTGAACATAGTTGACACTAGGTGGACTTTCAGTAACTCCACTCTGACAACCCGTCTCCTCCTATGCTGACCCATCCTTGTTGGGTCCGGTATTCCCTCACTTGACCCGTGGCACTCTGCTAGTTATTTAAGAAATTATGCAAAACCCTTTCCAACAGTCTGGACTTTTAAAATAGTTGGGTATGTGCTTGATCGTACATTTGGTATTAGAGGATGTCACTGGTTCAAGACCGGTGGAGGCGCTATTAAATCCCGATTTTTCCCTTCTACCTGTGTGTGTCCGGCGAGTCAGGCAACGGTGGACATGTGGTAACCCCACCTCTGAGCCATGTGGGCCATGTGGTAACTCCACCTCTGAGCCGACGGGTTGTGCTGGATGCCAGGGGGGATTGTTGGGTCCGTCGTTCACTCACTTGACCCGTGGCGCTCTGCTACTTATTTAAGAAATTAAGTAGCACCATTTCCAATAGTCTAGATTTTTGGAACAATTGGGTATGCTCTTGATCTTACACTCCTCCTCTACATGACTATCGCCATAGACTGATATTACACGGGGAGAGGGGGCCTCTGAACCCGCCTCCATCGTAGAGGGTGGAACTGACCCTGGCCCCCCTGATGATTGTCTCCTCCGTGGAAACCTCTCTGCTGGCCTTGGTCTTACCACTCCGGCTGCCTCCAAACGAGCCAGTTGTTCGGCTCCTGACGTCCGCATCGGGGCTGCTGTTGCTCCTGTTCCCGCTGATGGGGTGTAACTCTCCTTACCTCCTAACCTCTGTCACCTCCTGGCCCCTTCTCCTCCTCCGTGGCCCACCTGGCCAACGTTTTCGCACACTCAGGGTTTGACGCCTCCCCGTCGACTTCCCTCACCGCCCTCTCCATCAGCTCCTCGTAGGAGAGAGGAGACACCCTCTTCAACTCCATCCTGAAGAAACCTTGATGCAGCCCCAAGGTGAAGGCCATCATCAAGGTGTGCCCTGGCATCTCCTGGATCTAGGTGACCTCCTCCTGGAACCGGTCCACGTAGCTTCCCAAGGTCTGATTCACCCCCTGCTTGATGTGGAATAGAGACTCCGACTCCTTCTTACTTTTCTTTGAAGTGGATAACCTTAACTTGAACGCCCAGCGCAGGTCCTCGAAGTAGTAGATTGAGTTGGCCGGAAGCTGGTGGAACCACTCCCATGCCTTCTCCTTGAGGGTGATGGTGAAGAGTCTGCATTTGAAGGCATCTGGCATCCGCCTTATCAACAACACATCCTCGAACCACTGGATGTGCTGGACCAGGTAATCCTTCCTAGTGTAGTAGGATATCTCTGATTCCCTAAACCCATCCGGAACTGGAGCAGAAGAAACCAAATCGCTGAAGGGGCTTCTTCCCCATGCTAGGCGAGCCGGAGGGTCTCGTTCCCTCATCTCGCGAAACCGGCCTCCGCTCACCAACCCGCGGAAAAGTACTTGCCCAGGGAGATCGCGCTGGCTCCCCTCCTCTACAACCTGTAACACCCCCTATCCGTCACATAGCATATAGCAGTAGGTCCGGCCGGGGCCCGACGCCGTATGCCACAGACAGACCGGGTGGTTACTTATGGAAACCATCCAACCAATCTCAACGTCCTACACAGAGCATTCTAGCAGAAGCAGTTTATAAAAGTTGCAAGAAAGAACCCAGCATTAGAGCATGAATGTCCACTATTACAAATTAGGAATGTTATACAAAATACCCAAAATAAGCCTTAAGGCCTTACAAAATGTTTCACTTCATATTACATGTTTTACAAACCACGACACGCAGGCCGGTCACACATGAATAAAGCAGTAAACACTTCCAAATAGGCCTTCAAGGGCCGGCTTCGCATTCGGGCTTTAGCCCGCTATTGACCGCATGGTCCAGCAGCACCTGCAAGCAACATAACCACCGCATGGTGGCAAACAAAAGGCAACAGTCTGCAATGCTGACCAAATTATAACGATCCCGCCCCCAACTCGGGGCGGCAATGCTCCTTCCCTGCAGTTTTATTAGCACAAGCGAGCATTAATAATAGCATTCATTACGTCACAGGCGTAGGCTCACAAGGCCACACACCCCGTGCACTCAGGGCACATTCTCGGTGAACTGGTCGATGTCACGTCAGTTAAAGCCATGGACATTCCGGACGCACCACCGCCACTTTGACGGCCAAACATATGAGCAATTTGTCTTCCCAGCATGGGCCACGTCAATTTAAGCCATTGATCGCCGAAGACTCCCATCTATGCCAACGGCAAGTGCCACGTAACCTTAGGTCTCTTTAACCCGAACGACATAGATATCGGTACGGTTCCATCTAACCCGTGCTCACGTCGCAACGACAATACAAGCCATTTGCGCAGGTCAAACTTATCCCGAGTCCCATTTCGTCACACAATTTCACATAACTCGGTTATGTTCAAGTTGGCTCTTAGGCCTCCATGTTGGCAAGATCTCGTATCCGCCCAGTTTTCCGGGTGCACCTTTGGGTTAGTCCCCAAGGCTCCCTGCTGCAATCTACCGCGTAGAAAACCCGAAAAACAAACCATAGCACGGAGTCTTCTCCGTCATTTATGCAATGCAACATCACCGATCCAGACCAACATGTCCGGGTAGGCTTCACACATCATGCCTATGTCCGTTCTCGCTTACGGACTCTAAACAACGGGGACTTCACATATCTACCCGAAGGAACGCCTCCAACTCTCCGCAAACTCGCGAGAGCGGGCTTCCTATGCAAAGAAAGAGAGCTACTCATGCTCAAGATGAGGATCGTTACCCTTGCGTTCCTCGTTGGCGCCATGGAAAAGTAATCGGATGAAAACCACCGCATTAGCATTGCCTCCATGGATCCGGAGTCGGCTCGCGATTCGGAGCTCCGAAGCTCCTCCAATGGTGGGATCTAGCTCCTTCTTCCTCCCTTGGCTCTCCTCTCTCTCTCTAAGGCTTTAGAAAGAGAACACTTAAGAAAAAGTGAGGGTTTTGAAAGCTCAAACCCGGGTATATCCCTTCAGGAACAACCCCCAGCCGTTGGATCTCAATATAAGGAAACGAACGGCTTTGATTCGGGGCTGAAATGCCCAATCTGGACCGAACACGCCCTGGCACACGCCCGTGTCCAGGGCCGTGTGCCTCATTCGCCGTCAAAATCGAATCACCTGGAACCTCACACGGGTATCGAACACGCCCGTGTTCGAGCTGACACGCCCGTTTTCCACCTGACACGACCGTGTGGCCGGCCATGTACCCCATCATTTTTCCCCAAAATCAACCCGAGCACTGCACGGGTTCTAGGAGACGCCCGTGTCCCTACCCGTGTCACCTTGACACGCCTGGACCCCAGGCCGTGTACACGGTCTCGACATTTCGTCGAGCGAAAATCGTCGATCTGATGACACGGCATTGGACACGCTCGTGTCCTACGCCGTGTGCCTTGTCTCGACGAATCGTCGAGCGAATCTTGTCGACTCCCCGGGACGATCGTCGACACGGGTCGACACGCCCTGCGACACGCCCGTATCGCAGGCTGTGTGCCCAGTCTCGACGCATCGTCGAGCGAATCTCGTCGACTCCCGGGACGAGTGTCGACACGGGTCGACACGCCCTGCGACACGCCCGTGTCGCAGGCCGTGTGCCATGTCTCAATGAATCGTCGAGCGAATCTCGACGACTTCGCGGCTAAGTGTCGACACGGGTCGACACGCCCTTGGACACGCCCGTGTCCCAGGCCGTGTGCCTGCTGCCAGAACCCAAACTGGCCCAAAACGTCCCCCTTTTGCCCCTTTAAGTTTCGGTGCGTTACAACTCTCCCCCTCTTAAAAGAATTTCGTCCGCGAAATTATATAAAGGAAAGACATGTACAAAACCAAAATTTGTACCTGAGCGGAACAACTCCGGATACTCGTCAAGCATAGTCTGCTCTCGCTCCCAAGAGAGCTCCTCACGACCGCAATTGTCCCACCGGACCTTGACCATCCTGATCTCTTTATTACGTAGCCGCTTGACCTCCGAGTCCTCAATCCGCACGGGCTTGACCTTTGTCGTTAGCCCACTATCCACCGGCACTTGATCAACCGCGATCACTTGCGTAGGCTCTTGCACCGCCTTCCGAAGCACCGAATGTGGAATACATCGTGTAAACCACTAAGCTCCACTGAAAGCTTCAACCGATAGGCTGCTTCTCCAACTCGCTCCAAAACCTCAAACGGTCCAAGGTACCTCGGGCTTAGCTTTTTCAATCTCCGCACCCGCGAGACACCCTTGAACGGCTTGATCTTTAGGTACACATAATCACCCACAGCGAACTCCACGTTCTTGTGCTTGGCATTATAGTATTTTGCTTGCCGGTCCTGAGCGATAAGCAACCTCTCCCGAATGGTTCTCACCAAAGCAGTAGCATCATCCACTTCCGATCGCTTATACAACTTTGACTCACCCGTCTCTAACCAAGACAACGGCGTGCGACATTTTCTACCATATAGGGCCTCGAAGGGCGCCATTTGGGTACTCGCTTGGTAGCTGTTGTTGTATGCGAACTCCACCAAATAAAGGTGGTCTTCCCATAGCTTTCCGAAATCCAAGACACACATGCGAAGCATGTCTTCCATATTTCTGTTGACCATCTCGTCTGCCCATCCGTTTGCGGATGAAAGGCTTGTGCTGAATTTCGGCTTTGTTCCCAACATTTGCTGCATAAGCCTCCAATCATTGGACGCGAACCGCCCATCTCGGTCACTCACGATGCTGCGGGGCACACCATGAAGTTGTACTATGTTATCCACCTAAAGCTTTGCCAACTTCTCCACCGGATCATCCTTCCTATGCGGAATAAAATGCGACACCTTCGACAACAGATCTACGACCGCCCAAATGGCGTCGTTCTCCTTTTGCGACCTTGGCAAACCGTGCACAAAGTTCATAGAGCTGTCGTCGAATTTTCAATCCGGAATAGGAAAGGACTTAAGAGATCCTCCCGGCTTTTGGCACTCTGCCTTCACCAAGGTGCAAGTTCGGCACTTCGCTACGCATAGCGCCACACCTTTCTTCAAAACCCGACCACCAAAACAGTTTCTTAACATCACGGTACGTCTTTGTGCTCCCCGGGTGAATCGAGTACTTGGTATAGTGTGCCTCGTACAACAACTCCACCCGTAAATTGCCCACACTTGGGACGCACAGACGACCGCCTTTCCAAAGCAATCCATCCTCCACGACGAAATGGGAATTTGACCCATCCAGAGTCTCTACCACGAACTGCTTCATATGAGCATCCATATCCTAAGCCTGCCGAATACGATCAGCCAGGTCATATTGGACTTCAGTCCAATTCAGAACTGCTTCAGCACTTGATTGCTTGTCCACATAAACAATCCCCAACGCCTCCAACTCTCGCACCAACCGCTCATCATGCACCGATAGCCAATTGGCTTGAGCTGGGGCTCGGCGACTCACCGCGTCAGCAACCGCATTCCCTTTATCAGGCGCGTAGTGGATCTTGAATGTATAGTCTCCCAAGAACTCCATCCACCTATGCTGGCGCAAAGTTAGATCCTTCTGACCAATCCGATACTTCACGCTCTTGAGATCGATGCAGATATCCATCGTCATACCGTACAAATAATGCCTCCACAGCTTCAAATCTAAAACTCACGGCCACTAACAACAGGTCATGGACCGGATAGTTCCTCTCGTACACTTTTGACTGTCTCGCGACATACGCTACTACACTTTTGTGTTGCAGTAGTACGCCCACGAACTCCTCAAAAGTGGTCAACCGCTATTAAATCTCATAGCCTTCGGTCCCACTCGGCGAAGTCAGCACTGGCGCCGTGGTCAACCGACATTACAACTCCTCAAAAGTTTGCGCGCACTCCGGCGTCCAAAAGAACTTCTGCTCCTTCCTCGTCAAAGTAGTAAGGGGTAATGCTATCCGCGAGAAGTTCTCTACGAAGCGCCTGTATTAGCCGGCAAGCCCCAGAAAACTCCGGACTTCTGCTACCGTACCATATAAAGCTCAGGGCACTCCCGCATCGCAACAATCTTCGCCGGATCCACAGCAATACCCTCTCCACTTACTATATGCCCGAGGAACGCCACTGAGGATTGCCAAAACTCGCACTTCGGGAACTTGGCATACAACTGATTTCTCCTTAGCGTCTCCAACACCAAATGAAGATGCCTGAAGTGATCTTCCTCACTATGCGAGTACACCAAAATATCGTCGATAAAGACGATCACGAAATGGTCCAAGTACTCCCTGAAAGTCTTGTTCATCAAATCCATGAACACTGACGGCGCATTAGTCAGCCCAAACGGCATGACCCTAAACTCGTAGCGTCCGTATCCTGTACTGAACATTATCTTAGGGATATCACTCTCCCTTAACTACTTTTAGATTACGTCGTTGGCCCGACCAACTGATCACAAAGATCATCGATCCTTGGGATTGGGTACTTGTTCTTTGCCGTCAACTTGTTGAGCTCCCGGTAATTAATACATAGCCTCAAGCTTCCGTTCTTCTTCTTACTAAAGAGGGTCGGTGCGCTCCAAGGAGAAGGACTTGGACGCACATACCCTTGCTCCAACAACTTTTAGAAGTTGCACCTTCAGCTCGGCCATTTCCTTAGGCGCTAGCCGATAAGGAGAGCGTGACACAGGCTTTGCACCTGGTACTAGCTCAAACATGACATCTATCTCCTGTCGAGGCGGGGCTCCAGGAAGATCTCTAGGGAACACATCAGGGTATTTCGATACCACTGAAATACAATCCAATGTGGGCTTCGTCTTTGCAACCTCCACTAGTGTAAAGAACAGTTCTGCTCCGGCACGAACCGCCTTCACCACCTAAAGAGCAGACGCCAACGTCTTGCTCGACCTCTTCGAGCCCGTAAAGGTCATCTCAAGACTTGCTCCCAGCTTGACTTCCTTCCTACCGCATCTATATTGGCTCGCTGCTCCGAGAGCCCGTCCATACCAAATATAACGTCGAACTCCACCAACGGAAGTAACGACGCTTGCAAATCGAACTCCTGATTCCCAATCCAAAACTAAGCGCAACAACGTCTACCCGCGCACAATGAGCACCATTGGACTATAACGCATCCAATTTGTCCTTTACCATCGAAGGAGGTACTCCGACGCACAATATAATTCCTAATAAAGGAATGTGAAGCTCCCTAAATGAACGGTGCTCTCGCAGATAAAGTAAAGTCGCAAAAAAGCTTAGCACAAATAGTTCTAAGCTAACATGCACAAGGGCGACAAGTGTTTAAGGCAAAACTATCTTTAAACCATACCTGTCGTCACGACGGCGTACTTCCTCCAGGGCTTTACGCACTCACGAGCATAATGCCCTGGATCGCCACAGTTGAAACATGTGCCCGGGGTCTGACCCGTAGTCGCCACAGAAGCACCAGAAGGAGCTGGACCCGAAGTCCTATGCTTCTTATACCATTTTCGATAGACAGACTTTGAGGTGTTCGGCACTTTGAATGCCGTTTACTTTGCACTAACATCCTTGACTGCTCCTGACATAGCTTTCTTACCCTTCCGAGCACCATTCCAACAGTCTCAGGCAAAGTGCCATTTCTTTCCACAAGTATAACAAGTGTAAGTAGCTTTACTAGTCGATTTCATAGCCCCTTTCTCCAGCATTCTGCCGGATGCAGCTCTTATGGGGTTTGTATAGTTCGATACCATGGTCGGTGGCATCGGGAGGGTCTTCCTCAAATCTGCCTCCAAAGATCTAGCTGATTCCACCAAGGCTCGGAATCCCAATAACTTTGGTCCTAGCTGTAGAACTCGTAACTCGGCACGCAGGCCACTATAAAACCTATCGACTGTAGCTTGCTCATTATCCACCTCGAAGCATGGGTAGCGGCTTATCATAAGAAATGCTTGCAAATATTCCTCAACTGTGTGCGCTCCCTGCACTAAATGCATATTCAGCTGCTGCCCCAATGGTCTACCAAAGGTCATCTGCTGCATCGCGCCCACCGGCATTGAAGCCACAACAGGGGCACAGGGTTGTATATTTCCTCCAAGCTGTGCACCCGTCATAGCGAACACCGCTTCTACGATCCTTCTAACGGTTTCATACGAAGGAGGAGGCTCAAACACCTCATCGGGTGCACTATGCTCCTCAGAAACCCGACATTCTGGCTGTCTAGAACCGCTTCCGGTCACCTATAGTGGTACAAAACAGCGTTAAGCGACCAAATAAAATTGCGAACAACAATTATAGGAACACGCAGGTTCCTCAAACACGAGTATTTTCATTCCTAAGTGGACATTCATGGGTTCTTTTTACTGTTATTATGATGACGCACACAATGTGCTCACCACCCCTTAAAAAGAATTCGGCCACGAATTCCATTAAGCCCGACCAAAACCAGTAGTTTGATACCAAATTGTAACACCCCCTATCTGTCACATAGCATATAGCAGTAGGTCCGGCTGGGGCCCGACGCCATATGCCACAGACAGACTGGGTGGTTACTTATGGAAACCATCCAACCAATCTCAACGTCCTACACAGAGCATTCTAGCGGAAGCAGTTTATAAAAGTTGCAAGAAAGAACCCAGCATTAGAGCATGAATGTCCACTATTACAAATTAGGAATGTTATACAAAATACCCAAAATAAGCCTTAAAGCCTTACAAAATGTTTCACTTCATATTACATGTTTTACAAACCACGGCACGCAGGCCGGTCACACATGAATAAAGCAGTAAACACTTCCAAATAGGCCTTCAAGGGCCGGCTTCGCATTCGGGCTTTAGCCCGCTATTGACCGCATGGTCCAGCAGCACCTGCAAGCAACATAACCACCGCATGGTGGCAAACAAAAGGCAACGGTCAGTAATGCTGACCAAATTATAACGATCCCGCCCCCAACTCGGGGTGGCAATGCTCCTTCCCTGCAGTTTTATTAGCACAAGGGAGCATTAATAATAGCATTCATTACGTCACAGGCGTAGGCTCACAAGGCCACACACCCCGTGCACTCAGGGCACATTCTCGGTGAACCGGTGGATGTCACGTCAGTTAAAGCCATGGACATTCCGGACGCACCACCGCCACTTTGACGGCCAAACATATGAGCAATTTGTCTTCCCGGCATGGGTCACGTAAATTTAAGCCATTGACCACCGAAGACTCCCATCTATGCCAACGGCAAGTGCCACGTAACCTTAGGTCTCTTTAACCCGAACGACATAAATATGAGTACGGTTCCATCTAACCCGTGCTCACGTCGCGACGACAATTTAAGCCATTTACGCAGGTCAAACTTCTCCCGAGTCCCATTTCGTCACATAATTTCACATAACTCGGTTATGTTCAAGTTGGCTCTCAGGCCTCCATGTTGGCAAGATCTCGTATCCGCCCAGTTTTCCGGGTGCACCTTTGGGTTAGTCCCCAAGGCTCCCTGCTGCAATCTACCGCGTAGAAAACCCGAAAAACAAACCATAACACGGAGTCTTCTCCGGCATTTATGCAATGCAACATCACCGATCCAGACCAACATGTCCGGGTAGGCTTCACACATCATGCCTATGTCCGTTCTCGCTTACGGACTCTAAACAACGGGGACTTCACATATCTACCCGAAGGAACGCCTCCAACTCTCCGCAAACTCGCGAGAGCGGGCTTCCTATGCAAAGAAAGAGAGCTACTCATGCTCAAGATGAGGATCGTTACCCTTGCGTTCCTCGTTGGCGCCATGGAAAAGTAATCGAATGAAAAACACCGCACTAGCATTGCCTCCGTGGATCCGGAGTCGGCTCGCGATTCGGAGCTCCGCAGCTCCTCCAATGGCGGGATCTAGCTCATTCTTCCTCCTTTGGCTCTCCTCTCTCTCTAAGGCTTTAGAAAGAGAACACTTAAGAAAAAGTGAGGGTTTTGAAAGCTCAAACCCGGGTATATCCCTTCAGGAACAACCCCCATCCGTTGGATCTCAAAATAAGGAAACGAACGGCTTTGATTCGGGGCTGAAATGCCCAATCTGGACCGAACACGGCCTGGCACACGCCCGTGTCCAGGGCCGTGTGCCTCATTCGCCGTCAAAATCGAATCACCTGGAACCTCACACGGGTATCGAACACGCCCGTGTTCGAGCTGACACGCCCGTGTTCCACCTGACACGGCCGTGTGGCCGGCCGTGTACCCCATCATTTTTCCCCAAAATCAACCCGAGCACTGCACGGGTTCTAGGACACGCCCGTTTCCCTACCCGTGTCACCTTGACACGCCTGGACCCCAGGCCGTGTACACGGTCTCGACATTTCATCGAGCGAAAATTGTCGATCTGATGACACGGCCTTGGACACGCCCGTGTCCTAGGCCGTGTGCCTTGTCTCGACGAATCGTCGAGCGAATCTCGTCGACTCCCCGGGACGATCGTCGACACGGGTCGACACGCCCTGCGACACGCCCGTGTCGCAGGCCGTGTGCCCAGTCTCGACGCATCGTCGAGCGAATATCGTTGACTCCCGGGATGAGTGTCGACACGGGTTGACACACCCTGCGACACGCCCGTGTCGCAGGCCGTGTGCCATGTCTCAACGAATCGTCGAGCGAATCTCGATGACTTCGCGGCTAAGTGTCGACACGGGTCGACACGTCCTGGGACACACCCGTGTCCCAGGCCGTGTGCATGCTGCCAGAACCCAAACTGGCCCAAAACGTCCCCCTTTTGCTCCTTTAAGTTTCGGGGCGTTACACAACCTCCTTCCCATCTTGCCGAGCTGAGGCATCCTCGCTAGAGCCGGGGCAGCGGCGATTGGAACAACTTGTGTCGAGAACTTGGCTCGCGTGCCGAGTGCGAACCTGACGAGGTCGAGCACTTCCTGCCTGAAGTCCTCTAACATCCCCACCGTGGCTAGAGGGGGAGGGGGTGGCGAGTCGGCCCTGTCCAAACCTTGCCCTTCTCCTCTAGTCATCGAGCCTGCTGAAGATTTTCTTTACTGACACGATCCACCCTCACAGCACCAAAAATGTTGAAACCGAAAAATCGGTCTCTATAGAGTTCACCCTTGGGAAAGGGGTGATCGCACACTTACTTCTCTCTTGCGAGACAAATAACTAAAGAAAAAGAACAGGGGACAGACCCAAGGGCTCGACGGGTAGGTCCCACTACACCCTCGAAAGATCTTAGAGTGCTTCCCCTCACTACCCAAATGTCGAGCTAAGGATACCTCATGTGCGAACAGGAAAAAAGCAGACCAAATATTTGGAGTAATGCAGACTTTATTATCCAAAAAAAGGTATCAACTAAAATGGTATAGCCTCCTTTTTATAGAATTGACGAGATGAGAGAGATTATAATTAAGCAATGTGGGACTAAAAATTTACAAGAATATGTGGCTTTACAAAAAGACAAACCGGACAGGTCGTACGGTTAGACAAGCCGGCTAACCGCCCGACAACCAACAGGAGGAGAGAACAAGCGCAACAAAGAGCAAGCCATCACAGGAGAACGCTGGACCGCCTGGTCTCCAAGTCATTTGAGACAAGCCGCCCGACCGCTGGGACACCAAACAGCAACAGCCCGGCAGACAGGCCGACTAGGATAAACCGTCAGATCGCTCGGTCTCCGAATAGCAACAGACCGCCTGGCCTCCATATTGCAACACTCCCGCTCAAGCTGGAGCATAGATATCAATCATTCCCAGCTTGTTGCAATTGTGGAAAAAGGAAGCGGACACTGACTTGATGAAGATGTCTGCCAACTCATTGTCGGAAGTGATGAACGGAGTACAAATCTGTTTCTTCAAGATCTATTCCCGAATAAAATGACAGTCGACTTCTATGTGTTTCGTTCTCTCATGAAAGACCGGATTTTTGGAGATGTATATCGCAGCCTTGTTGTCACAGAACATAGGAAGTGGATAGTTGTAGACCTCTCTTAAGTCAAGCATGAGAGCTCGTAACCATTTCAACTCACATGTGGTCGACGTCATACTACGATATTCCGCTTCTGCACTATACCTGGAGACCCCAGACTGTTTCTTGCTCTTCCAACTCACAAGATTGCCTCCAACAAACATGCAGAAACCTGATGTTGACTTCCGGTCACCTTTGTCATCAGCATAGCTCGAATCTGAGTACGCTTCAACCCTTAAGTGAGCATTCTTCTAAAAAAGGATACCCTTCCTTGGTGCTGCTTTAATATACTCCAATATCCTCATGGCAGATTGTAGATGACACTCCCTAGGAGCTTGTATAAACTGGCTCACCTTGCCAACAACATAAGAGATGTCGGGTATGGTTACTGTGAGATAAATGAGTTTACCATCCAGACGTCGGTACCTCGTAAGATTGGATTGAAGTGGTGAGTCATCTGTCTAAGTTTTGTCTTCTCCAGCAGACATGGGACAACGGGCAGATTTAGCACCAGTCAAACCTGCCTCCTTTAGAAGATCAAGAGCATACTTCCGTTGGGAAAGGACCATGGACTTGGGCTTCCTATAGATTTCAATCCATAGAAAGTATTTTGGGGAGCCCATATCCTTTGTGACTAGGTGTTGATGGAGGTGTTTCTTTGTCAAAGTTACCCCATCCTGGTCATCGCTAGTAAGAAGAATGTCATCAACATAAACCACAAGAACTACCAGACTAGAGGCGGTTTTCTGAACGAACAAGGAGTGATCGGCTAAACTTCTTGCAAAACTAATGGTCGTAACAATGCCGCTAAACTTGTCAAACCAGGCTTGAGGGCTCTGCTTGAGGCCATAGATAGCCTTCTTTAGGCCGCATACTAGTGTCTCCCTCTGAGCAACATACCCAGGAGATTGCTCCATGTAAACATCTTCCTTCAGATTGTAATGGCCCGAAAATCGTAATTGAACTGGTCGCGTCCTAAGGAATTTTTGGTGCCTAAATAGGGGTACATGGCCTGGGACACGAGCGTGTCCAAGGCTGTGTCTTTCTCTATGTTGGTCGGCTGTATCCAGAAAAGAACACGGCAGGAAACACGGCTTTGAGCAGTAGTGACACGGGTGTGTCAAGCGTGACACGGGCGTGTTCATACCCGTGTCCCCACCCGTGTTCGCCAAGGGACATGATGGTTGGCGTGGCGGTTATTTGTGACACACCCCTAGGACACGGGCGTGTCGGGACCAGACACGGGCGTGTCAAGTTGAGACACGGGCGTGTCTCCACCCATGTCCTTTTCTGTACTCGACGATCGTGCCTGGATCGGGGCATACGGCCTAGGACATGGCCGTGTGCAAGGCCGTGTTCGGCCCAGGATTGAGAAATTTTGGGCGGATCTGAGCCGTTCATTTTCTTTAAACAAGATCTGACGGCCCAGATGTGGTCCTTTCTTTATAAGGTCGGGTATTGAGGATTAAAACCTCATTATTTCTTAAAGCATTCTCTTTCTAAGGAGTTAGAAAGAGGAGAGAGCAAGGAGGAAGGAAGAGGTGGAATCTGGCCGCCGACGGAGCATCAGAGCACCGAATCGAGAACCGAGACCGGATCCGCGAAGGAAATTCTCTTGCAAAGTTTCCATCTGGATAGATTTCCATGGCGCAAATGCGAACTACAAGGGTAACGATTCTCTACTTGAGCATGTGAAGCTCTCTTTCTTTTGTATAAGGAAACCCTCTCCCGCGAGTGTGCGGTGAGTGTGCGGTGTTCCGTGGGGTAGATGTGAATAGTCCCCCTAGTGTTGCATGTAGAGTCCGGAATCGAAGTACGGACATAGGCATTGTGTGTGAAGCCAACCTGGATGTGTTGGTCTGGATCAGTGATGTTGAATATTGTATGGTTTGCCGGATAAGACTCCGTGCTTTGTGTTTTCGGGTTTCTACAAGGTAGATTGCAGCAGGGATCCTTGGGGATTAACTCCAAGGCGCACCCGAAAAACTGAGCGGAAACTTAGTACTGCTAACTTGCCGGTCGTGGAGCCAGCCTTGTACATAACTGGGTTATGTGATGTTTGGGAATGTTTTGGGATGCGAGAGAAGCTTGGCATGCGCGTACGTCTTTAAGTGACTAGGCGGAGTGAGCAACGGGCAAGTGGAATCGAACCTGGGCTATGTGGCTCGGTGCTAGAGACCCAAAAGAGGGACTGGCCGTTAGCATAGTAAGGAGTCTTAGACAGTGATCAGAAAGACTAAAATGCTCACAATGTTGCCATCCCGGCGATAGTGGTGAAGCCACAGAATTGACCGGATTCACCGTTAATGTGCCCTGAGTGCACGGGGTGTTTGGCCATGTGAGCCTGCACCTGTGGCGAAGTATGTTTGCACTTTATTATTTAGCTGGGCTAATAAAATGTGGGGAAGGAGCACTGACGTCCCGAGTAAGGGGCGGGGTCGTTATACTTTGGTCAGTTTTAGCTGACCGTTGCTTTGTTTGCCACCGTGCGGTGGAATGTTGCTTGTAGGTGCTGCGGAGCCAAGTACCAAATAGCGGGCTGAAGCCCATGTTGCTGAGCTGGCCCTCGAAGGCCAAAGGGAATTATTGTTTTATTTTTTTGTCATGTGTGGCCGGTCTGCATGCCGATGTATGTAAAACATTACTTTATTAAGTGAACTCTTGTAAGGCCATAAGGTCAAGTACTTTTCGGTGTATTTGTCATTTCATTCCTTAGGTAGTAAGTGGACACTCATGATAGTTGTTATTCAATTATGGGTTCATTCTAACTGTTTAAAAGCTTCTGCTATAATGCTCTGAGTTAGGACGAGTAGTTGTAGTTAAATTTTGATATTCTTATATATCCCTTCCGACTATCCGTGGTATATGGCGTCGGGTTACAGCTGGACCTTCTTTTATATGTCATACGACGGATGGGGGTGTTACAAATTGGTATCAGAGCATGGTTTTTGTCTTCTTTATTTGAATTTGTGGGTGAATTCTTTTAAGGGGTGGTGAGCACATGTATGTGCGTCATCGTTATAACATAAACGAACCCATTAATGTCCACTTAGGAATGAAAAATACACTTATTTTGAGGAACCTGATTGTTCCAATGATTGCTTTTAGCAATCTATTTGTCGCCTAATCAAGGGTCTATGCTATTATAGGAAGCTAGGAGCAGTGCTGGGCAATCGGAACGTCCACGATCGGCAGAAAGTAGTGCACCGAGTGACGTGCCTACAACACCCCCTTCAGCAGAAACCATCAGATTGGTGGCTGAAGCAGTTATTACTATGATAAATGCCCAACCTGCAAGGAAAATACACCACGCACCACCTGTTAATGTGCAAGAACCGATTAGGGTGGTAGAGCCGGGAGTGGTAGAACGAGTGGCAGTTGATCAAGTAGTGTTGGGTATTGTATCCACAATGTACCTGATTTGAAGAAGCCCCTGGACAAGCTAAGGTCAATAGACTATGTATTTGATAAAATCCTTCTAGTCGTGCTTGCAGTTTTTCCACGCTAAGTGCACACCAATGTCAGGGTGCAGTAGGTCAATATACACGGGTCTGCACGACGTAATCCCTCGTTGAGCAGATCAGTGTGTTGGCCTACGTGTACTCTCTCTATTGGAGTGCACTTATTTTCAAGCACAGGGCTGTACATATGCAGGAGCAGACAAGGAGCAAGGATGGGTCAAGGAGCATCTCATAGGTGGAAAGACGAAAATTCGTCTAAGTTAGAATCGACGAGAATCACCCAGTGATTCTCGTCGATTCGGCGAGAATCACTTGGGATTCTCGCCAATTCGTCGAGAATCAGCGGTTGATTCTCGCCGAACTCGTTCCAGCAACTTCTAAGCAAGCACCTCTGAGTCTAAGTAATAATCGACGAGAATCACTTAGTGATTCTCGCCGATTCGGCGAGAATCACTAGTGATTCTCGTCGAATCGACGAGAATCACTGGTTGATTCTCGCCGTCTCGACCTGGCTTAAAGCAGTGCGTGCAACCAAGGCAAATTCGACGAGAATCATCTTTGATTCTCGCCGAATCGTCGAGAATCACCTTTGATTCTCGGCGACTCGGCGAGAATCACTTTCGATTCTCACCGATTTTGACTTGGCGTTTTTCTGGAAATTCCTGAACTGGATTCTGCCGCTGTTAAATATCTGGACCGGGATTTGGGGATTACTTTTGTGGGTCCCACAAACGGTCTTATTAGGGGTAGCTACAGTATTTATACTCGGGTATTTTGAACGGAAGATGGACACAGAAAGAAGCCGAGCAAGCGGAAACCCTAATATCGCGATTTCTCTCCTCCGCCGCCGTCGCGCTCGAGCAAGTACGTCGCCGCCGCTGATCGTTCATCTTCCCGATCTCCGGCGACAGAAGCTTAGCAAAGCTTGCGTCTCACGTGTCTATCCAGAGATCTCTTGTCTCTCGATTTGTTGACCGGGAAAAACTCCCCCGTCCGAATCGATCGAGACGACCGATCCTAGAGTGACCGTTGGTAGACCTAGTTTGCTTCGCAAAGAAGTTTGGATCTCAAAGCACTGCAGCAGCGCACCTTCGTTGCCGCCGACTCCGAACCAAGCCGCCGCTCGGATTGCCGCCGCCGGTTCCGTGAGATCCTCTCCAAGTGAGACCAAGGTCGTAGACTCTTCATCGACTTCAAGAACACGTCGTCGAACAAAGAGGAACACCGTAGTCTCCAAAAGAAGTTTGTATCACGTGTACACTCTATATTTAATTTCGTTGTAAGGGAACTTTTGTTCCGTGTTGTAAGGGTTGGGTGCAACCCGTTTTGTGGGAGTGTTGACTCTCACGTGTGGAAGGGCTCCTTCCGTTAGTGAAGGGATTGGATTTCAATCCCGTTGGAGAAGTGACCGAGTCGTCCCTTGTTGGGGAGATAGGTCGAAGGGGGAAAGTGGATGTACCCAAGTCGGGGAACCACTATAAATTTGCTGTGTATTCTGTGTGCTGTGCCTGTTGTTTTTATTGTGCAAGTACATCCGTAAATTCCGCAAAAGAACCACACGTCACCTATCCCCCCCCCCCATAGGTGCACATAGCTGACACTAGGTGGACTTTCAAGTGGTATCAAAGCGAGGTTGCTCATCAATAAGGTTAACACCTTGAGTTGAATCCTGCCCATAGTATCAAAAGAAGAAGACAGATATCTACTATGGACGGGCTCAAGTACTCCGGCAAGATCCCAGTGTGCAACAGATTCAACTTTCCGATCTGGAAGGAAAGAATCAGGTTTTACATGGAAGCAGTCGATCCTCGACTCTTCATGATTGTGGAGGAGGGACCTTATATCCCCACTAAGGCCTCCACCATCGATCCCACCAAGAAGGTGCCAAAGACACTTTCTGAAATGGACAAAGACGAGATGGTGTTGGTGGTACTGGACAAGAAGGCACGAAACATTCTGGTGAGCGCAGTTGATGATTCTATGATGCAAAACTTCAGCAACTACAGGACAGCTCAGGAGATCTGGCAGTGCCTGATCATCCTAATGGAGGGCACGGATGAAGTGAGGGATGATCGGAGATCCCTCCTGAACCAAAAATATGAGGCCTTCAGGCAAGGGCCTAAGGAAGAGATCGGAGTCACATACGAGAACATCCTGAAGATTGTCAACGCCCTCAAGGGCTACGGAAGAGTGTTCACCAATGGTGAACTCAATGACAAATTCCTTAGGTCCCTTACTAAGGAATGGGACACAAAGATCTGCGCCATCAGAGAATTTGGCAGACTAGCAGAAACTGATCCACAAATCCTGTTTGGGAAGCTGATATCCTATGAACTTCAGCTGAACACCAGGAAGGCAGAGGAAGAAGCAGAGAATGCTGCTGCAAAAGAAAAGACAGTGGCCCTAAAAGCCAGTTACTCCAGAAAGGGCAAGGGTGCGATGTCATACCGTGCGAGGAGTAAGTAAGAGGAGGAGGACTCTGAACCATGCTCCTCCGGCTCTGAACTATCGGAGGAGGATTTCTCCCTCATCACCCGAGAGTTCAAGAAGTTCCTCAAGATGAGGAATCAAGGAAAGAAAGACAGCTCCTCCTCTAGGCATCAGAAGAAAAATTATTCTTCTGACAGGTATGCATCTAAACCTAACAAACATCGTTCTTCTGATATTATTTGCTTTGGATGCAATAAGCCAGGTCACGTCGTGGCCGACTGCCATCAAAGCAAAAGAGAAAAAGGGAAAGGAGAGGAGCTCAAATCCTCCAGAGATAAGAAGAAGGAGCGGAGCTACATCGCAAGAAGACCAAAGACACTAAGTGAGTCTGATTCCTCTGACTCCAGTGATGATGAGGAAGCCTACTTCGGGCTGGTGGGTCGCTCGGACTCAGAAGGAGAATGCCCCCCATTTACTGGGAAGGTAAAAGCTCACACCCCTCTCTCCGACTCCGACTCTGATCCTGAGTCTCAGGATGATGAACCTGAGGATGACCCTTCAGCCCGTGAAGCTGAACTCCTCGAGAAGTATGAGCTTCTGCTCAACACTTTCGATGAGTGCCGAAAGAGACTGAAGGCTGAGAAGAAGGAAGTAAAATTCCTTAAGGGTGAATGTGTATCCCTAAGGGAAGAGGTCACTAGCTTGATTTCTCTCCGACAGGAACACCTTGACCTGACTTCCAAGCATTCAGAGTCTTTGAAGCTCCTTGATCTAAAGCAGGAGGAAGTCGACAAGTTGGAAGAACTACTTGCGGCAGAAAGGAAGATCGTCAAGAGCTTCTCCATGCCAAAAACAGTTCTTCCAGTCGTTGATACCTTCTCTGCTCAGGCCAAAGGAGCTGGCTTGGGGCATATAGGGGTACCTGGTTCTTCATCTAGGAGAAACAAGAACCAGAGGAAAAATAAGGCCACCAAGAAGGCCTCTGCTGATGAAAAAGGTAAGGCTCCTCTTAGTCCTGTTGCGTTCAGAAAGCCTGGCTTTCCTTGCAACCAACACGACTTTGAGTCAACTTTTGGGCATCATTTCCGGCCCTCGGTTGCAAAGCCAAAGAGCCGGTATGACGATTGGAACTTTCCCCGGAACTTCGGTGAGAGTGCCTTCAAGGCACCTTATGAGGAAATCCACATAGGAAATTATGGTCCGTTCTCTAGCGGCCATAATGGAAAGCAGGCACCAAAAGCCAAGCCTGTTATACAGAAGGTGACAAAGTCATGCGACCGTTGTCACCATGAGGCCTCCTCCTCCAGATCCAAGGCCCCAGCAGTACCCACCGTTCCCAGGGTAAGGCAGGAGCCTAGGAAGAGGTACAACAGATTTGACTGTTGGTGCTGTGGCAAAGTCGGTCACTTTGCCGTGGATTGTTGGTTTAATCCAAGGAACTACGAGACTCCCCATGTTAGCAATGCGAGACCGACCACTCGTAGGGTTAACCAACCGAGGGGGAGTGTGCTAACCAGGAATCTAGGACCCAAGTTCGATTGGGTTCCTAAGGCAAATTAATTTTGTTTTGCAGGAATGTCCAAAGGCCACCAAAATGCCGATCTGGTATTTGGACAGTGGATGCTCCCGGCATATGACCGGGACAAGAAGCCTGCTGCGTGATTACGCTCCAGTCGAGAATGGACCCAAAGTCATCTTTGGAGGGTCAGATCGAGGAGTCACCAGAGGTTATGATATGATTTCCAACGGTATAATCTCTATCACCGACGTGGCTTATGTTGAAGGGTTAAACCATAACCTGATCAGTGTAAGTCAGTTATGTGATAAAGGTTATGACATTAAGTTCTGCAAGGATAAATGTCTTATAATTTCACGTACCTCTTCTGAAACGGTATTATCAGGCATTAGGAGCAGAAATATCTTTTGTTTAGACTTTCTCAGTTTAGATTCATCTACCCCTGTATGCCTTGTGGCAACAGGCAGTGCATCTCTTTGTGAACAATGGCACAAGAGATTGGCACATATTAATTTCAAGATAATTAGTATGCTATTTTCTAAGGACTTGGTAAGGGATGCTCCCAGTATCAAGTGCATCAAAGATAGCCCATGTCCTGCATGCCAGATGGGCAAACAGACTCGGGCTACCTTTAAGAGCATCGCTGACAAAGACTCTTCCCGATGTCTTTACCTTTTGCATATGGACTTGTTTGGTCCAATGCAAGTTCATAGCTTGGGAGGCAAATCATATACGCTAGTGATAGTTGATGATCATTCTCGGTTTACATGGGTGTTCTTTTTGAAACGAAAGTCAGATACGTTTGACATCTTCACTAATTTTGTCAAGCAGGTTCAGAACGAATTTAACTGTTCCGTGGTCAAAATCAGAAGTGACCATGGAACAGAATTCGAATCTGGTGCAATGACAGAATTTTGTGAAGAAAAAGGTATCTTTCATGAGTTTTCCTCCCCGCGCACTCCTCAGCAAAATGGAGTTGCGGAGAGAAGAAATAGAACTCTCATTGAAGCCTGCACGACAATGTTGAAAGATGCTTCTCTCCCGGAATACTTCTGGGCAGAGGGTGTCAATACGGCATGTCATGTACAAAACCGAGCATTGATCAACAAGCATCATCGTAAGACGCCCTACGAGCTACTGAAAGGCAGGAAACCAACCATGTCCTACTTGAGGATTTTTGGTTGCAGATGCTATGTACTGAATAATGGGAAGTACCCGCGTACTAAATTCGGTGAAAAATGCTTCGAAGGCATATTCATGGGCTATAGTTCCCATAGTCGGGCCTATAGGGTCTTCAATAAGAAAACCCTAGTGGTAGAAGAATCAATAAATGTTGTATTTGATGAAGGAAGTTTGCTTAACAGCAATTCTTCCAGTAGTATTCTTGAAGATGCAGGTGCTAGACTTGAACAGCTGAGTCTGGATGAGACCGCTAAAGATGACGCTCCCAAGTACGTCAAAGTTTCCACCTCCACGTCATCTGAAAATGTTGAAGATCAAGATGGGACAAATCTTTTAGAAGAAAGAGAAGCCCAAGAAGTAGTTGAAGCTCCAGACGCCAGACTTCTAGAGCTCCGGCACGTGAGAGATCATCCTAGAGATCAGATCATCGGGGATCCTCGTGTTGGTGTCAGAACACGAAGAGGTACATTTAACGAAGTATTGCATCTTAGCTTCCTGTCACAGGTTGAGCCAAAGAAGTTCGACGAGGCAAACAAGGATGCGGCATGGATTCTGGCCATGCAAGAGGAACTTCATCAATTCGAACGTTGCAAGGTTTGGACGTTGGTTCCCAGACCATACAAGCAGAATGTGATTGGCACGAAGTGGATCTTCAGAAACAAGCTGGATGAACATGGTGTCATCGTAAAGAACAAGGCCAGGCTGGTGGCTCAAGGTTACAGACAGGAGGAAGGGATTGACTTCGACCAGACCTTCGCACCAGTAGCAAGGCTCGAGGCAATCAGGTTGTTCCTGGCGTATGCTTCACACAAAGGATTCACAGTCTATCAAATGGATGTGAAATCGGCATTTCTGAACGGAGACCTGAAAGAGGAAGTATACGTCGCTCAACCCCCAGGTTTTGTCGATCCTACTTATCCCAATCACGTTTATTTTCTTAATAAGGCCTTATATGGGTTGAAACAAGCTCCACGAGCTTGGTATGAGACTTTATCTAGTTTTCTTCTTGAGAACAAGTTCTCCAGAGGTAAAATAGATAAAACATTGTTTCTCAGGGAAGTCAAAGGCAAGATTTTGCTGGTGCAAATCTATGTCGATGACATAATATTCGGATCAACGGACAACAATCTTTGCAAAAAGTTTTCTAAACTTATGCAAGGAAAGTTTGAAATGAGCAGTATGGGAGAGCTCAAGTATTTCTTAGGACTTCAAGTGAAACAGTCTGAGGATGGAATCTTCATCTCTCAAACGAAGTTCACAAATGAACTCCTTAAGAAATTCGGTATGGAGAGTGCAACCTCTATGAGGACTCCAATGGGATCCACCATGTCTCTGGATAAGGATGAGAAAGGTAAACCTTTCGATGAAACCAAATACAGAAGCATCATTGGATCCCTGCTCTACCTTACTGCCAGTCGACCGGATATTATGTTCTCCACATGTGTCTGTGCCCGATATCAGGTGAACACTAAGGAATCTCACTATGTCGCTGCAAAGAGAATTCTGAGATACCTTAAAGGTACTCCTAATCTTGGCTTGTGGTACCCGAGAAACAATGATGTCGAGCTAATAGGCTTTTCAGATGCTGATTTTGCAGGGAGCAGGGATGACAGGAAAAGCACCTCCGGGACGTGTCAATTCCTCGGCAGGAGGCTTATCTCATGGAACAGCAAGAAACAGAATTGTGTTGCAACCTCCACAGCAGAGTCAGAGTATATCTCGGCAGGAAGCTGTTGCGCACAACTTATATGGATCAGAAACCAGTTAGCCGACTACGACCTTCAGTTCAAGGAAGTACCCATGTACTGCGACTCCTCCAGTGTAATTGCCATTGCCAACAATCCGGTGTCGCACAGCAGAACGAAGCATATTGAAGTACGCTACCACTTCATTCGGGAGCACGTGGAGAACAAGGATATCTCTCTCTGTTATGTCCCCACGGACAAGCAGATTGCTGATATATTCACAAAGCCCCTAGACGAGACCAAGTTCAATCTCTTCAAGACTGAATTGGGGATGCTCAATTATGAGGAATGAAGACTACAGAAGCTCCAGGCTCGTACAAGACCTGAGGGGGAGCAAGGAACTCCAGCGTGAGTACAGATGCAAGAACTGAGGGGGAGCAAAGGGTAAAACGCTACAGACCCCGATTTGTAGAAGCCGAAAAGGGGGAGATTACCCTCTCGGCTATGGCTAAGGTGGCTCCAAGCTTGCTCCCAAGAAATTGGTATTGGTAATGGATAACTCACTCAACTCTCTTTTCAGTTTATGGTTTTCATTCTCATTTGCTCTATTCACCTTAGCTTGTAGGGTTTAGGCTTCTTCAAATAGGGGGAGATTGTTGGGTATTGTATCCACAATGTACCTGATTTGAAGAAGCCCCTGGACAAGCTAAGGTCAATAGACTATGTATTTGATAAAATCCTTCTAGTTGTGCTTGCAGTTTTTCCACGCTAAGTGCACACCAATGTCAGGGTGCAGTAGGTCAATATACACGGGTCTGCACGACGTAATCCCTCTTTGAGCAGATCAGTGTGTTGGCCTACGTGTACTCTCTCTATTGGAGTGCACTTATTTTCAAGCACAGGGTTGTACATATGCAGGAGCAGACAAGGAGCAAGGATGGGTCAAGGAGCATCTCATAGGTGGAAAGACGAAAATTCATCTAAGTTAGAATCGACGAGAATCACCCAGTGATTCTCGCCGATTCGGCGAGAATCACTTGGGATTCTCGCCGATTCGTCGAGAATCAGCGGTTGATTCTCGCCGAACTCGTTCCAGCAACTTCTAAGCAAGCACCTCTGAGTCTAAGTAAGAATCGACGAGAATCACTTAGTGATTCTCGCCGATTCGGCGAGAATCACTAGTGATTCTCGTCGAATCGACGAGAATCACTGGTTGATTCTCGCCGTCTCGACCTGGCTTAAAGCAGTGCGTGCAACCAAGGCAAATTCGACGAGAATCATCTTTGATTCTCGCCGAATCGTCGAGAATCACCTTTGATTCTCGGCGACTCGGCGAGAATCACTTTCGATTCTCACCGATTTTGACTTGGCGTTTTTCTGGAAATTCCTGAACCGGATTCTGCCGCTGTTAAATATCTGGACCGGGATTTGGGGATTACTTTTGTGGGTCCTACAAACGGTCTTATTGGGGGTAGCTACAGTATTTATACTCGGGTATTTTGAACGGAAGACGGACACAGAAAGAAGTCGATCAAGCGGAAACCCTAATATCGCGATTTCTCTCCTCCGCCGCCGTCGCGCTCGAGCAAGTACGTCGCCGCCGCTGATCGTTCATCTTCCCGATCTCCGGCGACAGAAGCTTAGCAAAGCTTGCGTCTCACGTGTCTATCCAGAGATCTCTTGTCTCTCGATTTGTTGACCGGGAAAAACTCCCCCGTCCGAAGCGATCGAGATGACCGATCCTAGAGTGACCGTTGGTAGACCTAGTTTGCTTCGCAAAGAAGTTTGGATCTCAAAGCACTGCAGCAGCGCACCTTCGTTGCCGCCGACTCCGAACTGTTGAAATTTGTGAAGTGGAAGTGGGTGACAGGACAGGCCGCGCGGCCTGTGCGGACAGCTTTGGCGGACTGGGCGGACTGGGCGGACTGAGGTTGCGGCCTGGTGAAAAGTCTGGTGGAAGCCGGCTGTGTTCTGAGCGGGTTGTTGCATGGAGTCTGCGGTTTGGTGCGGCCTGGTATCTGCGGATAGAGAGGCTTGCGGACTGATGCTTTGCTCAGTGGTCGCGGGTGCAAGCTTGCGCTGTTGGCGGGTTGGTTCGAGTTCGCGGGAAGCCTTGCGGACTGGTGTGTCCGCGGTTTGGGCTGTTGCGGACTGGGCCTTGAGCTTGGCTGAGGCCTTGTCGAGCTCAGGTGTTACAGCAGGTCTTGCTGTGGAGACCGGTTGGCGGACTGGTGTTTGGAGTCCGGGAGGAAGCTGCTGTGTTGGACAAGTGCGAGGAGCTCGCGGACTGGTTGCGGTCTGTGCTAGGGTGTTTGGCGGACGGGACTTTGTGTCCGCCATGCTCGCACTGGCCCTTGATGGTTTTGTACTTGGTCACACTTGGTGTCAAGTTCATAGTGTCCGCCGTATCCGCCAAGTCCGCTGTGACCGGGCGGACTGTTGCTATTTGCCTTTGGTCGTGGACTTGTGGCGGATTGAGGTGTGGGTCTTGCGGACTGCCTCGGGTTGGTGCGGACTGCCATTGAAGAGGGTGCTGTCCTGAAGCAGTTGGAGCTTTGCGGGCTGGTGCCTTGTCCGCTTAGCTTGGGCGGACTGGAGAGGGTCCTTCATTGGTTGCCTTGCTCCTGGCGGTTTCCCTTGGTGACTGGCTAAGTCCTCGCGGACTGAGCGGACGGTCGGTTGTATTCGCGCGGGCTGGGGCGGTGTCGCTATCTCATGGGCGGTGACCACACTCCTCACCTGGCCTATAAATAGGACCCCCCTGGCACATCTACAGTAACCTAAGTAACGTGAGTGAACAGTAAATTGGGTTGGGCGAGTGCTGCGGTCTGTGTTTTCCAGTCCGCGCGGATTGTTTCAGGCTGACGGTTTGCTGTGTGCAGGTCGCGCGGATAACTTCAAGGAGCCAGGAGCTTGGCTGTGACTTCGGTCAGTGCTTGGAAGTGTGCGGTCTCTGCGGACTCAGCAGGAGGTCGCTCTGCGGCTTGTCAGTTCTGCTTCAACTTTCCCAGCTTCAATAACCTGTCCGCCGGCTTCAGGCGGGTAGGGGAGTTCCTCAGTTCGGGTTCAGCAGGAGGCGAATAACGGTCTGTCCGCGCGGCCTCGCGGTCTCGGCGGACTCCGTGGTATTCAGCGGATTGCAGCATAGCTTGGGCGAGCTCAGCGGTCTCGGCGGTCTCGGCGACCTCGCGGTCTCGGCGGACTGGAGTGCTGTCCGCCCGGCTTGTTTTTTGGTTCTTTCTGTTTACAGCTGTAATACTAGCGAAATCATGTCTCGCTACGTATGCCTCGGATTGTAAAGAAGTGAATGCATAATAAGACCTTCTTGTGCTTCCATTGTTTTGTTGGGTGCAACCTCTAGTCCTTGGGTTTTCCGCAGGTTCAGCGTGCGAACTGGGTAGTTCCGAAGATATTAATTTGGTGTTTGGGCTATCTTGCTGACCACGTTGAGAAAATTTAACATGGTATCAGAGGGAGGTTTCTGAGGTTGCGGAGGTTCAGTTGCGTGAGCGGAGGTCAACCAGTGTTGTTACTCAGTGATTGAGTGGTGATCAACCTGAGTTGTTGCTCGGTGCTGCTGAAGGGTACCAACAGGTGGTTGCAATGGAAGGAAGCTTAGCAAGGCAGATGGCTGGAGTGAATCTGAATCAGGAAGGCAGCGAGGCTCTCTTCTCAGGCAAGAAGAAGGGATGGGAAGGGAAGAAGAAGAAGAAGGTGCAGGCTGCTGTTGAGAAGGAGGCTTCAACTTCATATCCGCCGGAGAGGAGCAATGCTCCTAAGGACTGGAAGAAGAATCTGAAGTGCTACCGGTGTCATCAGCGAGGGCACTTCAAGCGGGACTGCAAGGTCAAACTGCAGCCTGGGCATGCTGCGGGAAAGGAGGAAGCTTGCTCGCGAAGTGAAGAAGCAGAATGGGGAGGAGCTTTCATGACGGGCACTTGTGTCCGGGCCTTATCTGCTGAGGACTTCAACAGCGAGTGGATCGTCGACTCCGGGTGTGGTCATCACCTCACCGGAGACAAGTCGAAGTTCACCTCCATGCAGGCTTACTCAGGTAATGAAGCTATTATCACTGCTGATAATACTGTTTATGCAGTAGAGAAGGAGGGGGTCGTGTCTTTGGGTAGTGATCAGGGGCCACTCACGTTAAGGAGTGTGTATCACGTGCCGGGCATGAAGAAGAACCTCTTCTCGGTGACCAACGCGGTGGACGCTGGGTATCACGTTCTGTTTGGGCCAACAGACGTGAGGTTCCTTCGCAACGTATCAGCGGTGAAGGCTGATGTTGCTCATGTTGGGAGGAGGGTGAAGAACTTGTTTGTTCTTTCCACCAGTGCCTATGTTGATAGGATGAGGGCCAATGATAGTGCGGCTATCTGGCATGAGAGGCTGGGGCATGTTGGCATGGACAAGCTAAAGGCAATGGCGAGTAGAAGTCTGGTGAGGGGGTTGCCGATGTTGTCCTCCTTTGGTGATGGGCATGTTTGTGCGGGCTGTCAATACGGTAAGGCACATCGCCTTCCGTTTGATAAATCTCAAACAAGGAGCAAGAAACCATTGGAGTGTATTCATGGCGACCTGATGGGTCCGACTGTTACTGCCAGCCTTGGTGGAAGCAAATACATGCTTGTCTTGGTTGATGACTACTCAAGGTATACTTGGGTGTACTTCTTAAAGGAGAAGTCGGAAGCATTCCGTTTGTTCCTGGAGTTCAAGGAGTTGGTAGAAGGCCGGCTTGGCTTGCGGATTAAGAAGTTTAGAACTGATAACGGGGGGAGTTTGTCTCTTCCGAGTTTTCTAACTTCTGTAGGAAGCACGGGATCCAACGGGAGCTTACTTGTTCTCACACTCCACAACAAAATGGGGTAGCGGAGCGGAAGATCCGTCATTTGACGGAAACCTGCAAATGCTGGCTGCATGCGAAAGATATCCCAAGGTCCTTTTGGGCGGAGGGAATGTCTTGTGCTGCTTATGTTATCAACCGGATGCCACTCAGCCCTATCAACATGAAGACTCCTATTGAGCTGTTGCTGAAGGAGAAGCCGAGTGTTGGACACCTTCGGGTGTTCGGTTCAACTTGCTACGTGCATGTCCCGGATGCTTCACGGACAAAGCTGGATGCGAAGGCAAGGAAACTTGTCTTTGTTGGCTATGATGAGCGGAAGAAGGGATGGAAATGCATGGACCCTGTGACGAAGAAGTTCGTGGTGTCAAGAGACGTTGTCTTTGACGAGCTGACGTCATATGGAGGTGGCTCGGTGGAGCCTACCGGAAGTAGCAAGGTTGAGGAAGCACCGGTGGAGGCTGCTGAAGGCTTGGAAGAGGAGCTTGCTGTTTCACCAGCAGCTCCTGTTGCTTCGAACTCCGAGGCTGAGCCTTCTGGCTCAGGAAGCAGGGGGAGCTCTGCTCAATGCTTGCCCCAGGTAGGAGTGGAGCCTGAAGAAGCAACGGAAGCCATGAGCAAGGAGCCGTGTCTTCGGAGATCGAAGAGGGTGGTTAAGCCACCGGCTCGGTACTGTGATGGGAATGCAGTGAGCTTTGTCTCCTGCTTCTTTGCAGGTCCTCTGGATGAGCGAGAGCCTGCAAACTTCAACGAGGCCACTGGAGTGAAGGAGTGGGATGATGCCATGAAGGAAGAGATTGATGCTCTGAAGAAGAATGAAACCTGGGACCTTGTGCCCAAGGTTGATGGCGTTACTCCGGTTACTTGCAAGTGGGTGTATAAGTTGAAGAAGAAGGCTGATGGGAGCATTGATCGGTTCAAGGCTCGCCTGGTCGCAAGAGGATTCTCACAACAGTATGGAGAAGACTATGAGGAGACATTCAGTCCAGTTGCGAAGATGACATCTGTAAGAGTGGTGATCGCCTTGGCTGCTAGCAAGGGATGGAGGTTGTGGCAACTCGATGTGACGAATGCCTTTCTTTACGGAGAGATTGACAAGGACATCTTCATGGATCAGCCGCTTGGTTTTGTCTCTGAGAAGCATCCGGACTATGTCTGCAAACTCAGGAAGGCTCTCTATGGGTTGAAGCAAGCTCCTCGAGCGTGGTATGGGAAGATTGTAGAGTACTTGCAATTCTGTGGATACCTGGCTTCCAACTCGGATTCAAGCTTGTTCGTCAAGAAGAAGGGAGAGCTAAGAGTCTTGGTCCTGCTGTATGTGGATGATATGATCATCACAGGGAACTCGGAGGAGGAAGTAGCAAGGCTCAGGGGAGAGCTTGCTATACGCTTCGAGATGAAAGACTTGGGAGAGTTGCATCACTTTCTTGGTCTGGAAGTGGAGAGGAAGGAGTGCGGGATTCTCATTATCCAGAAAGGGTATGTTGATCGTATTGTGAAGCGGTTTGGCATGGGCGAAGGGAAGAAGTGCTCTACTCCACTGGAACCTGGGCTAAAGCTTCGACGAGATGAGGGAAGGGTGCTTAATGATCCCTTGGTGTTCAGGGCTCTTGTTGGGAGCTTGATCTATCTGACGATTACAAGGCCGGATATAGCTTATGCTGTTGGCCGAGTAAGTCGGTATATGGCTGAACCAAGGCAATCTCATCTAGTGGCGGCGAAGGGGATTCTGAAGTATGTCAAGGTGACTTCTAAGATGGGACTCCTCTATAGAAGGGATGCGGAGGTTACGTTGCTCGGGTACACGGATGCTGACTATGGCGGTGATTCGGATGATCGAAGGTCTACTTCAGGTTATGTGTTCACTTGCGGTTCAGCTAGCATCTCGTGGTGTAGCAAGAAGCAGGACTCGGTGTCGGTTTCAACCACGGAGGCGGAGTATAAGGCTTCGGCCTTGGCTGCTCGGGAAGCCGTTTGGTTGAGGAGACTCATAGAGGATGTTCATGAAGAAGTGCAAGGGCCTACTTTACTCCGGGGTGACAATGAGAGTGCTCTCAAACTAGTAAACAATCCAGTGTGTCACGCCAGGACCAAGCATATAGAGATTGATCACCACTTCATCAGGGAGAAGGTGTTGGAGGGGTCTCTGTTGGTCGGGCATGTTCGGAGTGAAGATAATCTTGCTGACATCTTCACGAAGCCGCTGTCGAAGGGGCCCTTTGAACGCTTGCGCAGCTTGCTGGGCTTGGTCACCACTTCTCACTTCAAGGGGGAGTGTTGAAATTTGTGAAGTGGAAGTGGGTGACAGGACAGGCCGCGCGGCCTGTGCGGACAGCTTTGGCGGACTGGGCGGACTGGGCGGACTGAGGTTGCGGCCTGGTGAAAAGTCTGGTGGAAGCTGGCTGTGTTCTGAGCGGGTTGTTGCATGGAGTCTGCGGTTTGGTGCGGCCTGGTATCTGCGGATAGAGAGGCTTGCGGACTGATGCTTTGCTCAGTGGTCGCGGGTGCAAGCTTGCGCTGTTGGCGGGTTGGTTCGAGTTCGCGGGAAGCCTTGTGGACTGGTGTGTCCGCGGTTTGGGCTGTTGCGGACTGGGCCTTGAGCTTGGCTGAGGCCTTGTCGAGCTCAGGTGTTACAGCAGGTCTTGCTGTGGATACCGGTTGGCGGACTGGTGTTTGGAGTCCGGGAGGAAGCTGCTGTGTTGGACAAGTGCGAGGAGCTCGCGGACTGGTTGCGGTCTGTGCTAGGGTGTTTGGCGGACGGGACTTTGTGTCTGCCATGCTCGCACTGGCCCTTGATGGTTTTGGACTTGGTCACACTTGGTGTCAAGTTCATAGTGTCCGTCGTATCCGCCAAGTCCGCTGTGACCGGGCGGACTGTTGTTGTTTGCCTTTGGTCGTGGACTTGTGGCGGATTGAGATGTGGGTCTTGCGGACTGCCTCGGGTTGGTGCAGACTGCCATTGAAGAGGGTGCTGTCCTGAAGCAGTTGGAGCTTTGCGGGCTGGTGCCTTGTCCGCTTAGCTTGGGCGGACTGGAGAGGGTTCGTCATTGGTTGCCTTGCTCCTGGCGGTTTCCCTTGGTGACTGGCTAAGTCCTCGCGGACTGAGCGGACGGTCGGTTGTATTCGCGCGGGCTGGGGCGGTGTCGCTATCTCATGGGCGGTGACCACACTCCTCACCTGGCCTATAAATAGGACCCCCCTGGCACATCTACAGTAACCTAAGTAACGTGAGTGAACAGTAAATTGGGTTGGGCGAGTGCTGCGGTCTGTGTTTTCCAGTCCGCGCGGATTGTTTCAGGCTGACGGTTTGCTGTGTGCAGGTCGCGCGGATAACTTCAAGGAGCCAGGAGCTTGGCTGTGACTTCGGTCAGTGCTTGGAAGTGTGCGGTCTCTGCGGACTCAGCAGGAGGTCGCTCTGCGGCTTGTCAGTTTTGCTTCAACTTTCCCAGCTTCAATAACCTGTCCGCCAGCTTCAGGCGGGTAGGGGAGTTCCTCAGTTCGGGTTCAGCAGGAGGCGAATAACGGTCTGTCCGCACGGCCTCGTGATCTCGGCGGACTCTGTGGTATTCGGCGGATTGCAGCATAGCTTGGGCGAGCTCAGCGGTCTCGGCGGTCTCGGCGACCTCGCGGTCTCGGCGGACTGGAGTGCTGTCCGCCCGGCTTGTTTTTTGGTTCTTTCTGTTTACAGCTGTAATACTAGCGAAATCATGTCTCGCTACGTATGCCTCGGATTGTAAAGAAGTGAATGCATAATAAGACCTTCTTGTGCTTCCATTGTTTTGTTGGGTGCAACCTCTAGTCCTTGGGTTTTCCGCAGGTTCAGCGTGCGAACTGGGTAGTTCCGAAGATATTAATTTGGTGTTTGGGCTATCTTGCTGACCACGTTGAGAAAATTTAACACGAACCAAGCCGCCGCTCGGATTGCCGCCGCCGGTTCCGTGAGATCCTCTCCAAGTGAGACCAAGGTCGTAGACTCTTCATCGACTTCAAGAACACGTCATCGAACAAAGAGGAACACCGTAGTCTCCAAAAGAAGTTTGTATCACGTGTACACTCTATATTTAATTTCGTTGTAAGGGAACTTTTGTTCCGTGTTGTAAGGGTTGGGTGCAACCCGTTTTGTGGGAGTGTTGACTCTCACGTGTGGAAGGGCTCCTTCCGTTAGTGAAGGGATTGGATTTCAATCCCGTTGGAGAAGTGACAGAGTCGTCCCTTGTTGGGGAGATATGTCGAAGGGGGAAAGTGGATGTACCCAAGTCGGGGAACCACTATAAATTTGCTGTGTATTCTGTGTGTTGTGCCTGTTGTTTTTATTGTGCAGGTACATCCGTAAATTCCGCAAAAGAACCACACGTCACCTATCCCCCCCCATAGGTGCACATAGCTGACACTAGGTGGACTTTCAAGTAGCACCAAGGAGAGCTATGGAGAAGCAGTTCAAGCATGTTATGAGCTTTAATCCTCTAGCGTTCGACGGGATTGGAACACCAACTCAATCTGAGGATTGGCTCTCTACGATAAAGAGAGTCTTGACGGCCACAGAAACTGAGGAGTGGCAGAAGACCACCATAGCGACCTTCCTTTTGGCTGGTGAGGCGAGGCTGTGGTGGGACGAGTTGGAGGTTCACCTCTTAGTGGGAAGACAACTTGCGGATGTGCCTATGGAGGAATTCTGCCCCTTCGTTTGGTGCGACGGGGGCAACCACAAGTCGAGTCCCAGGATCTTGCTACAATTGTGGAAAGATGCGGCATTTTGCTCGTGAATGTTGGAGCGGACGTGCAAAGTCCGAGAGGAAGCTTGGAGCAACATATGAAGAAATAGGGAAGGCGGTGGAGTCAACCGCGTCCCACCATGCTCCAACCCAGCCTAGAGTATATAATATTGGTCTACAAGACGCCATAAAACAAGCTGACGTGGTGACATGTATGAGTTAAATAATAGCAATTTAACTTTATGTAGTTGTTACCTTTTTATATGTTAGCTTATAAATGTTGGCGCTAGGCTTTTTGTTGATTTTTGATTGTCCGGCGAGAGACCTATTTGATACGGGAGCTTCGCATTCCTTCTTGTCTGAAAGATTCATAACGCACATCGGAGTCCCTTCCACGATGACAAAAGATAAGTTGGATGTGTTGTTGCCGAATGGGTGCTCAATGCACGCGGATAGAATTTGTGTGGTAAAGATACGGATTGGGGATCAGGAGTTTGACTTGCAAGCATCGGTACTGCCATTGGTGGAGTTCGACGTAATCTTTGGTATGGACTGGCTCTCGGAGCAGCGAGCATGCATTGATTTCAATCAAAAGGAGGTTAAGTTAGGACTGAATACTAATCCGGAGACTACATTTGCGGTCATGAATGGGTCGAGTAAGATTTTGATGTCGGCCCTTCAAGTGATTAAGGCAGTTCGGTCTGGGGAAGAGCTGTTTGTCGTATTAGTGCAGGCTTCAATGCCTAAGCCAAGTCTGGGTAGTATTCCATTTGTGTCTGAGTATCCTGATGTGTTCCCAGATGATCTCCCAGGAGCCCCTCCTCAGCGGGAGATTGATTTTACAATTGACCTGGTGCCGGGTGCCAAACCGGTGTCACGCTCTTCGTATCGGATAGCGCCTTGGGAAATGGCGGAGCTGAAGGTGCAACTACAAGAGTTGTTGGAACAAGGGTATGTGCGTCCAAGTTCGTCGCCTTAGAGCGCACCGGTCCTCTTCGTTAAGAATAAGGATGGGAGTTTGCTACTCTGTATCGACTATCGGGAGTTGAACAAGCTTACGGAAACGAATAAGTATCTAATCCCAAGGATTGACGATCTATTTAATCAGTTGGTTGGGTCAACAGTATATTCGAAGTTAGATTTGAAATCCAGCTACTACCAATTAAGGATAAGGGAAAGAGACATCCCAAAGACATCATTCAGCACGTGGTTTGGGCATTATGAGTTCACGGTCATGCCATTTGAGTTGACCAATGCGCCATCCGTGTTTATGGATCTGATGAACAGGACATTCAGAGAGTACCTGGACCGTTTCGTGATAGTATTTATCGACGATATCTTGGTGTACTCGCGGTGTGAGGATGATCACTACAAGCATCTGCATATGGTGTTGGAGACGTTAAGAATAAATCAGTTGTATGCTAAGTTCTCCAAGTGTGAGTTCTGGTTATCCTCGGTAGCGTTCCTTGGTCATATTGTTATTGGAGAAGTGATAGCGGTGGATCCGGCGAAGGTAATGGCGATATGAGAGTGGCCTGTATTGACTACAGTGGCGGAATTCCGGAGTTTCCTGGGGCTTGTCGGCTACTACAGGCACTTCGTAGAGAACTTCTTGCGGATAGCGCTACCACTCACGACGTTGACAAGGAAGGATGAAAAGTTTGTGTGGTCGCTAGACTGCGAGCAGGCTTTTGAAGAATTGAAGAGGCGGTTGACCACGACGCCTATTTTGCGTTCGCCGAGTTGGACCGAAGGGTTTGAAATCTATAGTGATGCTTCGGGCAGTGGTTTGGGCTGTGTTCTGCTACAGCGTGGGAGCGTGATAGCCTATGGTTCACGGCAATTGAAGGTTCACGAGAGGAATTATCCGGTCCATGAATTACAGTTTGCGGCCGTGATATTTGCTCTAAAGCTGTGGAGGCACTACCTGTACGGTGTGAAGGTCGATATCTGCACCGATCATAAGAGCCTGAAGTACTTGTTAGATCAGAAGGACCTGAACTTGAGGCAGCGGAGATGGATGGAGTTCCTAGGGGACTACACCTTCGAGTTACATTATGTGCATGGGAAAGGAAATGCAGTGGTAGATGCGTTGAGTCGTAGGGCTCCTGCACGGGCCAGCTGGTTGTCGGTACATGATGAGAGTTTGGTTCGTGATTTGGAGGCATTAGAGATCTCTTACATAGACTAGTAGACTAGTGTCGAGACGAAATTGTATTGGACAGAGGTGCAGTATGACCTAGCTGATAGGGTTCGACGGGCTTTGGTTCAGGATAGCAGCATGAAGCAGATCTTAGATGAATCTTTGGATGGGTCAAATTCCCAATTTGCTGTTGAGGATGGACTGCTAAGGAGGGACGGTCAGTCGTCTATGCGTCCCTAGTGTGGATAACCTTCGAGAGGAGTTGATGTACGAGGCTCATCATACCAAGTATTCAATCCACCCGGGGAGCACGAAGATGTATAAAGTCATGAATAAGTTGTTCTGGTGGCCACGACTAAAGAAAGATGTTGCACTTTATGTGGCCAAGTGCCAAACATGTGCCTTGGTGAAGGCTGAGTGCCTGAAGCCCGGAGGTTTCTTGAAGTCGTTACATATCCCGGAGTGGAAGTTCGACGACATTTTTATGGATTTTGTGCATGGTTTGCCAAAGAAGTAGAGGGGAAATGACGCCATCTGGGTGGTCATAGATATATTGACAAAATTGTCGCACTTCATCCCGAACAGGAAGGAAGATCCGGTGGAAAAGTTAGCCAAACTCTATGTAGATAATATTGTACGATTGCGTGGCATACCCTGCAGTATTGTTAGTGACCGAGATGGACGCTTCACATCGAATGAATGGAGGTTGGTACATAGTATGTTGGGAACTAAGCTGAGTTTCAGCATAACCTTTCTTCCACAGACTGATGGTTAGACCGAGAGGGACAACAGGACGATGGAGAACATGTGGTGTGATTTTATAAGTTTTGAAAATGATCCAAACTAAACTCTCAACTAGGCAAGTGCACCTATCTAAATTTAGTATAGGAAATATCGTATTTAAACTCGGGGACCGTTGAGTATTTATACTCACAAGGAAGAGCTATTATTTTATCGATTGGAAAATTGGTTTTGCGAAAAACGAAAACGAACGTTAAAATTAAGAGGAGAAATTCGATGAATAAAAGGCTAGCACTTGATCTTGAATCCCTTTGGGCTAGAATAAAATCCACGAAATTAAAGAGCACAAGTATCTAAATTATTAACTTCGACCGCGGAGGTTCCAAAGCTACGAAGCGCCTCTCTCGAGAATACACACTCGACTAACCTTAGGTAGATCGATTAAGACCTCTCGGCCAGTCGAAAGACCTAAGCTTGCTTTAGGCGGTGAACCTCACTAATGGAGTTGACTCCAAGGCGGAAGAATTTTGTGTTCCTCTCTCGAGGGGTGCAAGAAATTCTCTTTATCCTTGAGTGATCTACTCGTATCCACAACCTCTCGGTAAATCTAGGATACGAATCTAAGCTCGAATAAACATAATTTGCAACTTATGAATTCGAAGAAAATTTAAATCAAAGATAAATCAAAGTTTAGAAAATAGAATGCTTACTAATTTGAGACAAAAATAAAAATTTTATTCCATTCCAAAGTTCATCATGATCAAGTGCTAATTGGGAAATTAGCTACTCATCATGATGGGAGAATTACATGAAAGCATAAAGAAAGACATGATTAAAGAACGACTTGAAAATAAAGGTTACACTATGAATTGAAAATGCTGGAAAAACAGTAAAGAAAATAGAATTAAGCTCACCAAAAATCTCCTCCTGAGCATCTGAAGCTGTCTGGAATTTATAGAAAAAGTTGCTGGGCGGTCACGCCCCTAGGTCATGCCCGTGACCTAGGGCGTGTCGGTCTCGGAACCGTCGTCTTCAAGTCCATTGAACGTTGGCGCGAAACCGCCAAAAGTCGTTAATTTGCGGGTCACGCCCCTAGGTCATGCCCGTGACCGAGGGCGTGTCTTGATGGTTGTAGAAAAATGGCGGGAAGCAGAAACGGCGGGAATAACTCCGGCCGTTGTTGGAAGGGTCACGCCCATAGTCACGCCCGTGACCTTGGGCGTGTCTTGAGAAAACTCCCAGCGCCTGAAACTGCAGCATTAAGTCGGCACGCCGGGATGTCACGGGGTTAGTCATGCCCGTGACAAATGGGTCACGCCCGTGACCTGTTGTGCAAATAGAAATTGCCGTAGACTGGACCAAACACTGGATGTCACGCCAGGAGTACACGCCCGTGTGATGATGGTCACGCCCGTGACCTGAGGGCATGTACTTTTAATTGACGTGGCAGATAGCTCTTCCACGCGCCGGTTTCACGCCCGTAGGTCACGCCTGTGACCTTGTCGGTCACGCTCGTGACTTTGGCGTGTACATTTGAAATTTTCCTGATTTTGTCCAGTTTTGTCTCCTGGTCAACCCTATAGACTCCAAATTGAAATTTGCAGCCCAGATTGCCCTGAAATAAGAAATTAGAAAAATTCAATAATAAAATTACAAAATATAATTATAAACTAATTAATTATTAAATAAAAATAATATAAAAACATGGACAAAATTAGAGTTATCAAATACCCCCATACTTACTCGTTTGCTCGTCCAGAGCAAACAACTTCACATGGAGAGTAGAAAAATTTTAATGCTAAAAACGAAAATTGAATATAAGAAGTAGAATGCGAAATCTTATGCTTATGCTTGTAGTAATTATTGTAGAAGAACCTACTCAGCATACAAATTAGTTTTTTAATTTTCTAAAATGTGTTTCCACTTATTATTTTTACTTCAAAGATGGAAACACGATAAATCTTCGAATCATGTTTAGGGAGAAAGTAGCGTGTTTGCTAAGATAACATTGCACAAATTGAAGATCGGGATACCCTCCAAAGAAATCCATCAATGTCGATGGTCATAGGCTTGCCCTTTCACACTCTCGCCACGGCACTAGGTTAACTTATAAGCACAAATCAGTAGGACTTAAGTAGGTTGGAATGTAGGCTTAGGTTTTTGGTTTGGAAAAACAAAGATAAATGCGATTGGTAGACACACCAAAACCTAAAGAGAGCTTGCACAAAAGAAATAAATTGAAAAACTTCGTCAATTCCTTTTTTTTCAATATGTTGAATATTTTTTCAACTTCCTCTTTTTTTTTGTTTTTTTTTTCTTTCTTCTTTTTTTTGGTTTTTTTTATTACTTTTTTTTTCTTTTTTTTGTTTATTTTTTTTTAGAGGAGAAGTGAAAAATAGAACAACTCTTGTATATTTTTTCAAAAGCCACCAAAATAAAATGGCTCCTAATCACACATAAACTGGTTTTATCTATAATTTCAAGCTCGGTTTTAGGTGTGTAATTAGGATGCTTTTTAGGCTTTGGTAAAGTGTTGGTGGAGCTATAACAAAAGGAAGGGTATAGTCTCAAGTTGGCTTAGCAAGGGTAAAACGTTAGGTACGGGTGCAAAGGCTCAAACTAGCCAAAAGAAATGCCTAAATCATTTTCATGCTAATGAGTTTAACCTATGCAAAGTCTTGAGAATAGCTAGAGGGCAAGTTCTAGACATCGAGAAAGAATACCTCTTACTTGATCCGCGAAATATCTCTCTAGTAAACTTCTACACACTCTCCTAAAATATTTTTAGATTTTACTAGTTTCTAAGTAGAAGTAAAATAAACTATTTCTACGCATTTAGAAAAAGAAAAATCTAATTGTATGCTGAATATTTAATTCTACTCAAATTCTACTAACATGTGCACTTAACTAGAAACACAGCATGACCAACAGTTCTACTACAAAATTCAAAATTCAATTAAAGCATCAAAAATTTTCTAAACTTATGTAAAAGTTCAATACCTAGAATTTCGCATGTGAGTAAATAGAGAAATAAAGATCTCCCTAATTTTGAAAATAATCCTATTTTTTTATTTTTTGTATTTTTTTGTAAAGTAAGCAAAAACAAAATTGCACAAAAGAAATAAAATCCTCTTGTTTTTTTTTTTTTTTTTTTTGAAAATTAGTATGATTTTTTGTATGTTTTGCTTGAGAAATATCCCCTCATACTTAAACAAGACATTGTCCCCAATGAAAAATAAATAAATAAAGAGAAAAGATAGGAGACTTCCCTGAAGCGGGTCATGCAGCACCAAAAAGTACCTGGAAGATAAAGCTGAAGCAAAACATATTTTTTATTTTACGAAAAAGAAAAGATACATGACAAAGGAAAAGAAAATGATAAAAAGAAAAGATACAATAGGGCGGTCTACAATCCCAAAGAAAAAGAAAGCAGGCTAATCCTCATCGCTATGCTGCCGCGGCTCCTGATAGTGCGTCCGGAGGTCTGAAAACTCACGCTCAATACGTGCCATGGAGGAGGCTTGATTTGTCGCTAGCGTGGTAAATCGACTGTCAAAACTCACAAATTGACCGTCAAAATCGGCCTGCATCGTATCTAAGCGTGTGTGAAGAGACGCAAACTGACGATCCCAATAGCTCTGAGGGCCGGGCTCGGAAGAAGGGTCCTGCGGTGGTGGAGGAATCTGGGGAGAGTGAATAGTGCCACTGGGACTGGCACCGTAATCAAGGTCAAGATCTCCACCACCGACTGCGGCGGGAATAGCCTCAAACTCTCCATCACGTCGCCGTGCTAGGCCGAGGGCCTGAAGGGTCTGGAACTGGATGACTTGCGGTGTCTGGACGCAGCTGAGGCATGGAAGAGCATCCCAAATGCCGAGCTGCTTCGCGAGGAAAGTGATGAAGTTCCCGCCGTGCACTGCTCCCAACCTCGCATTTTCGGCCTGGTGCCGAAAGAAAATTGCGAGCAGATAACCAAGGTTGAGGGGGACCCGGTAAAACATACTATATAAATATAGTAAGTTTGCCCGAGTCACCACCCCGTGGCTATCGCCGCGACCAGAAATAGTGAAGGTAAGGAGGTTGTGGAGAATACGTAAGGCGGGAGAAATGAGTTGGCTGCCTTTGGATTTCTTTGGGGTGTAGGGGGCGGTGTCACTACTGATTTCCGCCCAAAAGGCGAGAAGATTGACATCGGTCGAGAAATCAGTAATTAAATCGAGATAGGCGGGAGATTGGGAAAAAGCCTCCGAGCAGAAGCCCATGACGACATTGAGCTGGCGGATGGTGAGCTGATGCACCGTCCCACCTACGCGAAAGACGATGAAGTCGTCATTGGCCGCCCAACGATACTCGAATGAAGCCAAGAACTCAACGGTGAGTTCAAGAAAGGCATGCTCGGAAATAGAGAAGAGGGAACTCCATCCAGGGGTGGATAGAAATCCCCGTACCAAATCCGCAGCTCCAAATGTGGCGAGGATCGCCCAATCTAAGGCGCTCGCTGCGCTCCTGCTGTGTTTGGTTTTGAAATAGGAGCATGGCTTCCGCTGCGGCGGGATCCGCTGGGTGCTTCGAGGAGGAAGCGGTGGAGAGAGGGTGGTGGCGAGGCATTTTGGAAGAAGGGAGAAGAAAGAAGGATTCGGGTTAGCAAAGGGAGAAGAGAAGGGTTGGATGGTGTGGAGGAAGAAGAGGGTAAAAAGCCCTATTTATAGGGTTTTCGGGTTGGTCACGCCCCCCTGTCACGCCCGTGACAAGGGGCGTGACAAGCACGGGACAAAAAGAAAAGAGGATCCGAGGCCTCCTGCCTCGGATTCCCTGGTCACGCCCCAGAGTCATGCCCGTGACTCTGGGCGTGTAAGGCGTGTCCGATGCAGGAATCCAATGTGCTGGCATTGGATTCCATGGCCACGCCCCAGGTCACGCCCGTGACCTGGGGCGTGTCGCATTAAAAAATAACGCAAAGGAATCCGAGGCGTTGACCCGGGGTCACACCTCGGATTCGATGACACGGCCCAGGGTCACGCCCGTGACCCTGGGGCGTGTATCTGGAACGAGAAAAAAAAATTTCTCTTTTTTTTTTTGTTTTGGGCGAGTCACGACCGTGACTTGCCAGCGGTACGGGCGTGACACTAACTGTCATGGCCATGACTGGGCAGGAAGTGAAGTTTTCCAGCTGCACTTTGTCGAACGAAGTTGCGGGCTAGCCACGCCCGTGACCAATGATGGTCACGCCCGTGATAGTACCGAAAGACGAACGAAACACTGCGTTCGACGAAACCACTCTCGGGTTTCGCTCGACGAACTCAGCACGGCTCTGTCACACCCGTGACCCATAGGTCACGCCCGTGACAGAGGCGTGTACGGGGAGGAAAAAAAAATTTTATTGTTTTATTTTTATTTTTATTTTTATTTTTATTATTATTATTTTTTCTTTAAAGATTCAAATAAACGATAATAAATCAAATGTTACCGACTTGAAGAAACACGTAGACTTGACGCTCAACTCCGTCGATCGTCACGCCGAAAAAAAAATGTCCTTCAAACCTGCAAAAATTTAAGTAAAATTAAAAATAAGAAGAAAAGATAAGCATGGGGTGCCTCCCACAAGCACTTTGTTTATTGTCGTTGAGCTCGACCAAAGCGGGGCACTCGTTTATGGGTTCGAGAGGTTAATTTCCTCCCGGTACTCATTAGTAGTATCGCCGCCGAGGAATATCTTCAACCGGTGCCCATTCACTTTAAATTCGTCTTGTTCCGGGTGCGAGATAAGCACTGTCCCATAGGGACACACCTCTTTTACAATAAAAGGGCCGGACCATCGGGACTTGAGTTTGCCCGGAAAAAGTCGGAGGCGTGAATTATAGAGGAGAACTTGGTCTCCCGGTTTAAAATCTTTAGGGTGCTTAATTTTTTTATCATGATAAAATTTCGTGCGCTCCTTATAAAGTTTATTACTTTCATAAGCTAAGGAGCGCCACTCATCGAGCTCGTTAATTTGGAATTTCCGAAGCTCGGAGGACAAAGTTTCATCTAGATTTAAAAATTTAAGCGCCGAAAAGGCGCGGTGCTCATGCTCAACCGGTAAGTGACATGCTTTCCCATAGACCAATCGGTACAGCGTACAACCGATAGCGGTCTTGTACGCGGTCCGATAAGCCCAAAGAGCATCATCAAGCTTGACCGACCAATCCTTCCTACTAGTAGAAACCGTTTTCTATAAAATTTGTTTGATTTCACGGTTAACTACTTCTACCTGGCCACTTGTTTGAGGGTGATAGGGGGTGGCTAACCTATGTGTAACGCCGTATTTAGACAAAACCTTGGCGAATTGTGCGTTACAAAAGTGGGTGCCCCTATCACTAACTATTGCCCGCGGTGCTCCAAATCGTGAAAATAGTTTTTTGTGAAATTGGGTCACGACTCGGGCGTCATTAGTGGGGAAGGCTTGCGCTTCCGCCCACCGTGACACATAGTCGACCGCTACCAATATATATTTATTTCCATAGGATGTTGGTAGCGGTCCAACAAAGTCGATCCCCCATAAATCAAAAACTTCTATTTCTAAAAATGTATTTAATGGCATTTCATCACGGCGGGAAATATTACCTGAGCGTTGGCATTGTTCACAATGACTTACATGGGCGTGAGCATCCTTGAATATGCTTGGCCAATAGAAGCCTGCTTCAAGTATCTTCCGAGCCGTCCGATTAGCTTAATAGTGCCCACCGGCGGGTCCCTCATGACAATGCTTTAAAATTTGTGCGCCTTCCTCATGAGAAACACACCTCCGCACTACTTGGTCCGCACAAACACGAAAAAGAAAGGGATCCTCCCAAAAATAATTTTTCAAATCAGAAAAGAATTTCTTCTTTTCTTGATAAGAAAAACCATTGGGGAGGAGTCTCGCAACAAGATAATTTGCGAAATCGGCAAACAAAGGAGTGGGGAGGGTGACTACCTTATGAATGGCGAGAAGGCGCTCCTCGGGGAAAGTGTCGTCAATGTCCTCCTCCATGAGCTCCCCCGAATTGGGGTTCTCCAACCGCGAAAGATGGTCAGCCGCCAAGTTCTCCGCTCCTCTCTTGTCGCGAATCTCCAAATCAAATTCTTGGAGTAGTAAGATCCACCTAATCAATCGCAGCTTTGCATCTGTTTTTGCTAGTAAATATCTCAAAGCCGAATGATCAGTAAAAATAATAATTTTAGACAAAGTGAGATATGAGCGGAATTTATCAAATGCGAAAATTACGGCTAATACTTTTTTTTCGGTGGTCGTGTAATTTTCCTGTGCGGCGGTTAATGTTTTGCTTGCATAATAGATAGGATGAAAGTTTTTATTTATGCATTATCCTAACATCGCACTGACGGCAAAACTACTAGTGTCGCACATTATCTCAAATGGAAGCTCCCAATTGGGAGCGATCATGATAGGGGCGTTAATCAATTTTTCTTTAATAAGAGAAAAAGCACGTAAACAGTTTTCGTCAAAAATGAACGGCGCGTCTTTTTCTAACAAGTGGGTTAGGGGATTAGTTATTTTAGAAAAATCTTTAATAAACCGGCGATAGAAACCGGCATGCCCCAAAAAACTACGAACGGCCTTAACATTTGAAGGGGGAGGTAGTTTTTCTATAGTTTCAATTTTTGCTTTATCTACCTCTATGCCCTTACTAGAAATTTTATGGCCTAAGACCAAACCCTCCCGTACCATAAAATGGCACTTCTCCCAGTTTAAAACTAGGTTCGTGTCCTCACATCTTTGGAGTACACGGGAAAGGTTTGCCAAACATAAATCAAACGAATCTCCAAAAACGGAGAAATAGTCCATGAAAACCTCCATGATATCCTCCACTAATTCGTCAAAGATCGCTAGCATACACCTTTGGAAGGTTGCCGGCGCGTTGCACAAACCAAAAGGCATCCTTCGATAAGCGAAGGTGCCAAACGGACAAGTGAAGGTTGTTTTCTCTTGGTCCTCGGGTGCGATTGGGATTTGAAAATATCCCGAGAGACCATCAAGAAAACAATAAAATGAATGCCCGGATAGCCGTTCAAGTATTTGGTCAATAAACGGCAAAGGAAAATGATCCTTACGGGTTGCATCGTTTAATTTACGGTAATCGATGCACACCCGCCATCCGGTAACGTTTCGAGTGGGAACTAACTCGTTTTTATCATTAGGCACTACTGTTAACCCTCCTTTCTTGGGCACCACTTGGACCGGGCTCACCCAAGAGCTATCCGAAATTGGATAGATGATACCCGCATCTAATAATTTTATTACCTCGGCCTTGACTACCTCCTTCATGTTAGGATTTAGCCGGCGTTGAGGTTGAATGGTTTTGTGAGCGTGTTCTTCTAAAAAAATTTTATGGGTGCAAAAGGAGGGATTAATCCCGCTCAAATCCGTGATCTTCCACGCAATTGCGCGGCGATGAAGTTTTAAAGTATGAGATAATTTAATTTTTTCTTCATCGGTCAAGTAGGCCGACACAATAACCGGAAGTTTTGAATCCTCCGCTAAAAATAAATACTCTAAATGATCAGGCAATTGTTTTAGTTCTAGCGCGGGAGGTTCATCATAAGAAATTTTCAAACGATCACTACCAATTTCTAAAAGTTCAAAAATAGGTGCGTGCGTGATCGAGAGATTATCACTATTTTCATGAGCAATTAAATCTAAATGTTCTAAATCGACATCATGATCAATAAAAGATAAAGATTTTTCAGAAAAAAGAAAAGAGTCTTCTTCAGGAGAAGCCTCCAAATAATAACATGAGTCGTCATTTGAGAGCGAGTTTTTCATAGACGTGTCAATAGTAAAGGTAACTTCTTCATCTCCGACTCTAAGGAGAAGTTTCCCATTACTAACGTCTATAATTGCGCGCGAGGTGGCAAGAAAAGGGCGGCCGATAATGAGTGGGACCTCGGTGTCCTCTTCGATGTCAAAGATGACGAAATCTACCGGAAAGATAAATTTGTCCACTTTGACAAGCACATCCTCTATGATCCCCATAGGGAGCTTGACAGACCGATCCGCCAATTGAATGCACATTCTTGTGGGTTTATGTTCTCCTAATCCCAACTTCTTAACTAAAGAATAAGGCATTAAATTGATTGAGGCGCCTAGATCGGCTAACGCACGTTTTACTAATAAATCACCAAACAAACAGGGAATGGAGAAACAACCCGGATCGGGTAATTTCTTAGGTAATTTATTAAGTAAAACTACTGAACACTCCGCGTTCAATTGAACCGTGGAGATATCCTCAAGTTTCTTTTTATTGGATAAAAGATCCTTGAGGTACTTGGCGTATTTCGGCATTTGTGCGATTATTTCACAAAACGGTAGATTTATTTGGATTTGTTTAAACATGTCCAAAAATTTACCGTGATGTTCATCCACCCGGTCTTTTTGCATTCTAGATGGATAGGGAAGAGGTGGTTGATAAGCTTTTGGTTTATTAAAAGTAGAAGGCTTTGGCGGAGGAGAAGATGAAGAAATTATTACCTCCGTATCAACCGGAATTGGAGTAGTATCAACCGGATTTGGAGAAGTGGTTACCTCCTTCCCGCTCCGTAAGGTGATGGCTTTGGCATGCTCCTTTGGGTTGGGCTCTGTATTGCCCGGTAGCGCTCCTTGTTGACGATCAGAGAGCATTTTAGCGATTTGCCCAATTTGTGTCTCCAAACTTCGAAGAGATCCGGTGAGATTCCGGATGTTAGCATCATTTGTAGTCGTATATTTAGTGAACAATTCCTCGAGATTGGGAGCTTTGGGAGCTTGCGGTGGAAAATAGCCGGGTGGAATCGTGTTCGGCGGGCGCGCCGCGTTCCCCGGATTACTCCAAGAGAAGTTGGGGTGATTCCTTATACCCGGGTGATAGGTATTGCCAAAATTGTTACCCGGATTATAAGGTGGCCGATTCGGATTACCCATGTAATCCACATGCTCGGCAATAGTAGAAGGCTCCCAATATTGGGGCTCACAGGTAGATTTGGACGAGGAAGCAGACATCTCATTCATCTGTTTTTGCAGTTGCTCAACCTGGAGAGACAAACTTGAAACTGTATCGATTTCATACATCCCGGCCGGTTTAGGTGGTTTAGACCGAGGTGTACTCCATTGATAGGTATTCAAAGCCATACCTTCTATATGCTCTTGTGCGGCCGCCGGTGTTTTATTATTAAGCGTTCCACCGGCGACGGCATCGATATGTTGCCTAGTTTGAGAATTTAGGCCGTTATAGAAGGTTTGGATTTGTAACCAATCTGGAATTGCATGATGAGGACATCGACGAAGCAATTCCTTGAAACGCTCCCAAGTATCATATAACGTTTCCGAATCAAGTTGGGAGAAATAAGTGATATCATTGCGCAATTTAGCCGTTTTAGCCGGTGGAAAGTATTTCGTAAGAAATCTTTCCGTCATTTGAGCCCAAGTTGTGATGGATCCTCTCGGTAGAGAACCCAACCACTGCTTGGCTTTAGTGCGCAATGTAAATGGAAATAACCTTAGCCGGATGGCATCATCGGATACACCATTAATTTTAAAAGTATCGCATATTTCTAAGAAATTTGAAATATGCGCGTTTGGATCTTCATCTTGAAGCCCATCAAATTGTACATATTGTTGTACCATTTGGATGATACTTGGCTTCAACTCAAAATTATTGGGGGCAATAGCGGGGCGAACAATACTAGATTGAGTCTCGTCCAAGTTTGGACGGGCATAATAGGACATAGTCCTTTGTTCAACCGCATTTGGCTCACCCATATTGGAAGAAGCAGAAGAAGGAGATCTAGGAGAATGAGAAGAAGAACTAAATGAAGAAGGAGAAGAAGAAGGCGGTGACGGAGAGAGGATTAATGAAGGATTAGGAGTGTCTCCTAAGGATTCTGTATCTTGAAAATTCGGAACTTGAAATCGTAAGCGGTGCCGAAGGGTTCGCTCGATTTCCGGATCCAAATCAAAAAGAGGCGACGGATTCCCTCGGGTCATACACCAAAATAAAACAAAATAAATTTTTTTTTTATTTTGATATTTTTTTTTAAAAAAAGAAAATGATAAAATTAATAGATCCTTGCTTTCAAAATATCAACCAAAAAAAAACGTCCCCGGCAACGGCGCCAAAAACTTGGTGTGATTTTATAAGTTTTGAAAATGATCCAAACTAAACTCTCAACTAGGCAAGTGCACCTATCGAAATTTAGTATAGGAAATATCGTATTTAAACTCGGGGACCGTTGAGTAATTGTACTCACAAGGAAGAGCTATTATTTTATCGATTGGAAAATTGGTTTTGCGAAAAACAAAAACGAACGTTAAAATTAAGAGGAGAAATTCGATGAATAAAAGGCTAGCACTTGATCTGGAATCCCATTGAGCTAGAATAAAATCCACGAAATTAAAGAGCACAAGTATCTAAATTATTAACTTCGACCGCGGAGGTTCCAAAGCTACGAAGCGCCTCTCTCGAGAATACGCACTCGACTAACCTTAGGTAGATCGATTAAGACCTCTCGGCCAGTCGAAAGACCTAAGCTCTCACTAATGGAGTTGACTCCAAGGCGGAAGAATTTTGCGTTCCTCTCTCGAGGGGTGCAAGAAATTCTCTTTATCCTTGAATGATCTACTCGTATCCACAACCTCTCGGTAAATCTAGGATACGAATCTAAGCTCGAATAAACATAATTTGCAACTTATGAATTCGAAGAAAATTTAAATCAAAGATAAATCAAAGTTTAGAAAATAGAATGCTTGCTAATTTGAGACAAAAATAAGAATTTTATTCCATTCCAAAGTTCATCATGATCAAGTGCTAATTGGGAAATTAGCTACTCATCATGATGGGAGAATTACATGAAAGCATAAAGAAAGACATGATTAAAGAACGACTTGAAAATAAAGGTTACAGTATGAATTGAAAATGCAGGAAAAACAGTAAAGAAAATAGAATTAAGCTCCCCAAAAATCTCCTCCTGAGCATCTGAAGCTGTCTGGAATTTATAGAAAAAGTTGCTGGGCGGTCACGCCCCTAGGTCATGCCCGTGACCTAGGGCGTGTCGGTCTCGAAACCGTAGTCTTCAAGTCCATTGAACGTTGGCGCGAAACCGCCAAAAGTCGTTAATTTGCGTGTCACGCCCCTAGGTCATGCCCGTGACCTGAGGGCGTGTACTTTTAATTGACGTGGCAGATAGCTCTTCCACGTGCCGGTTTCACGCCCGTAGGTCACGCCCGTGACCTTGTCGGTCACGCCCGTGACTTTGGCGTGTGCATTTGAAATTTTCCTGATTTTGTCCAGTTTTGTCTCCTGGTCAACCCTATAGACTCCAAATTGAAATTTGCAGCCCAGATTGCCCTGAAATGAGAAATTAGAAAAATTCAATAATAAAATTACAAAATATAATTATAAACTAATTAATTATTAAATAAAAATAATATAAAAACATGGACAAAATTAGAGTTCTCAACATGCTTCGCATGTGTGTGTTGGATTTCGGAAAGCAGTGGGAAGATCACCTCTACATGGTGGAGTTTGCATATAACAACAGCTATTAAGTGAGTATTGGAATGACGTTGTTGGAACACCCTATTATTAATTTGGGTCAAGATCACTATGTCTTTAGGAAACCTGTTTTTGACCTCATTTTATAGATCTAAAGGTCCATTAGAATTGAGTCTAAGGGTTAGTAGTTAGGTTTGGAAGCTGCCCTCAAGACCAATGTTTTTTTCAGTTTGGAGACTAAGTCATTTCATCGAGCTCAGTACGACGAATCGTCGAACTCCAATTGACGATCGTTGAGTTCACTTCGACGGATCGTCGAACTCCATTCGACAATCGCTGAGCTCAACTTCAACAAATCGTCAAACTCCATTCGACGATCTTCGAGCTCAGTTCGATGATCTTGACTCCATTATTGATTCTCTATCTCTGAGCTCAGTTCGACGATAGTGGAGCTCAGATCGACGATCTCTGTTACTGTCTAAGTCCAAATCGCTGAGCTCAGTTCGACGATAGTAGAGCTCAGTTCGACGTTTTTCTGAAGAGTTAAATGACTTTCAAGATTCAAATTCAGAATAGTTAAGGAGTTATTGTTAGCAATTAATTCAGAAGATCTTATAGCCGTTTTTCATTTATTCTGGAGCAAGTTTCAAGTAATTATCAAGGAATGTTTCTTTGGACTTTCCCCCAGAAGACAATTGCAATTAAGGAAGTCAATTAATGACAGGCTAACAGATATTCTTGACAGAGGATCTTTTCTATTCAGAACATAAAGAATAGATAAGATTTTTGAATTCCTGACAAGTAGAACAAGAAGAAGTAGAGAGTGCACAAGAAAAAAAGAGAACAAAATATTCTCTGCAATAACTCTTCTCTGGAACAACATCTTTCTCAACAACAATCACTCAAGAGAAAAAGAAAGAAAGCTGTAGACATTCTCTGTCTCAAGATTCTCACAAGAACACCATCACCAAAAGGAGATCATCAAATCTGAAATCTTCAGATCCCTTTTGATTCAAGTGTTCAAGGCCATCATCATTCAAGACTCCAAACACCTAACATTTCAGCTGTTGATGAAATCATCAATTGCTGGAGATCAATTTTCTGAATGCCTATCACCCTACAGCAAAGCTTCATTTCCTGAACATCTCAAGAACTCAAGGGGAGCTTTGACAACATCATTTCCACATAGTCTTCTCAGTTGCTTTGAGAAAGAGAAGACTTCCATCACTCTCTCATCCCCACCTCTGTAAAGTGTTTTTCAAACTCCCTTCAAAAGTTTGTGTTTGGTTTTTGAGCATCTTATCAAAAGCTCATTGGTGGCAAGACACCTGATCAAAAAATCTGGTTTGGTTTTTGAGCACCTTATCAAAAGCTCATTGGTGCCCAGGACACCTGATCAACTCATCCTGCAGTGGATTCCTACCTAGGGTGGTAGAAGAGTGGATGTACCCAAGTTTAGGGGAACCACTATAGCTCCTTGTGTCTTCTGGTTGCTTGTCTTTATTTTTTGTTTCTGGCTGTGATTTGTGATTAGTTTCTTTTGTAGATTGTGATTAGATAGCTGCTGTGTTTAGATTACCTTTTGCTTCCCTATTCACTCAGTTTACAACAACTGTTGTAAAAAGATTTCAAGCACCATACTCTATTCACCCCCCCCCCTCTAGAGTATATCAGATCTAACTCGCACTTTCAATTGGTATCAGAGGGAGGTTGGTTAAACATACCACACCTTGGTGGTTGCACATGCTAACACCTGAACCCAAAGATTCCTAGTTAGATCTGCTTGTTGTAGATTTTGTTATTAGATTACTTCTTCACAAATCATGGCCCAAAACAAAGATTATGCTAGCACCAGACCTCCAGTGTGCAATCTGTCTAAGTTTGCACTTTGGAAAGCAAGGATTAGACTATACATGAATTCTATTGACGAGGACATTTTTAATTCTATTTTGACAGTTTGTCCAAGACCTCCAGAGAACACAAGAACAAATGTTGTTCCACCTCCTTCAGGAATAGATGCAGAGATCAAGAAGTGGAAGGTAGCAGATGCAAAGGCTATGAATATCTTATCCCAGACCATGTCTGATGACATTTTCCAAAAGGTGGCTGAATGTAATTCAGCAAAGGAAATCTGGGATAAACTCTCTGAAATAGTCTCAGGATCAGCTGATGAAAGAAAGGACAGAAGATCCCACCTCATCTCCCAATATGAGAATTTCAAGAAAGGAGAAGCTGAGCCAGTAGCTGAAATGTATAACAGGCTCAGTCTGATAGTCAATGAACTCAAGACTTTGGATAAAGAGATCTCACTGACTGAACTAAATGATAAAATACTAATGTGCTTCCCAAGCACTTGGGACTCAAGAATCTGGCCAATCAAGGATGCCAGAAGTCTGAATGAGATTACAACAGAAGCTCTTTTGGGCAAGCTCAAATCTTATGAGCTGCTCATTAAGAACAGAGAAGAAGAGCAGAAGGCTGCCTCACCAGCCACAAGAAAAGAAAAGACAATAGCTTTCAAAGCAACTGAAGATCAGCCTGAAGACAAAGTCACAGGTAATGATGAGCTACTTAGTTTGTTGGCCAAAAGATTCTACAAAATGGCCGGAAAGGACTTCAGGAAGAGATCATACAAAGAGCATGATAAGCCAAGGTATGATAAGTCAAATAATAAAGAAATTGTTTGCTTTGGTTGCAAGAAACCAGGGCACATTGTACCTGACTGTCCAGAGAACAAAAACAAGGACAGAAAGGATAAGAGAGAAAGAAGAAGAGATAAGGATTTCAAGAAGAATGGCAATGGCAAACACTCCTCCAGCAAGAACAAACACACCAGGAAGGGATTTGTTGCTGAATCTTGGAGTGACAAAGAAGAAGAATCAGAAACTTCATCCAGCTCCAGTGATGATGAAGATGATGCTGAAGAAGAAGGAGTTCTGCATGATGGCAATCAATGCCTCTCAACACAATTCTAATGAAGAAGAGTCAGAGTCAGACTCAGAGACTCAACTTGAAGAGGACCAGGCAATTAGTTCCTTTGATTTCAATTCTGAGGATTTTAAGTCTGAGTTTAAAGCATTATGTTTAGACTTACTAAAATCTGAGAAGGAAATTATTTCTCTCAGAAATCAATTATCTGAACATAGTATCTTAAAGTCAGAAAACCTCAAACTCTCTGAGGAGTTGGAGTGATGTAGGGAGAAGATAGCTTCACTGAAAGGTGAGCTATCAGAGGCCAATAAGCTTGAAGAATCCCTTAATGGGAGAAGTATCTGTTGGGTTTCTCTATAGGGTTGGCACAACGCTTGTGCACGCAGCGGAAAGAAAAACAACAAGAAAACCCAAAGAAATGCGGATCGAGCCATGACGGTTGAATCAAGAAGTTAGCAAAATTAGGCAAAATTACCTCGGTGGCGTTGAGTCACAACTCAACGGAGAAGCTCCAAACTTTATCTTCTTCCTAGCGACGAGTTCTACGTGGAATAGTGTCCACGTTTCTGCAGAAGTCCACACGAGCGGGAGAATGCCGAGCTTTCCGTCACACGGAAAATCGGGAAGGAGAAGACCGCACCTTTGCTTTCCCACGGACTGCTAGGTCCGCGCTAGGGAATGCAGCGCCAGCGACGATCGCTGGAGAGAAGGTGGTCAACGGAGCAAACACGGCGGCGGAACTCTTCCGGCGGCGGGATCGGGATCGGCGGAGCGAACGCGGAACTCCTTCCGTCGGGTTCGATTCGCACAGAAGAGACAGATCGCATATCTTCCCGAAACCCTAAGTGTTATATTTATACTTAAAGTATAAAATAAACTCAGGAAAATCGCTATCCACAGACCACTCGAAATTAGGGTTCAGAATCGGCGAGTATGAATCGGTGAGAATCGGCGAGAATCACTGAGCAGGTTCGGCGAGAATCATTCGGCGAGTATCACATTGGATCGGCGAGAATCAGAGTACAATACTCGACGATTCTCGCCGATCGTCGAGCTACGCTCGACGACACATAATGATACTCGACGATCATCGAGCCGCGGTCGACGACAATTGTCAAGGTAGTCGATCGTCGAGAATCAACAATTGATTCTCGACGATTCTCGTCGATCGGCGAGAATCAGGGAGACGATTCTCGCCGATCGGCGGGAATCAGAAGACCATTCTCGACCAATGTCTTTGACCCTTGGACGACGAACCTAACCAGCCCTCCAAGGCAACATTTGCCCAACCCGATGATCCTATAAGGCAACACTTTGCCCATAACCCTATTCAGGTCGGTGATTGGTAACCTTTACCAACACAGTCAGTCATCCAACTTCTCCACATCTCTTATGTGCGACCCTGCAGGCTCATATTGCGTTGGCAGTGAGATTACATGTTTGACCACTTCCAGATCATCATGGTAACTCCAACAGACTCCCACTTGATCTCGAAAGTATCAAACCAAAAACCTCACAAACAATGAGCGGCATCTAGCAATGCATCATTGCTCCCCAAGCAATAAGAGTTAATAACTCATAAGCCTTTATGACCAATGTATCAGCGTTGTCTTTGTCCCTTTGTCCCTTACATCCGGAAAGAACTAGAGGCATGGACCGTGTCACCCTCGTAATAGCTCAATCCAAGTTTTCTTGATCCAGGACGGACTTCCAGAGAATGGTGAGTCCAATATCACATATTGACTCAACCAAGCATGGCCATGCATTTCTCAGTCCAGTTCCATCAAGGGGCCCATGGATGCAACTCCTGTCATACAGGAGGACAAATTCCATATCTGCTCACACACAAACACCCAAATGATTCGTAACATGCCCAACAACCACCCTTATCATCAACCTTTCTCAAGGAAGACTTTAGATGGCATCAAAGCACGCTCTTCCTCACTTGATGAATGCTGTGACTTCAGGTCAAAGGACCACAACACCATTGTCAAATGAGACCTACTCGTGACACGATTGGATGACAATCCACAGAGTAGTCTCAGGTTGGGTCTGTCCAGTACAACTTGTTCACTAACAAGTACCCACGTGATGACTTGATATCACAATATCATGACCTGTGAGAACCAGTCATCAGTCAACATACGTGCTAGCCTTCATGTATCATCATCACCCTTAGCTTCTATGATGATACTCGACCAGGGACCTTTAAGAATGAAGCTTCAAAAAAATCATAGGCTCTCACATTCAAGTCACGTACTTGATGTCCTATGGAAGCGAACATTCTAAGGGTATCTATTATGTTAACATTTAACTATCATATATAGAAAAACTCACAATAAAAGAATTTGCCATTAATTATAAAAGAAAAACTAGGTACACAGTTCATCGTATGAACAAACAGCCAACAAAATACATATTTACATGCAATCCACAAGATCCTCGCTAGAGTTGATCGTTTAGGTATCGTATACCCATCGATCTAGTATGACCATCATGCTTTCTCTACGCGAGAGGCTTTGTCAGCGGATCCGCAATATTTTCCTCAGTCGGCACTCTGCAAATGTTTACATCTCCTCGTTCGACAATCTCACGAATAAGATGAAACCGCCAGAGTATGTGCTTGGAGCGCTGATGAGATCTAGGTTCCTTAGATTGTGCAATTGCACCATTGTTATCACAGTAGAGAACTACGGGACCAACAATGCTAGGAACTACATCAAGCTCGCCGATGAATTTCCTAATCCATACAGCCTCCTTCGCCGCATTAGCTGCGGCGATATACTCAGCCTCTGTTGTAGAATCAGCAACTGTCTCTTTCTTGGAACTCTTCCAGCTCACAGCTCCTCCATTCAGGCAAAACACAAAACCTGACTGAGACTTGGAGTCGTCTCTATCAGTTTGGAAGCTAGCATCCGTGTAACCGCTTACAACGAGCTCTTCCTCTCCACCATACACCAAGAACACGTCCTTAGTCCTTCTCAAGTACTTCAGGACATTCTTGACTGCAATCCAGTGACACTCACCGGGGTCTGACTGATACCTGCTAGTCATGCTCAAAGCAAAGGAAACATCGGGTCGAGTACATAACATCGCGTACATGATTGATCCAATTGCCGAAGCATATGGAATCAACTTCATGCGGTCCTTGTCTTCACAAGACTTTGGACACTGGTCCTTAGAGAGATTCACACCATGAGACATGGGCAAAAATCCTTTCTTGGACTCAAGCATGTTGAACCGCTTCAACACCTTTTCGATGTACGTACTCTGGGTCAAACCCAGCAACTTCTTCGATCTATCTCTATAGATCTTAATACCGAGTATATAAGTCGCTTCACCCAAATTCTTCATTGAAAAGCAGTTCCCTAGGTTGTTCTTAACAACTTTCAGGGTAGGAATGTCATTCCCAATCAACAGTATGTCATCTACATACAATATCAGGAAGACAACAATGCTCCCACTGATTCGCTTGTAAACACAAGGCTCATCTTCATTCTTGATGAAACCAAACTCTTTGATTTTCTCATCAAAACGAAGATTCCAACTTCGAGAGGCCTGTTTCAGTCCATAAATGGACTTATTCAGCTTGCATATTTTAGTGGCTTCATCTGGGGATACAAAACCCTCGGGTTGTGTCATATACACTTCCTCAAGGAGGTTTCCATTAAGGAAAGCCGTTTTGACATCCATCTGCCAGATCTCGTAGTCATAATACGCAGCAATAGCAAGCAATATCCTAATGGACTTTACCATGGCAACAGGGGAAAAGGTCTCATCATAGTCAATACCATGAATTTGCTTGAAACCTTTAGCCACCAGTCGCCCTTTGAATGTCTGTACATTCCCATCCATGTCGGTCTTCTTCTTGAAGACCCACTTGCACCCTATGGGTCGTACCCCTTCAGGTGGTTCCACCAAGTTCCAAACTTGGTTTGCATACATGGAGTCCATTTCGGATTTCATAGCCTCAAGCCATTTGTCGGAGTCCGGTCCATTCATAGCCTCTTGGTAGGTTGCTGGTTCATCATCATGATCCATAAGCAACACATTACCTATTTGAGACACGAGAAATCCATATCTCTCAGGCTCAAACCTCGGTCTACCAGATCTACGTAGGACTTGTGTTCCCTGAGCAGGTTCTCTAGCTACAACATCTTGTAGTCCTGACTCAGAATCCAATTCCGATTCATTCACTACATGTGGTTCTTGAACTTCTTCAAGCTCTACCTTTTCAGTCTTTCTTGATAAGAACTCTTTCTCCAAGAAGACACCAGTCCTTGCGACAAACACTTTGCCCTCGGATGGTAGGTAAAAGTAATACCCTTTCGTTTCCTTAGGATATCCCACCAGATAACATTTATCCGATTTGGGTTCCAGCTTGTCAGGCATTTGACGTCTCACGTATGCCTCACAGCCCCAAATTTTAATGAACGATATACTAGGACGCTTCCCAGTCCATATCTCATATGGTGTCTTCAGAACCGTTTTAGTTGGAGCGCGATTCAATGTCATTGCAGCAGTCTCTAAAGCAAAACCCCAAAAGGAAACAGGCAAGTCTGCATGACTCATCATCGAACGTACCATGTCTAACAGAGTACGATTTCTCCTCTCAGACACACCATTATGTTGTGGTGTTCTAGGTGGAGTGAGCTGTGATACAATACCACACTCTTTCAGATGATCACGGAACTCATGACTCAGGTATTCGCCACCTCGATCAGATCGGAGTGCTTTAACCCTCTTACCCAACTGGTTTTCTACTTCATTCTTGAACTCTTTGAACTTTTCAAAGGTCTCGGATTTGCACTTCATAAGATACACATATCCGTATCTACTGAAATCATCAGTAAACGTAACAAAGTAGAAATACCCACCTCTAGCTATGGAACTCATGGGTCCGCATACATCACTATGTACAACACCCAAGAGATCCTCAGCCCTCTCAGTATAACCAGTGAAAGGAGCTTTAGTCATCTTGCCTAACAAACAAGATTCGCATCGCTCAAATGATTCATAATCAAATGAGTCCAAAAGTCCATCTCTATGGAGCTTGGATATGCGCTTCTCGTTGATATGGCCCAAACGACAATGCCAGAGAAACGTAGGGTTCGAATCATTTGTTCTCAGTCTTTTATTATTTTCTACATTATAGATCAGATGGTCCAAGTTCAAAACGTAAAGACCATTAAACAATTGGGCTACAACATAACAAACATCATTCTTAAATATAGAACAACAATTGTTCTTAATTATAAAAGAAAATCCAATCATGTCCAAACATGAAATAGATATAATGTTTCTAGTTATCGCCGGAACAAAATAACAGTTATCTAATTCTATTACAAGCCCACTGGGCAAAGAAAGATGGTAAACTCCTACGGCTACAGCAGCAACTCTTGCTCCATTGCCGACGCGGAGGTCCACCTCCCCTTTACTCAGCAATCTTCTTCTTCCCAGTTCCTGCACATTTGTACAAATGTGAGAACCACATCCGGTATCCAATACCCAAGATGAAGGAGCAGAAAGGTTTATCTCTATAACGTAAACATTAGAAGCGGAAGTCATACCTCCCTTCAATTTCTGCAGACCCTCAATATACGAAGGACAGTTCCTCCGCCAATGACCAGCCTTGCCACAGTGGTGGCATTTCCCTTCCTTCACCGTGCTCTTCTTCTTTATCAGTGCTGAAGACTTGGGCTCAAGATATGACTTAGGTCCCACCTTTGTCTTCTTGGAGCCCTTGGCTTTGCCCTTGCCCTTATGCACCATCAGTATGGGGCTGGCAGGCTTGGCCTTCTTCATGTTGATCTCGGCAGTTCTTAACATGCCTAGGAGTTCGGGCAGTGTCTTGTCTATCTCATTCATGTTGTAGTTCAAGACGAACTGCTCATAACTGTCCGGCAACGATTGCAGGATCAGATCCGTGGCCAACTCTTGACCAAGAGGAAAACCCAGCCTTTCAAGGTTCTCTATATACCCAATCATCTTGAGTACGTGAGTCCCTACTGAGTCTCGAACTCCCATCTTGCACTGAAATAACGCTTTCGTGATGTCGAACCTCTCTTGACGAGCCTGCCCCTGAAACATTTTCTTGAGATGCTCGTCAATCTCCTTGCACCCCATGTTCTCATGTTGCTTCTGAAGCTCAGAGTTCATGGTGGCAAGCATAAGGCACTCGACATCCAAAGCATCATCAGTATACTTCTTATAAGTATCCTTCTCAGCACGGGAAGAGTTCCCGGTCGGCACCTCGGGGGCTTCTTCTTCCAAGACATAGAGCTTTCGCTCTTGCCTGAGAACAATTCTCAGGTTCCTATACCAGTCCATATAGTTTGTCCCGCTGAGCTTATCCTTCTCAAGGATGGCTCTCAGAGACAGCGTGGAGTGTGAAACACTTGCCATGGAATTCTACAAGAATTTATGCAGAATTAAAATCAGTACCTAAATTTCAATTACAATTTATTCTAATTAGGACTTCAATTAAAATACTCCCACTATTTTATTCGAAATGATAGCCCTCACTAACAATTCGGAGAGTTCATGCGAGCTACTCTCTTAGTGGACAAGACCCGTATTTCACCAACACAATGAGTCCGCTTTGGCGTTCCTCTCACGATTTGGTTATTTAGGTAGGCAATGCTTGCCAATTGCATCCTCATGCAATTCTTGTATGGTTGGTGAATAACTCCTTATTCGCATCCATCACATGGTGCATGCCAACCCTATGCCTCTAGGCACTCAACCTTTGAGGTCACCTAGTTAAGCTGGACCCGATGTCAACAGTGGGATATCACAATTATCCGCTCGCACCCTTACCAAGATAGATTAATGCACCTTGCTTTGGCAAGCCCACATTTCATCGATCGAGGCAGGAAGAGTGTCATCCATCGGAAGGCATCCGAACACTTAATATTAAAAGAAGGGATTTCAATTTTAGGTTAACAATTAACCATGATCAACATTTGATCAATGTGCACATCCAAAGAAAAATAATTCTAAACCACATGCATCCCTTATGTGTACATCCTTACACCATCAACAATTTGATAGAAGGAAGGGCTAAATCTGAACATCCGGAGATTTCCAAATCCTTAGATTTACATGCATTGGACAGAAGGCAAAGACAACTCAACTTAAGCAGTAGACAAGCTCATCTCTCTATGTTGGATTCAAAATCCACAACATACTCGAGGGATGGTTACTGCTAAGGAGACAATAATTTCTAACACTTAGAAATTCCACCGAAATTCCAATCGTTCTTGGCGAAGTGCCAAGACTAAATCTAGACATTTAGAACACTTCTAAATCTCTAGGTTTACACGCATTGGAATAAGACAACTTCCAAAACAACAGTCATGGCCCAACCTGGCTCTGATACCACTGTTGGGTTTCTCTATAGGGTTGGCACAACGCTTGTGCACGCAGCGGAAAGAAAAACAACAAGAAAACCCAAAGAAATGTGGATCGAGCCATGACAGTTGAATCAAGAAGTTAGCAAAACTAGACAAAATTACCTCGGTGGCGTTGAGTCACAACTCAACGGAGAAGCTCCAAACTTTATCTTCTTCCTAGCGACGAGTTCTACGTGGAATAGTGTCCACGTTTCTGCAGAAGTCCACACGAGCGGGAGAACGCCGAGCTTTCCGTCACACGGAAAATCGGGAAGGAGAAGACCGCACCTTTGCTTTCCCACGGACTGCTAGGTCCGCGCCAGGGAATGCAGCGCCAGCGACGATCGCTGGAGAGAAGGTGGTCAACGGAGCAAACACGGCGGCGGAACTCTTCCGGCGGCGGGATCAGGATCGGCGGAGCGAACGCGGAACTCCATCCGTCGGGTTCGATTCGCACAGAAGAGACAGATCGCATATCTTCCCGAAACCCTAAGTGTTATATTTATACTTAAAGTATAAAATAAACTCAGGAAAATCGCTATCCGCAGACCACTCGAAATTAGGGTTCAGAATCGGCGAGTATGAATCGGTGAGAATCGGCGAGAATCACTGAGCAGGTTCGGCGAGAATCGTTCGGCGAGTATCACATTGGATCGGCGAGAATCAGAGTACAATACTCGACGATTCTCGCCGATCGTCGAGCTACGCTCGACGACACATAATGATACTCGACGATCGTCGAGCCGCGGTCGACGACAATTGTCAAGGTAGTCGATCGTCGAGAATCAACAATTGATTCTCGACGATTCTCGTCGATCGGCGAGAATCAGGGAGACGATTCTCGTCGATCGGCGGGAATCAGAAGACCATTCTCGACCAATGTCTTTGACCCTTGGACGACGAACCTAACCAGCCCTCCAAGGCAACATTTGCCCAACCCGATGATCCTATAAGGCAACACTTTGCCCATAACCCTATTCAGGTCGGTGATTGATAACCTTTACCAACACAGTCAGTCATCCAACTTCTCCACATCTCTTATGTGCGACCCTGCAGGCTCATATTGCGTTGGCAGTGAGATTACATGTTTGACCACTTCCAGATCATCATGGTAACTCCAACAGTATCAAGCTGATGGACATCACAAGCACAGTGAACTCCAGATTCAATAGTACACTGGGCTTGGGTGCCTCATCCAGCCAACCTATAGTTCTAACAACCCCAATCAAGTTTATTTCTGATAAAGGGAAGGGAGTTGTAGAGGTAGCTAGGAAAAATTCTGATCTACCTAAGAAAACCAAGTTCCAGCAGAAATCGTCGAACGGAGCTCGACGATCGCCGAACGCAGATCGACGATCTCAGGCAAAATCGTCGAACTCAGGTCGACGATCTCTAATTCCTGAACTCTGCCACAGTCGACCGTCGAACGGAGCTCGACGATCTGACCCAAGATCGTCGAACGCAGCTCCACGATCGTCGAACAAAGATCGGAGCTCTGGAAATTCCTTCAAGGGCAAATCAAAATCCAATCCTATGGGTCGTACATCCCAAAGCTTTAACCCTTATACTGAATGGATAATACCTCCTAGGAGATATCATCCTGAAGGTTATAAGAGTCAACTTGGGATGTCTTTTATTTCTGAATTTAAAGGTTATCAACCTAGGCCCAAGGTAAACTGGGTCAAAAACAAGTGAATTATTTTATGTGCAGGTGAAGACCTATCCAACATCAAACCAACAATGGTACTTGGATAGTGGGTGCTCCAAGCACATGACAGGAAATAGGGACAACCTCACATCCTTTAAAGCCATGCTTGGACCCAAAGTCATATTTGGTGATTCAAACTTTGGACAAACTAAAGGATATGGTGCAGTCCAGATTAGGACAGTGACATTCAAGAAGGTAGCCTATATGGAAGGACTGAAGCACAATTTGATCAGCATCAGTCAGCTATGTGATGAAGGCTACCAGGTGACTTTCAGCAAAGCCTTATGCAAGATCAAGTCATAGGACAACACAACTGTGTTGACAGGTAAAAGGAAAGGTAACATCTACTTAGTAGATTTTCTTTCAACAGATGTAGACATTTGCTTGTTTAATTCTGTCTGTAGACCTAATGTTTTATGACATAAGAGACTAGGACATTTAAACCTTAGAACCATTGCTAGGCTATCCAAGGACAACCTTGTTAGAGGACTACCTTCTGGCCCCTACAAGAAGGAAGGACTCTGTATGGCTTGTCAATTAGGCAAGCAAACTAAAAATAGTTTCAAGTCACTTAATAAGAGTGATTCACCTAGAATTTTGTATCTGTTACACATGGATCTTTTTGGACCCATTACAGTACAAAGCTTAGGAGGGAAATCTTACACCTTAGTAGTTGTAGATGACTTCTCTAGATTCACATGGGTGTTCTTTCTGAGGAAGAAGTCTGATAACTTTAAGTGTTTGACAGAGTTTCTCAAATGTATACAGATTGAGTTCAATACTCGCATTGTCCTGATCAGAATTGATCATGAGACAGAGTTTGATTCTCTTCTTATGCAAGAGTTCTGTCAGAGTGAAGGGATCAGGCATACTTTCTCAGCTCCTAGAACTCCTCAATAAAATGGGGTAGCTGAAAGGAAAAATAGAACCCTTACTGAATCTGCCACTACATTGTTGTCAGATGCTCACCTTCCTCTATCTTTTTGGGCAGAGGCAGTGAACACCTCCAACTATGTGCTGCACCGAAGTTTAATACATAAACTAAAGGGCAAGACTCCCTATGAACTACTCAAAGGGATGAAACCTAAAGTTGATTATTTTAGAATTTTTGGTTGTATTTGTTACATTCATAATAATGACAAGAGATATTTAGCAAAATTTCAAGCTAAAGCTGATGAAGGAGTGTTTCTGGGATACTCCATGATCAGTAATGCTTATAGGGTTTATAATAAATCATCTCTTAAAATTGAAGAATCTGTTCACATATCATTTGATGAATCTAACATGTCTTTCAAGGAGAAGAATACTTCTACCATAGAACCCTTGCAGGTACATTCTCTTACTAAAGATTTGAACAGGTTACAGATCATTCAAAAAGAGGAAAGCAGTGAAGATGAAGAAAGAATTCAACATATTGAAGAGAAACAACTTAAAGAGCCAGTTGTTGTACCACAAGAGGAAACAACAACACAGGTTGGTGAACAATCAACACCCCCTGTTGATTTAGTAACATCAAGAGACCATCCAATTTCCCAAATAATTAGAGACATCTCAGCTGGTGTGCAAACCAGAAATCAGGTCAACCAAAACCTGTTGCACACTTGCTTCCTATCTCAAATTGAACCTCAATCCATTCAAGATGCAGAGCAAGATCCACACTGGATCACTACAATGCAAGAAGAGTTGCACCAATTTGAAAGGAACAAAGTTTGGGAACTAGTGCCAAAGCCTAAGGATCACTCCATTGTTGGAACAAAGTGGGTGTTCAGAAACAAATTGGATGATCAAGGAGTAATTGTAAGGAACAAGTCAAGACTAGTTGCTCAAGGATACTCTCAAGAAGAAGGAATAGATTATGACCAGACTTTTGCACCAGTTGCAAGGTTGGAAGCAATCAGAATCTTCTTAGCTTATGCAGCACACAAATGCTTCAAGGTATATTAGATGGATGTAAAGAGTGCATTTCTAAATGGAGACATCAAAGAAGAAGTCTATGTCAGACAACCTCCAGGTTTTATCTCTCCAATCCATCCTGATTATGTTTTTAAATTGAACAAAGCATTATATGGTCTCAAGCAAGCTCCTAGAGCATGGTATGAGACCGTAGCATGCTTCCTTCTGGAAAATGAATTTATAAGGGGTAGAGTAGACCAAACTCTTTTTATTAGAACCCATAAGTCCCATACCCTACTAGTACAGATTTATGTAGATGATATTATCTTTGGTTCTACTGATTCAAATCTGTGCAGAAAGTTCTCCAACCTAATGCATTCTAAATTTGAAATGAGTAGCATGGGTGAGCTATCCTTCTTCCTAGGATTGCAAGTCAAACAACATGCTGAAGGCATCTTTATTTCTCAAACCAAGTATGCAAATGAATTGGTTAAGAAATTTGGTATGTCTGAAGCATCTTGTATGAAAACACCTATGCCTACCAATGTTGTATTGGATGCTGATGAACATGGGAAACCTGTTGATCAGACAACATATAGAGCAATGATTGGCTCTTTACTGTACCATACAGCTAGTAGACCAGATATACTGTTTGCTACATGCATATGTGCTAGATTCCAAGTGAGCCCTAAAGAGTCACACCAAACATTAGTAAAAAGGATTCTCAGGTATGTTAAAAGTTGTCCAAATCTAGGTCTCTGGTATCCAAAAGATTCAGCATTTGAATTAACTGGATTTTCTGATGCTGATTATGCTGGATGCAGAATTGACAGGAAAAGCACCAGTGGAACTTGTCAGTTTCTTGGTGACAGACTTGTCTCTTAGTTTTGCAAGAAACAAACATTTGTGTCAACCTCAACTGCTGAAGCTGAATATATGGCTGCAGGTAGTTGTTGTTCACAAATATTGTGGATGCATAACCAACTCCTAGACTATGGCTACAACTTAGAGAAGTCAAAAATCTTTTGTGATAACACCAGTGCTATTTCTATAGCTCAAAATCTAGTCCTCCATAGTAGGACAAAACACATAGAAATTAGGCATCATTTTTTAAGGGATAATGTTGAGAAGAATAAAATTGAACTTCAATATATCCCAACTGATTTACAAAGGGGAGATATTTTCACCAAACTCTTGGATGAAAAGAAACACACCTTCTTCCTAAATCAGTTAGGAATGTTAGATGGAGGAAGTCTAAAATAAGTTCCAAGATTTTGAAACTTTAAAAATTGACCAAGACTAGGCAAACATCTTGATTTTTCTAGTGTCTAGAATGTATTTCTAGTCTCTGAACTGCGCTCGACGATTTTCCCCCCGATCGTCGAACGGAGATCGATGCTTTCCGAAATCGTCGACCTGAGTTCAGCGCTTCTCAGATAGTCTGAACTATCTCTCCAGGTCAACGATCATCGAACGACGCTCGATGATTTTATTCTCTGAACTATCGTCGAACGGAGCTCGACGCTCTCCAATATCGTCGAACGGAGATCGACGATATTGAAGACCTTTCAGATTCCTTTAGCACCACTGATCAGGTTTTTCAAGACATTCTGGAACTGTTCAAAGAGCAAAAGCTTGTTATCATCATGTCCATCAGAATCAAGCTACCTGCAGATGAAATTAAAGAGTGGGTGTATACTGCCCACAACCAGGACCAAAACACAGTGGTTGGTTCAATTTCTGGAACCCAGGTACCTTTGACACCAACCATTCTGACAGAGGTTTTTGAATTAAGTTCTGGAAGAGATTCTGCTGAGTTGTCTGGAGAAGAATTTTCTGATTTACTTGCAAGAATGGGTCATTCTGATGCAAACCCTAACAAGCTGCTGAAAAAGAACCTAGCTGTGGAATATAGATTCTTAGCTGATGTAGTGGGAAAAGTCTTGTTGGCCAAGCATTCAGCCCATGATACCATCTCCAGGTATAAGCTGTGCTTGATGGGAGCTCTAGTGGATAAGAAACAGTTAAACTGGGGAGAGATCTTCTTTGACCTGATTAAGAAGAAAATAAATAAGAACTTTGTAAATTATGGAAGGATTCTAGGGCTGTTTCTCCAACACAGATGCCCTGCCCTGCTAGTCTCATCTGGGATGCACATCAATGCCTCAAAGAGGCTGTCCTGTGCCCTGTTTGGCAAATGGGACAGGCAGATAGTGAAGCCCAGCAGGCCTTCTGCAAGCACCACTTCAGGCACAAGGACTGTAACAGTCTCTTCCCCTCAAGTCTCTGCCCCTGCAGAAGACTTGCCTGCTGCTTCTCCTCCTCCTCCTCCTCCAACTCTTATTTCATCTCCTCTAGTCACCTCCACCATTCAAACTTCATCCATCATCATTATTTCCAGCCCATCTCCTACATCAATTCCATCTCCAATCCCAACTCTTCCAATAACAGAAGAAATCTTCCACCCATTATATCACTACCCTCACCCAGACATTGCCACATCATCCAACATTCCATCATTCAATCTTCTAGATGATTCTTTCATGGATGACTCACCTTCATCCCCTCCTGATCTACCCTCCTCATCCACATCTTACCAACAACTTCTGCAAGATATCATTGATCCACCCTCTTTCACACCTTCTATCTCCATACCACTTTCTTCCATTTCCACAATCCCCACACCTCAACCTTCACTTCTACCATCCACCAGCTCTCCACCATCATCACCAGTTGCTCCACCATCCTTCTCTACCTCTGCTCAAGTCCCTGCTGAGAAAGTAGATATTCCTGCCTTGGCTGACAAACTATATGAGCTGATAGCCCCCAGGCTCTCACTTCTGTTGGAGACCTCCTTGGCTCCACTACTCAAGTCAATTGCAGACTTATCTGTCAGGCTCTCTTCCAACTTTCCTCCTCAGGCAATCCCTTCATTTGGGTGCCTTGATCCAGCTTTCTCTGAATCTAGGCAGGGGGAGATGCCTCATGAAGATGTGAGATTGCCTGCTGCTGCTGCCATTTCTTCAGTTCCTGCTGCTGTTGTTACTCAAGCTCCAGTTTCACCACCCCCACAGGTTACAGTTTTCTCAGTGGACCTCAGGTCCTTATTATCAGTTTTTGACTCAATTTACTTCAGCTGTCTTCTAGTGAGTAATGCAGTCCAGCCCTCAGAAGATCTCTCCAAGGCCATTGTGCCCTTCTCAAGCTGTGATACCAGCCTATATGAGCTAATGCAGTCCAGCCCTCAGAAATTCCCTACATTCTGCTGAGCCTTCTGTTTCCAGTGATGTTGCTGCTACTCCTACTGTGAACAATGTTGATGTTTCTATTTGTTCTAATGTGATGATGTTTCAGTTTCTGAGGATATGCAGACAGAGGCATATGATTTTGAGCCTACTGTTATTGCTGATGTTATTCCTGCTATTATTACTGATGCTGAGGTTCCTGTATATGAAAGTATTTTCTCTGAATCTGTTGCTACCCCAGCTGCTGTTGTCTCTACTGCTGCTATATCTTCTGAAAGTATTGCTCCAAAAAGTTTTGTATCTGTTGTTACTACTGCTGCTGCTACAACTTCTGACAGTATTATATCTATTGTATCTGCTGCTGCTACAATGGTTGTCACTGCTGTTTCATCTGCTCCAACCCAACTTCAGAAAGATTATCTGAAAAAGATTGATGCCTTATATGATGAGCAAAGCTCTGAAAGTGATGAATATAGGACTGATTCTGATGATTCCTCAGCCACTATTGCAAGAAAAAGAAAGGCAAGGAGCAAGGCTATGAAAAGAGTTCCCCCAGCCAAAGTCAAAGATACAAAAGACATACCTTATTACATTCTTCATGATTGCCCCATTACTGAACATTGGATGCAATATTCCAAGAATCAACTTAAGGCTATGAAGAAGAAGAGGAAATATGAGAAAGGATCTTCTCAGTTTCATCATCCTCCTCCACCTCCTCCTCCTGATGCAGGTGCAGGTGGAAGCTCAGCTGCTCATCCTTCTGCTAGAAGTCAAACCCCCTATCAGCCTCATGCAAGATCTCAATATAGGGGAGGCCAATCCAGAGGTTCTCAATCTAGGAGAGGAAATTATAGAGGAAGCCAAAGGGAATTCAAGTCTACTCCAAAGGCTATTCAAGGGAACACCCTTACTCAAGGGAAGGACAAGCTTCATCAGATACACCTTCAGATCCTTTTCCCTACAAGCTGAAAGAAGTAATCTCATCCAGAGCTCCTCAAGATAATCCTTCCAACAGATATGAACCTCCAGTGCCCTTTGAGGATCCAGAAAATAATCCTACTGCATGGACTGCCAGAATGAAAGAATTAGCTGCCTTAGATCAAAATAAGAAAGCCAGAGAGCAAGGCATGGACACCTCAAGCATTACTACCCTATCTGAACAAAGGAAACAGGAACTTGAAAGATATGCCTCCAACAAATTTTTTGATTCTGAAAGCTACATGAAGCTGCACCCTGAAGCTGTGGTACCAAGGTCTAAACAACAAACTTCTCTAGTTGCAGCTGATGACAGAAGTGTTGAATTCTGTGAAGTGAAAGTGGGTGAATGGAAGGCTTGGGAAACCTATCCGCGCGGACTACGCGGACAGGGTTGGCGGACTGCTAGGTCGGCAGGGATGTTGCAGGCGGTTTGCTCTGTGGCGGCCTGGGCGGTCTGTTCGCGCGGACTACGCGGACAACAGCGGCGGTCTGACAGGCCAGTGTATGCTCAGCAGGCGTTTTACTCCCAGGAAGTAACCGGGCGGACAGGAATGTTATCCGCGGAGTCCGGCAAGAAGCGGACTGAAGAACTGGAGCTCGGCAGACCGGTTTGGCAGATGCCTTGGTCTTGCTCTAGTGAAGCGGCAAGTGGAAGCCGCGGAGACCGCCGGTCAGCGCGGACAGGAACTGGAGGTCGCCCGGTATGGCGGGCTAGATCCAGTGTCCGCCAGTAAGTGCGGACTGGCCCTTGTGGCCAGCGGACTGGACTTGGTGGGAACTGAACCAAGTCCAGGATGGCTCAGTCCGGGGAGATCGCGCAGTGGAGCGCGGGCTGGTTTCTCAGTCCGACAAGCGTAGTAGAAGTGCTGTTGCCTTGTTTGCTAGCTTGGGGATATGCGGACTGGAGAATTGCTTGTGCAGGAGCGTGCGGGCTGGAGCCGGAGTCCGCTGAGTTCGGTTTAGCCTTGTGACGAGGTAATGGACTCAGGAGTTGCGGACTGGAGTCTGCTGTTAGCGGACTGGATTGGCGTGTCCGCTAAGTCCGGAGGTGCCTTGGCAATGAGGCAATGGACTTGGGATATGCGGACGGAAGCCGGGTGTCCGCTGAGTCCGGCAGGTGTCTTGATGGCGAGGCTGCGGGCTCGGGTTTTGCGGGCTGATGCCTTGTCCGCAGAATGGCGGACACGGCTATTGTGGAGTCCGGCTATGGTGGTCCTGGCTTGGTCTCTGGCGGCAAGGCGGGCTGGATATTGGAGTCCGGCCTTGGAGAAGCTGGGGCGGACTGGCTATCTGCACAGGAGCGGCGAACTGGAAGGTGTGTCCGCGGGCTGAGCGGACACACTTGTTCTAGCTGCGGGTTGTGGCGGTGATCCTATCGGTCAGGGCGGTGACCATACTCATCGTCGTGCCTATAAATAGGACTCATGTCACATCAGGAAAAAGAACCTAGACCGAAGTAAGTGAACAGTAATTGAGCTCGCGTAAGTTGCTGCGGTCTGGACTTTGTGTCCGCGCGGATAGAGAGTTGACCCGGTTGTGCTGTGCAGGTTGTGCGGATAGCGCTGGAAAGCCAGGACTTGGCTCTGATTGCGGTCAGGGATAGTGCGGACTCTGCGGTTAAGCAACAGGCGGTAAACAGCAGGTCGCGGATAGCGACCAGGCGGTCTTCTCTTTGGCGACTTGGTTCGGGGTTCAGGAAGTCGCCTGCTTCAGGCGGACTGTTCCATTCGGTGACGCAGCTTGTGCGGTCTGGCGGCGTGCAGACCGGCGGTGAAGAGCTAAGCATTGGAATAAGGGTGAGTCCGCGCGGCTTGGGTTGCGGTCTGGCGACCTGGCGGACTGGGCGGACTCCACAGCAGTAGGTCGGCGGCTTGTTGATTGAGTCCGCGCGGCTTGTTTTTTGTTCTTGTCTTTGTAACTGTCTCTGCTCTCCCGGTGTTGGTTGTTTGGTGAAGCATGTCTCGCCATGTATGTCTCGCCTTGTAAAGAAGTTTGCTCTTGATCAATAAAGAAGCTTGTGCTGCATGTGTTGCTGGTTGTTACTGCTTTATTGAGATAACCCCTGCTAACTCCACGATCCGGGAAGACTTTCAACATTATAAGTGGGCGTATTCTCCTTCGGTTTGTTGAGTTTTCAACAGGGTATCCAAGGGGGCGTCTGCGGTTTGTTGAATTTTAACATGGTATCAGAGCCAGGTTGTTGGAGTGGTCAAGAAGTGCTCAATGAAAGTAGTTTCTCGTCTGTAGAGGAAACCAGTGGTAGAACCATGGCAGTGGAGGATGCAAGTTGTCTTGGTATTGATCTTCTTACAGAGACGAACTGTGAACGGTGGAAGTCCTGTATGAAGAGCTTTATTCTTGGCGAGGACCTTTGGGAGGTTGTATGCGGAGCAGGAAGACAAGAGGATACTGCTGGCAATGCTGAGGCGATGAGAGCTTGGAAGGAGGCAAATGCGAAAGCGGAGTCTATTCTCAGGCAGGTGATCTCATCGGAGCTCTTGGACCACATCAGTTGATGTCGGTCAGCTGCGGAGGTCTGGACTTCCCTTGATGGGTTGTTCAGGAAGGAGGTGAAGGTTGCTGCGGAAGATGGTCCCTCTACTTCATATCAGGAAGAAAGGAGTTGTTCTCCTAGGCGCGATAGGAAGAGGAAGGAAGGACCAAGGTGCTATAAATGCAAGCAGCAAGGTCATCTTCGGAAGGAGTGCAAGGTTGTCTTGCTCTCGGCGAACGTAGCTCTGGTAGGGAGGAAGGAGAAGAACGTAGTTGTGATTTCAACTAGTTCTGGAGTTGATCGGAGGAATGCCAGTGATAGTGCAGCTATCTGGCATGAAAGACTGGGGCATGTAGGGATGGACAAGCTGAAAGCAATGGCGGAAAGAAGACTCGTAAGAGGATTGCCTAGATTGTCATCCTATGGCGATGGTCGGGGGTCTGCGGGATGTCAGGAGAGTGGAGCCTATCGCTTCATGGTCGACAAAGCACAATCCAGATGTATTGCACCATTGGCGGTTGTCCATTGTGCTCTGGTGGGACCGACTGTCACGGCCAGTCTTGGAGGCAGCAGGTTCATGCTGATATTGGTTGATGACTATTCTGGGTATACTTGGGTATACTTTATGAAGACGAAGTCCAGCATGGTACGCTTGTTTGTGGAGTTCAAGAAGCTTGTCGAAGGCCAGCTCGGCCGGAGGATCAAGGTGTTGAGGACAAGTATCGGTGGTGAGTTTGGCTCAACCGAGTTCTCACGCTTTTGCAGGAAGCAAGGGATCCGGATGGAGCCTTCTTGTGGACATACTTCACAATAGGGTAGTGTTGCAGCTCGGATGATCCGTTGGTTAACGGAGACCTGCAAGTGTTGGCTTCAGAGTAAAGGCGTTCCGAAGGCTCTTTGGGCGGAGGGAATAGCCTGTGCTGCTCATGTCATCAACCGGATGCCTCTTAGTCCGATCATAATGAAGACTCCTTATGAGCTAATGTTCGGAGTGAAGCCCTCAGTGAAGCACCTTCGGGTGTTTGGATCTACCTGCTATATACACACTCCGGGTGCTCTCAAAACAAAGCTAGTCTTTGTTGGGTATGATGAGCAGAGAAGAAGATGGAGGTGTATGGATCCTGCGAAGAAGAAACTCATAGTGTCGAGAGACATTGTTTTTGATGAGTTGACGTCGTATTGGGGTAGCTCTTATGTGGAGCTAGAGATAAGCAGGTCAGATGGTGGGCTGAAGGAGGCTGTTGCTAAGGAAGTGGAGTTGCCTGAGTCACCAGGTGCTCCAGGTTGTTCTAGCTCCAGGGCAAAGGCGTCAGAGTCAGGAAGAAGGGGGAGCGATGCTCCAGGACCTTCTGGCTCGAAGGCGGAGGCTTCCGGTTCAGGAAGCAAGGGGAGCGATGTTCCAGGCAGTTCTTGTTCAAGAGGGGAGTCTTCTGGTTCAGGTAGTAGGGGGAGCGTTGCTCCAGATGCTTTTGGTTCCAGTAAGGAGGCGTCTTGTTCAGGGAGCAAAGGGAGCATTGTTCCGGGTTTGCCTGGGAACGGAGCTGGTTCACAAGCAGCGGAGGTGGTTAGCCATGATCAGGTTCTTCGGAGATCGAAGAGGATCAGTAAGCCACCAACTCGATATTGTGAAGGGAACACGGTGGACTTGGTCCCGTGTTTCCTTGTTAGCCCTCAGGTCGAGCAAGGTACTTCTGGCTGTGATGACCCCACTAGAATCAAGGAGGTGGTTGACACCAAGTATGAAGAGGTGACTTCTCTCAGAGGCAACGAGGCTTGGGCTTCTGGGTCCAAGGAAGTTGGTGATACTCCTGTGATGCATGAGTGGAGGTTGAAGCTGAAGAAGGCAGAGGGAAGCATGGCTCCTTTTGGGAGATGCTGGAGGGCTCCCTCATGGTCCATGATATGCGGGGCGAGGACTATGTCTTGGACATTTCTTCGTAGATGCTATCAGAAGGACCAGGTGCAAGGTTACGGGAGCTGCTGGAGTTATTCACCACTTCTCACTTCAAGGGGGAGTGTTGAATTCTGTGAAGTGAAAGTGGGTGAATGGAAGGCTTGGGAAACCTATCCGCGCGGACTACGCGGACAGGGTTGGCGGACTGCTAGGTCGGCAGGGATGTTGCAGGCGGTTTGCTCTGTGGCGGCCTGGGCGGTCTGTTCGCGCGGACTACGCGGACAGCAGCGGCGGTCTGACAGGCCAGTGTATGCTCAGCAGGCGGTTTACTCCCAGGAAGTAACCGGGCGGATAGGAATGTTATCCGCGGAGTCCGGCAAGAAGCGGACTGAAGAACTGGAGCTCGGCAGACCGGTTTGGCAGATGCCTTGGTCTTGCTCTAGTGAAGCGGCAAGTGGAAGCCGCGGAGACCGTCGGTCAGCGCGGACAGGAACTGGAGGTCGCCCGGTATGGCGGGCTAGATCCAGTGTCCGCCAGTAAGTGCGGACTGGCCCTTGTGGCCAGCGGACTGGACTTGGTGGGAACTGAACCAAGTCCAGGATGGCTCAGTCCGGGGAGATCGCGCAGTGGAGCGCGGGCTGGTTTCTCAGTCCGACAAGCGTAGTAGAAGTGTTGTTGCCTTGTTTGCTAGCTTGGGGATATGCGGACTGGAGAATTGCTTGTGCAGGAGCGTGCGGACTGGAGCCGGAGTCCGCTGAGTCCGGTTTAGCCTTGTGACGAGGTAATGGACTCAGGAGTTGCGGACTGGAGTTTGCTGTTAGCGGACTGGATTGGCGTGTCCGCTAAGTCCGGAGGTGCCTTGGCAATGAGGTAATGGACTTGGGATATGCGGACGGAATCCGGGTGTCCGCTGAGTCCGGCAGGTGTCTTGATGGCGAGGCTGCGGGCTCGGGTTTTGCGGGCTGATGCCTTGTCCGCAGAATGGCAGACACGGCTGTTGTGGAGTCCGGCTGTGGTGGTCCTGGCTTGGTCTCTGGCGGCAAGGCGGGCTGGATATTGGAGTCCGGCCTTGGAGAAGCTGGGGCGGACTGGCTATCTGCACAGGAGCGGCGAACTGGAAGGTGTGTCCGCGGGCTGAGCGGACACACTTGTTCTAGCTGCGGGTTGTGGCGGTGATCCTATCGGTCAGGGCGGTGACCATACTCATCGTCGTGCCTATAAATAGGACTCATGTCACATCAGGAAAAAGAACCTAGACCGAAGTAAGTGAACAGTAATTGAGCTCGCGTATGTTGCTGCGGTCTGGACTTTGTGTCCGTGCGGATAGAGAGTTGACCCGGTTGTGCTGTGCAGGTTGTGCGGATAGCGCTGGAAAGCCAGGACTTGGCTCTGATTGTGGTCAGGGACAGTGCGGACTCTGCGGTTAAGCAACAGGCGGTAAACAGCAGGTCGCGGATAGCGACCAGGCGGTCTTCTCTTTGGCGACTTGGTTCGGGGTTCAGGAAGTCGCCTGCTTCAGACGGACTGTTCCATTCGGTGACGCAGCTTGTGCGGTCTGGCGGCGTGCAGACTGGCGGTGAAGAGCTAAGCATTGGAATAAGGGTGAGTCCGCGCGGCTTGGGTTGCAGTCTGGCAACCTGGCGGACTGGGCGGACTCCACAGCAGTAGGTCGGCGGCTTGTTGATTGAGTCCGCGCGGCTTGTTTTTTGTTCTTGTCTTTGTAACTGTCTCTGCTCTCCCGGTGTTGGTTGTTTGGTGAAGCATGTCTCGCCATGTATGTCTCGCCTTGTAAAGAAGTTTGCTCTTGATCAATAAAGAAGCTTGTGATGCATGTGTTGCTGGTTGTTACTGCTTTATTGAGATAACCGCTGCTAACTCCACGATCCGGGAAGACTTTCAACATTATAAGTGGGCGTATTCTCCTTCGGTTTGTTGAGTTTTCAACAGGGTATCCAAGGGGGCGTCTGCGGTTTGTTGAATTTTAACAAGAAGATCAAAGAAAGAGGCTCTGAATCCAAATAGAGAAATCAAACTTATAAAGAGCAAGGAGAAAGAATAATTCTGTAAGGTGACAATTATTCTGATTTATGATCTGTCTGAGATATATCTGTGCTTCTGCAATGCTTTGTTTATTGCATTTCTGTATTGTTGCTTTGTATGATGTTTTTAAATTCTCCAATTTCTGTAAATAGTAATCCTAACCCAAATAGGGGGAGATTGTTGGAACACCATATTACTAATTTGGTCTGTGCTCAGTACGACGAACCGTCAAACTCCAATCGACGATCGTTGAGTTCACTTCGACGGATCGTCGAGCTCCATTCGACGATCACTGAGCTCAACTTCAACAAATCGTCGAACTCCATTCGACGATCTTCGAGCTCAGTTCGACGATCTTGACTCCAGTATTGATTCTCTATCTCTGAGCTCAGTTCGACGATAGTTGAGCTCAGATCGACGATCTCTGTTGCTGTCTAAGTCCAAATCGCTGAGCTCAGTTCGACGATAGTAGAGCTCAGTTCGACGTTTTTCTGAAGAGTTAAATGACTTTCAAGATTCAAATTCAGAACAGTTAAGGAGTTATTGTCAGCAATTAATTCAGAAGATCTTATAGCCATTTTTCATTTATTCTGGAGCAAGTTTCAAGGAATTATCAAGGAATGTTTCTTTGGACTTTTCCCCAAAAGACAATTGCAATTAAGGAAGTCAATTAATGACAGGCTAACGGCTATTCTTGACAGAGGATCTTTTCTATTCAGAACATAAGGAATAAAAGATAAGATTTTTGAATTCCTGACAAGTAGAACAAGAAGAAGTAGAGAGTGCACAAGAAAAAAAGAGAACAAAATATTCTCTGCAACAACTCTTCTCTGGAACAACATCTTTCTCAACAACAATCACTCAAGAGAAAAAGAAAGAAAGCTGTAGACATTCTCTATCTCAAGATTCTCACAAGAACACCATCACCAAAAGGAGATCATCAAATCTGAAATCTTCAGATCCCTTTTGATTCAAGTGTTCAAGGCCATCATCATTCAAGACTCCAGACACCTAACATTTCAGCTGTTGCTGAAATCATCAATTGCTGGAGATCAATTTTCTGAATGCCTATCACCCTACAGCAAAGCTTCATTTCCTGAACATCTCAAGAACTCAGGGGGAGCTTTGACAACATCATTTCCACATAGTCTTCTCAGTTGCTTTGAGAAAGAGAAGACTCTCATCACTCTCTCATCCCCACCTCTGTAAAGGGTTTTTCAAACTCCCTTCAAAAGTTTGGGTTTGGTTTTTGAGCACCTTATCAAAAGCTCATTGGTGGCAAGACACCTGATCAAAAAATCTGGTTTGGTTTTTGAGCACCTTATCAAAAGCTCATTAGTGCCCAGTACACCTGATCAACTCATCCTGCAGTGGATTCCTACGTAGGGTTGTAGAAGAGTGGATGTACCCAAGTTTAGGGGAACCACAATAGCTCCTTGTGTCTTCTCGTTGCTTGTCTTTATTTTTTGTTTCTGGCTGTGATCTGTGATTAGTTTCTTTTGTAGATTGTGATTAGATAGCTACTGTGTTTAGATTTGCCTTTTGCTTCCCTGTTCACTCAGTTTACAACAACTGTTGTAAAAAGATTTCAAGCACCATACTCTATTCACCCCCCTCTAGAGTATATCAGATCTAACTCGCACTTTCAGACGCCTTTCGAGGCCTTGTATGGGAGAAAGTGTCGTATGTCGTTGTCTTGGTTGGAGACAGGTGAGCCGAAGTTATACAAACATCAAGCGGTGGAAGACGCCACTTCAATGATATGTATAATTCAGGAATGGTTGAAGATCGCTCAGGACAGGCAAGCAAAATACAATAACGCCAAGCATAGGAATGTGGAGTTCGGTGTTGGCGACTCGGTGTATGTTAAAATCAAGCCGTTAAAGGGTGTCTCGCGGTTTCGACGCTTGAAGAAGCTGAGTCCGAGATACCTTAGACCGTTTGAAATCCTGGAGTGGGTTGGCGAAGCAGCGTATCGATTGAAGCTGTCAGTGGAGTTGAGTGGGCTTCAGGATGTGTTCCACATATCAGTGTTGCGGAAGGCGGTGAAAGACCCTTCGCAGGTCGTTGCGGTCGATCAAGTGTCGGTTGATTACAGGTTGACAGCAAAGGTCAAGCCAGTACGCATTGAAGACTTTGAAGTCAAATGACTCCGCAACAAGGAAATCTGAATGGTTAAAGTCCGTTGGGATAACTGCGAACATGAGGAACTTTCATGGAAACGAGTACAGTCTATGTTGGATGAATACCCCGACTTATTCCACTCAGGTAACATTTAAATTTTGTGTACCTTTACATAATTTCGGGATGAAATTCTTTAATGGAGGGAGATTTGTAACGCCCCAAAAATCGTAATCGAACTGGTCGCGTCCTAAGGAATTTTTGGTGCCTAAAGAGGGGTACACGGCCTGGGACATGGGCGTGTCCAAGGCCGTGTCTTTCTCTGTGTTGGTCGGCTGTGTCCAGAAAAGGACACGACAGGAAACACGTCTTTGAGCAGTAGCGACACAGGCGTGTTAAGCGTGACACGGGCGTGTCAAGCGTGACACGGTCGTGTCAACCATGACACGGGAGTGTTCATACCCGTGTCCCCACCCATGTTCGCCAAGGGACGTGACGGTTGGCGTGGCGATTATTTGTAACATGCCGCTAGGACACGGGCGTGTCATGACCAGACACGGGCGTGTCAGGTTGAGACACACCCCACAGGTGTGTCTCGAGGTGTGTCTCGACCCGTGTCCTTTTCTGTGCTCGACAATCGTGCCTGGATCAGGGCACATGGCCTGGGACACGGCTGTGTGCAAGGCCGTGTTCGCCCCAGGATTGAGAAATTTTGGGCGAATCTGAGCTGTTCATTTTCTTTAAACTAGATCTAACGGCCCAGATGTGGTCCTATCTTTTTATGTCCGGGTATTGAGGATTAATTCCTCATTTTCTTTTAAAGCATTCTCTTTCTAAGGAGTTAGAGAGAGGAGAGAGTAAGGAGGAAGGAAGAGGTTGAATCCGGCCGCCAGCGGAGCATCAGAGCACCGAATCAAGAACCGAGAACAAATCCGCGGAGGAAATTCTCTTGTGAAGCTTTCCATCCGGATAGATTCCCATGGCGCACAAGCGAACTACAAGTGTAACGATTCTCTACTTGAGCATGTGAAGCTCTCTTTCTTTTGCATAACGAAACCCACTCCCGCGAGTGTGCGGTGAGTGTGCGTTGTTCCTTGGGATAGATATGAATAGTCCCCCTTGTGTTGCATATATAGTCCGGAATCGAACTACGGACATAGGCATTGTGTGTGAATCCTACCCGGACGTGTTGGTCTGGATCGGTGATGTTGCATATTGTATGGTTTGCCGGAGAAGACTCCGTTCTTTGTATTTTCGGGTTTCTACACGGTAGATTACAACAGGGATCCTTGGGGATTAACTCCAAGGCGCACACTGAAAACTGAGCGGAAACGTAGTTCTGCTAACTTGGTGGTCGGGGAGCAAGCCTTATACATAACTGGGTTATGTGATGTTTGGGAATGTTTTGGCATCCGAGAGAAGCTTGGCCCGCGCGTACGTCTTAAAGTGACTAGGCGGAGTGAGCAACGGGCAAGTGGAATCGGACCTGAGCTATGTGGTTCGGTTCTAGAGACCCAAAAGAGGGACTGGACGTTGGCATAGTAGGGAGTCTTAGACAGTGGTCAGAAAGACTAAAATGCTCACAATGTTGCCATCCCGGCGATGGTGGTGAAGCCACGGAATTGACCGGATTCACTGTTAATGTGCCCTGAATGCGCGGGGTGTTTGGCCGTGTGAGCCTACACCTGTGGCGAAGTATGTTTGCACTTTTTTGTTTAGCTGGGCTAATGAAATGCAGCGAAGGAGCACTGCCGTCTCGAGTAAGGGGCGGGGTCGTTATAATTTGGTCAGCTTTAGCTGACCGTTGCTTTGTTTGCCACCGTGCGCTGGAATGTTGCTTGCAGGTGCTGCGGAGCCAAGTACCAAATAGCGAGCTGAATCCCATGTTGCTGAGCTGGCCCTCGAAGGCCAAAGAGAATTGTTGTTTTATTTTTTTGTCATGTGTTGCCGGCCTGCGTGCCGATGTAGGTAAAACATTACTTTGTTAAGTGAACTCTTATAAGGCCATAAGGCCAAGTACTTTTCGGTCTATTTGTCATTTCACTCGTTTGGTAGTAAGTGGACACTCATGATAGCTGTTATTCAATTATGGGTTCATTTTAACTGTTTAAAAGCTTACGCTAGAATGCTCTGAGTTAGGGCGAGTAGTTGTAGTTAAATTTTGATATTCTTATGTATCCCTTCCGACTCTCCATGGTATATGGCGTCGGGTGATGATTTTTCTTGCTAACAAGTAACAACTCAATGTGATTTCATTTTACATTCTAATACAATTATGTAGATGGACTTAAAATAGATTGAATTAGCATTCAGGCAAGCGCACCTATCAATCGTAATATATGAGAAATCTGCATCTCGTGTCGTATTCCACAGGGTCGTTTCAACTATTCGTACTCACCCTCCCTTTATTATCATACCTCTAAACAAAAGTGATATTTAAACTACATTAACATAACTATTACCATTTGGATGATTCAGTATTGGAGAAATAAAAACGATAACAACATGAAGCTTTTAAATAATTACATGAACAAATTCATTTATCAATTCAATTCTAAGCGATCATGACATGAAAAGATTGTTACATTTGTGCAATGTAAAGGTTAATTTTTCATCAAAATTCTCTCTCGAGCAATTCCAAATCTAAACCTAAGAAAGTAAATTTTCTCTCAAACAATTCACAACACTCAAGTTCGCATTAAGTAAAGTACCTTTATTACTACATAAATTCATAAATTTTATCTCTAAATTAACATGAATCCTTTTATTCGTGTTCTAATTTTCCAAACAAAATATCTCTCGATCATAAAGTTTGAATTACAAAGGGAATTATCATCACAATATGAACATACCAAAATTATTGCAAAGAACCAATTTCTCAATCTAGCCAATTGCAAATTGTGTAAAACAAATAAGTAATTCATAAGGAGGATTAAACTCTTTGTTTGATTGCATAAACACAAATAGAATACTATAAATGTAACATAAAAAAGGTGATACATGATTACTAGAATGTTCAAAGAGAAGTTCATTCAAATTAAAACATAAATTGAAGATGAATCATCAAGATAAAGGAAGGATTCAAAGGGGTTAATGATTAAATGAAAATACATAGGAATACCCTTCAATCCTCCTTGTCTTGGATGCTCCTCTTCGGCCTCCAGCAGTTCTCCAATCCAGAAAAGATCCAAAAGTTCTAAACAAATTTTTCTACAGGAAATTTATAGTTCCCTTGCAAACAGGTCGGACACGGGGTCGCACACGGCCATGTGGCAGGCCGTGTGGACGGTTCCTAGGCGATTCCTGGGCGGTTCCCCACGAGAAGGTGTGTCTGGTCGTGGGTCGTGTCAGATGCCACAGGTAGGGACACGGCCGTGTATTCAGCCGTGTTCCTCAGACACGGGTTGGTCTGCAGTCGTGTGCAAAGATGACACGGGTAGGCATACGGGCGTGTGCCATACCCGTGTGAGGTTCCATCATCTACGCCCAAATTCTTCAGCTCCAGGTGCATAGGACACGGGTAGGCACACGGCCGTGTGTCTGGCCGTGTGCACCAAATTTTCGTCCTGTCATCAGCCGTGTAGACTCCGTGAACTCCTTTGTTTGCTCCGAGACTTTTAGGTCCATTGGTTGGCATTACCTGCAATAGAAAAATGATAGACTCAGTAAATAGATTATTACAAGAACTGCCAAAGACTTCTAAATACGCTCTTCTATCTATGATACGACAATTTCTTTACTATTATCAAGAAATCAACCCAAAAAGGGGTAGGAAATAGTAGACATGATTACAATTATGATAGTAAAAAGCCTATCATAATCGTACTCATCAAATACCCCCAGACTTAGATGTTTGCTTGTCCCTAAGCAAACTAATTCAAACACCTGGGTTACCATTAAATAATTTTGCCTCCACACACTGGTTGCTATGAATTTAAGAGAACTTTGATGATGTAATCGCGTAGGAAATAATTTAGCAGACTTTTCTAAATATAGATTTATCTTAAAATTCCTCTAATATATCATTTTAACTATCTCTCACTCGCTTTTAGAAATAAAAGTATAGTCATCTTTAACAAATATGAGGAGAAAATAACAATCTCTATAAGATACATATTAGTGTTTCAAAACTTATAAGTACTCTTACTGATAATCATGAGCTTACCCTTTTTACACCCTCATCACAGCACAATTTAGAATTAGTAAGGTTGGATCCTTAGGACTTGAATTTTGGTGTAGCCTTTTTGGCTTAGGATAGAAGATTAAAGGTGAGGTAATGAAGGATAAGTTCGATGAATTTTTCACACCTAAATCTTGATTGAGCCTTATGTTGGAAGGTACCTTAACATATTTCAATTTTATGTAAACACCCCCCAGGCTTTGCAATTTGTATATTTCCCACATTTTGAAGGGCACTCTATTATATATATATATATATATATATATATATATATATATATATATATATATATATATATATATATATATATATATATAACCAAGGGACCATAGTAGGGATCATTCCAAGTGGGTGCTGGTATACACGCACTCAGGCCACATATCACTATGTCTTTTTTTTGGTTCAAAGTAGGGATCATTCCAAGTGGGTGCAAGGATACACGCACTCAGGCCACATATCACAATAAACAAATCATTCCAAGCAGGCATCAATGATAGGTGTGCTAATAGGTAAGTATTTGGCCTTGGTGAATTTTAATAGTAGCGCATCAAAAGGATGGGGATTAGGTTCAAATTGGGTGTGCAAGGGTATCATGTTAAAGGTGTTGGGATAACAAGGCTCAAGCTATCCAATAGGAGGCCTAAGTCATTTCCGCCCTTACTAATTAACTTATGTAATGTTTTGAGGAATGCTAGAGGGTGAGTCCTAGACATCAATAGGGAGTAATTTTTAATTTTAAAGCCCTAATACCAAATTATAAAAATGTTACACTCATCGACTCACTTTATTATAGATAAGTATATTTTCTAAAATATAGTGTTGGATAGTTACTAATATAGAGGAGTAATCTTAAAATTAAATTATATAGAGAAAATTAAGCTACAAAAATTTCTATGCTTAATTACGAAATCAACAATGTTGAATACTCTATGAGTCTACATCAATTCATTTTAATCAGTGTGCGAAGTTAAATTAAATATTTATAATCCCAAATGAAAGAATAATGAGAGCTTAAACGATCAAACAAAAATTTGTAAGGGGGGTATAACAACTTGAGTATTATGATAAGCAGATTAGAATCAATTGTAACCACATGAATAACCATTCTACCCCCAGACTTAAGATTTGCAATGTCCTCAGTGCAAAGTAAAAAAGCGAACATAGAGTGATTTCATGATGATATATAAAAAAACTGCTATCATAATAAGTAGAAGAGTACTTTAAAGAAACAGGAGCTGTAATGGAATGCACTGATATATAATAGCTGACAAACTGAATACACTGATATGTAAAAAAATACAAGATACGATACATGAAGATAGCACTACATCGATACATATCAGAAGTAATCATGGTGGCCTGTCGAATCGTCTGGGAAGGAAGGCGGTGCTGGAGCTGGCGGCTGGCGAGGGGCGAGCCCAAGGTGGTCTCTGATCTGTATGAGGAGGTCCTCGGTCCGCTTCTGCGACTCCTTAATGTCTTGTAGGTGCGGCGATAGCTCGGTGTCGAAAAACTGTCGGAACTCGCGCGAGTATCGTGAACGAGGTGGAGGAGGTGCAGCAGACGACTCGCCATGAGCGTAGGTAGAATGGGGTGAAGGCACCAACGGCACATCGAGGTCGGGATCTACCTCATCATCACTATCATCCTGTACATGGGGTCCACGTCGGGCAATAGAATATATAACCCCTCCCCGGCCCTGACGGGCGGTGACGAGGCGGAGGGCGCGAAGACTAGCCATCGTGATAGGCACAGTCTTTGCGACAACTGTCATCTGGGGGAGGGCTAAAAAGATGCCCATATTCTTCACGAGGCGAGTAATGTAGGGTGCTACACAAATAGACCCTGTACGAGGGGTGTCAGCCTGATGGAGAATGAACTGGGCTAGAAGATAACCGAGATGTAGAGGATATCGTGAAGTCATGCTGTAGAGGTATAACAGGTCCTGCCTACTGACAACTTCGGAGCTTTCGCCCCGGCCGCTCAACGTGTGGCTGAGGAGGTGGTGGATGTAATGGAGGGCGGGAGAAATCAATTTAGATGCCTTAGATCTCTTGGCCTCGTAGGCGCTAGTGTCAAAAGAAATCTGGCGCCAGATACCACCGGCCATATCGCGGTTGGGGAGTTCGAAGTGGAGCTCGGGGTAGGCAGCACTGAAAAGGAACGACTCTTCATACACCCCTAAATATTGGGTGAACTTGAGCATGGTGAGTGTATAAAATGTGCCACCCACTCGAAATGAAACTATCCCCTCGGGCGCGTGCGGCGCATCGATGAAGTTAGGCCGAAAGCTGGAATAAAACGAAGATAGGAACTCTAAAGTGAGTTCCCTAAAGCCTAACTCCTCTATGGCAAAAAATTGACCCCACCCCGTTACAGAAATTAACTGTTGGGTACATTGGTTCAAATGTACCTGATTTGAAGAAGCCTCACCCAACTCAATGATATACATCAAAATGTATTTGATGTATTTTGAGTTTACATGTGCAGGTTAAGTATTTGCAGGAACGAAGAAAAAGTTTCTAAGTCCATGTGTCGACACCCAGAGGGAAAGTGTCGACACTTAAGAAGACTTGTGTCGACACCCAGGCAAGCAGTGTTGACACTTGGAGTCATTGTGTCGACACCAGGGATGTTGAGTCAACACTAGACAGAAAGTGTCGACACAAGGAGCTGTGTCGACACTCAGTGAAGAAAAGCCAGTAAAGCTGTGTCGACACTTAGCAGTTGTGTCGACACCCAGAAAAACTGTGTCTACATCAGAAAGTGTCGACACTTGGAGGCTGTGTCGACACTCAGCAAAAGTCTGCAGAGACTAAGTACAAGTGTCGACACCCAGAACAATGTGTCGACACTCAACAGAAGAGTCAACACTTGAAGTAAGTGTCGACACCCAGAACAATGTGTCGACACTTAGCAGAAGAGTCAACACTGAAAGTAAGTGTCGACACCCAGAATAATGTGTCGACACTTAACTGAAGACTCAACACTTGAAGAAAGTGTCGACACAACGAGCTGTGTCGACACTTAGCAAAGATCAGCAAAGTTCAACAAAATATTCTAAGTACAAGTGTCGACACTAAGGGAATGTGTCGACACTCAACCAGAGTCTCGACAGAAGAAGAAAGTGTCGACACCCAGAGCAATGTGTCAACACTCAACAAGTATCAACACTGAAGATATGTGTCGACACCAAGAAGCAGTGTCGACACTTAACAGATTCAACACATGAAGATGTGTCGACACAAAGGTGTTGTGTCGACACTTAGAAGAATTCAGCAAGATACTGAAGTACAAGTACTTGTGTCGACACTCAATTTCAGTGTCGACACATGAAGAAGAAGTAGTGTCGAGATACAAAATCTACAACACAAGGAGTTGTGTCGACACCGTGTAGACTAGTGTCGACACTTAGACAACATGTGTCGACACTTGGTCTATAAGTGTCGACACTTAAAGACAGAAAGTCTCGACACTTTCAGACAGTTAGAGAATTTTCAAGAACTTACTGGATGACTTGACAGCTGCCATTCCAGCCGGTCTACAGCACCTGTCAGAGTTATCAGAATTCAGTTATGAACCGGGCCAGCCGGTTACCATGAAGAAGGCCTATAAATAGGCTTATACAGTCTACAGAAACTGTTGTTGAAGAGATTGAACACAAGTCCAAGTTCAGATTTAAAGAAGATCTAGCTATCAAGTGAAGATCTAAGAAGTTGGAGAGAGAGAGCTCCATCCAAGAAATCAGCTGTTGGAACCCAGCTGAGAAGAAGGATTCAGATTGGTCTGAATTTTAAGAAGCAGAGATCAAGGATCAACTGCAGAGGAATCAGTCTTATTGTGTTCTACTTTCAAGAAGCTTTGAAGAAAGCCAAGTCAGATTGATTTCAGCTGAGTTCTTCCAAGAACTCATCAAAAATCTCACAACTTATCTCTCTTTCATCTAAGTTGTTGAGTTTATACATTTTGTATTCATTATAACTTGTAGGATCCTTAGGGATCTGAGATTGTAAGCCTGCAATTATAAAGGCTGAGGGTAGGAGAGTTAAATCTCTGAGTGTAGGCCTTGGTGGCTGAGTGTAGGCCTTTGTGGCTGAGTGTAGGCCTTTGTGGCTGAGTGTAGGCTTTGTGGAAAAGCTGAGTTGTAGGGCCTTGGGCCTGAGGTGTAGGAGCCTGAATTGGGTTCTGAGATAGTGGAGGAGTTTGGTCGAATCTAGTACACTGCTAGATAGGCGAAGGGGGAAAGTGGATGTACCCAAAGCTTGGGGAACCACTATAAAACTCTGTGTCTACTATGTGATTGTTGTTGGCTGTGATTGTTGCATATGTGCTACCTATATGTAGGAAAGAAATCTTTGGGATCTGGAAGGAAAGAGTGAGACTCTTTATGGAAGCTTCAGACCCTAGGATTTATATCACAGTAAAGGAAGTGCCATATGTGCCCATGAAGGTGTCAGTATTAGATACAAATCAGAGAACACCAAAGGATTTCTCTGAAATGACAAAGGATGAGATTGTCCTAGCCACCATGGACAAAAGAGCTCAAAACATTATAGTGAGTGTCATAGATGATGCAACTTTTCAGAATCTAATACACTGTAAGACAGCCAAAGAGATGTGGGATACCCTTATTGTGTATATGGAAGGTTCTGAAGAAGTTAGGCAAGACAGAAAATCCTTGCTAAATCAAGAGTATGAAAGTTTTAGACAAGGAAAGGGAGATAGCATAATTGAGTGCTATAAGAAGTTCTACAGGATAGTGAATGAACTCATGTCCTATGGCAGAGAGTTCAGTAATTATGAACTCAATGACAAGTTTCTAAGGTCCCTAACAAAAGATTGGGACACCAAGATCTGTGCCATTAGAGAAATGGCTAAGTTGGCAGAAATTCCTCCACCTACACTATTTGGCAAACTGTTGTCTTATGAAATGCAGTTGACAGTGAGGTAAGAAGAGGAGAAATCAACAAGAATTGAACATAAGGAAAGGACAGTGGCCTTTAAATCTGAAGCCCCCAGAAGGTATAGAGGTAAGTCATCAACTCCACCTCCAAAGGTTGCTGAAACTAAGTCAGATGAGTCAGCAAGTACAAAATCTGAAAGCAGTGAAAGTGATGAGGACTTTGCTGCCTTCACAAGACATTTTCAGAAATTCTTAAAGAAGAAACAGTGGAGGTCAAGGCCATCTACTTCACAGGGAAAGGAAGACTTTTATCAGAAAAAGAAGTCTTCAAAGAAAGACAAGAAAAAGACTAAGTCTAGCAGGGCAACACTTTCAAAAATAGTGTGCTACTGCTGCAATAGACAAGGCCATGTTGTTGCAGATTGTCCAGAAAAGAGAAAAGAGTCTAGTGACAAGAAGAAGACTCATTTCAAAGGCAAGAAAGAAAAGTCATTTGTTGCCAAAAAGGAGAAGACTCTGTCAGATATCTCTTCATCAGAAACTGAGTCAGATGCTGAGGCATATATAGGGCTGTTTGCTGAAGAAGAAGAAGAAGAAGAGTTCATGCAGATTATGGATTCTATATATGAACAAGAAGACAGTCAGTGCCAAGGGCTAATGGCATTGACTGAAAGTGACAAAATCTTGGAGCAGCCAGGACCCAGTAAGGTACAAAGTTCAACTTTAAGTTCAATTTCTTGTGCCAGTACAGAATCAGATTCATCTTCATCAAATGATGAGAGTGATTCTGAGTCTGAAGAAGATATTCATCAGTTAATAGATGAATATAAAGTACTATTGCAAGCTTACAAGAAGAGCAAGTTCCTAGCCAAAAGTCAGGCAAAGGAAATTGCTAATCTCAAAGCTATGGCAACTGATTCTGAGAAATTGTTTGATCAAAAGTGAAATGAGATAGCCAGACTGAAGCACATAACTGTGATTCAGATGGGGACTATCACATATAAGAATGATCAAATCAAGAGTCTGGAGATTAATCTTCAGAAGGAGAGAGATCTAGTTGCTAGGTTTTCTAAACCTAAGTCAGTTCTACCTTTAATTGATGAATTTGTTCATCACAAAGGCAAGGCTGGACTGGGTTTTATTAAACCTGCATGGACTGTCCAGTCCAAGGGCAAAGCCCCAACACTCAACAAGCCAGCTGTGGATAAAACAGCTAACACTGTACCTAAGCAAAGGTATAATAAGTTTGAGTGTTGGTGTTGTGGCAAGGTTGGCCACTTTGCAATGGACTGTTGGCACAATGCTAGTGTCAAAGTGAGTAGCAAACTGACTGTTGGAAAACTAGCAGGTAGCCATGTCAGGATGCAAACTAACAAGTACCAAGGACCCAAGAATTCTTTGGGTTCTAAGGTTCATTAATCTGTTTTGCAGGTTAGTCCAAGTGGCCATGCCCCTATATGGTACTTGGACAGTGGATGTTCCACACATATGACTGGAACAAGGGGTTTACTAAAGGACTACATTCCAATCAAAGATGATCCAAAAGTCACCTTTGGTGGTTCTGAAAAAGGAATCATCAAAGGATTTGGTAACATTTCTAGTAACTTGGTTACCATTACTCAAGTGGCTTATGTTAAAGGGTTGAAACACAACCTAATAAGTATAAGTCAATTAAGTGATGTAGGGTATGACATCTCATTTGTTAAGAATGGTTGTCATATCAAGAGGTCAAATGATCAAGAGATCATTTTGACTGGCTATAGAAAGAGGAATGTCTACTGCCTAGACATTATGTGTGAGACCAATGGTTCTCAAGTGTGTCTTGTAGCAGATGAGAAAGTCTCTCATTGTGTCAAATGGCACAAGAGGCTAGCTCATATAAACTACAAGATAATTGGCAAACTCTTTAGCAAAGAGTTAGTGAGGAATGGTCCTCAAGTTAAGTGTGTTAAAGATGGTATTTGCTCAGCTTGTCAAAAGGGCAAGCAGACTAGATCCATCTTTAGAAGCATAGAAAACAAAGATGCTGTGAGGTGTTTATACCTCTTGCATATGGATCTCTTTGGTCCAATGCCAGTTCACAGCCTAGGTAGGAAGGTCTATACCTTTGTAGTTGTAGATGACTACTCAAGGTTTTCCTGGGTGTTCTTCTTAAGACAGAAATCTGAAACACCTAATGTCTTCTATAGCTTTGTCAAGCAAATTCAGAATGAACTAGACAGTACAGTGGTCAAGATCAGAAGTGACCATGGTACTGAATTTCAGTCTGAGAGTATGGCAAAACTATGTGAAGACTTTGAGATATTTCAAGAGTTTTCTTCACCAAGAACACCTCAGCAAAATGGCATTGCTGAGAGGAAGAATAGAACCTTGATTGAGGCTGGTAGGACCCTATTAAGTGATACATCATTACCAGAATACTTCTGGGCTGAAGCAGTTAATACTGCATGCCATGTTATTAATAGGGCTACCATTACTAAAGGCCTCAACAAGACCCCCTATGAGGTTGTGAAAGGCAGGAAACCAAACCTATCCTACTTCAGGATCTTTGGTTGTAAGTGCTTCATACTTAACAATGGAAAGTCTTACTTGACTAAGTTTGCTGCCAAGTCCCAAGAGGGAATTTTTGTTGGGTACAGCAATAATAGTAAGGCTTATAGAGTCTACAACTTGTCTACTCAAGTTGTAGAAGAGACTGTACATGTAGTATTTGATGAAACTAGGCTTATTAACAATGAGTTGTCTAGTAGTGTATGCAGCCCCACAGGTTTAACAAAGAAGATGGACAAGCTCACTCTAGAAGAAGAATCTACTGCAAGAAAGCAAGTAGAAGACAGTGGCTGTTGTCCAGGGGGAGTACTACATGTACCAAATGCAGAAGAAGTACAAGGAGTACAGCAAGATGATGAAACTGAAGAGGTTCAACCAGAAGTCAGGATGCCTCCAGCCAATAGGCATCTTAGAGATCATCCAGTAGAGCAGATTATTGGAGATCCAAGACAAGGGGTACAAACAAGGAGCAGAAATCTAAATGCAGCAATCTACTCCAGCTTTCTATCCCAAGTTGAACCTAAGAAGTTTGAAGAAGCCATCAAAGACCCTCTTTGGATTGAGGCTATGCAAGAAGAACTCAATCAATTCAAGAGATGCAAGGTCTGGGAGCTTGTTCCTAAACCTCAAGACCACAATATAATTGGAACCAAGTGGATATATAGGAACAAGATGGATGAGCAAGGAGTCATCATTAAGAATAAAGCAAGATTAGTTGCTAAAGGATATAGGCAGGAAGAAGGTATTGACTTTGATCAAACCTTTGCTCCAGTAGCCAGACTGGAAGCCATAAGGATGTTCCTGGCCTATGCAACCTTTCAAGGATTTAAAGTTTACCAAATGGATGTCAAGTCAGCATTTCTAAATGGTAATCTTAAAGAGGAAGTCTATGTGGAACAGCCCTCAGGTTTTGTTGATTCAACTCTACCTAATCATGTCTATAGACTTAGGAAAGCTTTATATGGGTTAAAGCAAGCCCCTAGGGCTTGGTATGAAACCCTATCTAGTTTTCTCATTGAGAACAAGTTCTCAAGGGGGAAAATAGATAAGACTCTATTCCTTAGGGAATCTAGAGGCAAAGTAATACTAGTCCAAATATATGTAGATGACATTATATTTGGGTCTACTGAAAGTAGCCTTTACAAAAAGTTTGCAAAGCTAATGCAAGGTCAATTTGAGATGAGTAGTATGGGAGAGCTAAAGTTCTTCTTGGGTCTCCAAGTAAGACAGACTGAGAGTGGTTTATCCATATGCCAGTCCAAGCTCACCCTAGAACTCATAAGGAAGTATGGTATGGATTCATCCAGCACCATGAAGACTCCTATGGGGTCAAGTATGTCTCTTAGCAAGGATGATGCAGGGAAGCCTGTAGATGAAACCTTGTATAGAGGGATAGTTGGCTCCCTATTATAATTGACTGCAAGTAGACCAGATATCATGTATGCTACATGTGTCTGTGCAAGGTATCAAGTCTGCCCTAAAGAGTCTCATTTGACTGCAGTCAAAAGGATATTGAGATATCTAAAGGGCACTCCTTATCTAGGCCTCTAGTACCCTAGGAATGAGGATTTTGATCTAACAGGTTATTCAGATGCAGACTTTGCAGGATGCAAAGAAGATAGAAAAAGCACTACTGGAACCTGTCAATTCCTAGGAGGAAGACTGATTTCTTGGAGTAGCAAAAAGCAAATAAGTGTGGTTATCTCCACTGCAGAATCAGAGTATGTGGCTGCAGGAAGTTGTTGTGCTCAACTTCTATGGATACAGCATCAGCTTGAGGACTATGGAATTCAGGTAAGTAGAACTCCACTCTTTTGTGATTCTACTAGTGCTATTTCAATAGCTAATAATCCTATATCCCATAGTAGAACAAAACATATTGAAATTAAATATCATTTTCTTAGGGAGCATGTAGAAAGAGAAGATATTTTATTTGAATATGTTAGAATAGATAATCAACTAGCTGATATGTATACTAAGCCCCTAGAAGAAGCTAAGTTCAATAGGTTTAAAATTGAACTAGAAATGATAAACTTAAAGTAAGTTTACAGAATTGGAAATGGCTAAGTAAAAAGGTGTCGACACATAGAGATTTCTGTGTCGACACAGAAAGTAGGTGTCGACACTTCAGGAAAAAGGTGTCGACACATCTAGAAAGGTGGTGTCGACACTTCAGAATAATAGTGTCGACACATGACAAGTTGGTGTCAACACAACCAAGGTGGTGTCGACACATAGTGTTTACTCAGAATTATCTAAGTAACGTCTCGACTAAATGTCGAGTTAAGTGGTGTCGACACATAAACAAGTGTCGACACATATATTCTGTTGACTAAACTTGTGTCGACACATAGGTGTCGAGACATTATAAGTCAGTGTCGACACTTAATGCCAGTGTCGACACAATTTAAGTTGGCTGCCCGCCTTTTCATCTTCAAAATTAGAAAGATATAAATAGGGTTTTGCCTTAGTCTGTCGACATGCTTTCAAAAGTTTCGAGACCAAAACTTGTGTGTCGACACCTCTCTTCTCTCAAGTCAAATTATTCAAACCCTAATGGCGCCAAAGCTTGAGGAGAACGTCAATGAAGGCTACGAGCTGGTGCGCAATGCTTTTGATGATGCCGACCAAGACATCAAAACTGTCGTAACCCTAGTAGCCGACTCAGGGTTAGAATTTCTTGTTTTAGAGCCAACGAAAATTTGGAAGAAAGAGTTACTGGAATTCATCAATGGAGCTAAGGTAGATGAAACTGGATTCAAGATCAAATCCAGGGTTCATGGTAAGAAGGTGAAGGTATCACCTAAGAGCTTGAGGAAGATTCTACAGCTACCAAGAACTAATGAATAGGATGAAGTAACTGCTTCTAAGACAAGGGAAGCTCAAACCTGGTGTGATCTGGATTCTAAGATGAAGATTGGATCAGTGTTTCTTAGAAAGGGCATGAACAGCCAAGGGAAATTCCTTTCAGAAATTGTTGGAAAGGTAATATTAAGCAAGCTAGGAGGGCATGATAGGATATCTGCCTCAATGTTCAGCATTATGACCAGGATTATCTTCACTCTGAACACTGACTGGTCTGTTATAGTGTTTGAGAAAATCAAGGAAAGCCTGAAGAAGCCCAACCTGGGCAGAATTTTAAGTCTTTACCTTGCTGGTACCATACCAGAGGTTATGCAACAAGCTGCTGGAAGCAAAATCAACCACATGAGAAAAATGGATCTGAGAATTTTCTCCAGATGGGACAGGGTGTTGTCTAAAGAGATGCCAACCCCTGAGAAGATAGTTCCTGAGAAGGTATTACCTCCAAAGAAGAAGAGGAAAACTGCTCCTGTGGCTCAAGTGTCCACTAGCAGCTCTGAAAGTGAAGAGCAAGTGGTTTTTACACCAGATGAGAATGAGGAAGGAACTGCTGTAAAGTCTCCTGCTCCTCAAGATATTGCTGAGATCCAGGGGGAGCTACCTCAAGCTAGCCCCATACACAGGGATCACATCCAGGGGGAGTCTCTAGTTGTAGAAAAAACCACTACACTAGAAAGTGAACAAGCAACCAACATCATCCTAGAGGTAATCACTGAACTAAATGCTTTAGATTTTCCTATAGAGGATACTGATTTGTCTGATGTTCATCAGCAAACTCAGCTGGATAGCCAAGTCCCAGATGCTGTCATGGAAGACATATCTGTTGAAGTTATAGTTACTGATCCAGTGGTTGAAGAGCCTAGAATTTCTCCTGCTCATTCTCCACAAGAATACACCATGGAAGATTTATTTCTAAATCTAGATCAAGAAGATTTTGATAAGGAAACAGCTGCTGAAGAGGAGAATGCTCCAGTTCAGGGGGAGCAAGTGCAAATTCATGAAGAATCTGCAAGGCACGAGACTGAGAAGGCCCCAGCTGTGCAGAAGGAGTTACCCCCAAGCCCTAAGGAGAGGGTAGAAATTGCTAGCTCCTCAGCTTCAGAAGATGAAGAAGCTGCAAGGGAAAGGAAAAAAGAAAATTTATGTCTTCAAAAGAAGGAGCCAGAGTTATAAGAAGGCTCTCCAAACTGTTGCTCCACAGTCTGCACTACAGCCAGCCCCAACTTTTGATTATAGTGCACTGATGGTTGCTATGCAGATCAAGTTGGATGAGCATAGAAAAGCAATAGAGACTTATGTGATGAAGTGCAGAAATCATTACAGTTTGATTTGGCCCAGGATATTAAGTCAATAAGATTTGAAATGAATCTTAACAAGAAAGAGATGACAGACTGCTTCCACAAAGGGGGGAATGCAGTAGTGTACTTAGCTACACACCAGGAAAAGATTAAGGCTCAAGTAGATGACATAGCCCTGAAGCAAGGATATGTACTTGAAAATCAACTCAGAATGAATGACAATTTGACAGAATCCCACAATGCTATTGTCACAGAAATAAAGAACATAGATGCTGGACCTTCTACCTCTACTGCTGCTGTTAAAGCTGAATTTGACAAAGTATTCCAGGAAGAAATCACTGCTGTTAAGACTGCCATTCAAGAATCTCAAAATATCATAACTGACAAACTCCAAAGGTTAAAACCTTTCTTTAAAGATGGAGTTAATTATTTGGATAATCAAGTCAGATTTCAAATAGATGATGTCAGAGATCATGTAGAAAGAGAAGTCATAAAGGGGGAGAGGGTTTTAGTCAAAGCTAGCTCTGATCATGCCAAGTGGATATCTAATTCCATCAGAGCTACACTGGGTTATCCTCCTTTTTGTGATGATGACAATGTTGCTGAATTTGGAATTCATCCTGCATATTTAGGAGGGCAGCAACCAGAAGTGGCTCAAGTTATCTACCCTCCTCCAGATTTTGACATGATTCATGCTGACATACAGTCCATGTATAGCCCACCTGGGGGTAAGGACAATGTAATTATTGAGAAAGTTGATCAGACTATATCTGAAGCTATGCAAGAGGCACTGCAGAAAGAAGAAGAGAAAAGAGTATCTAAGAAGAGGTTTAGGGAACAAGCTGAACAAAGGCCAGACTTTGAGCAGTGGAGCCCTACCTCAAGAAATATCATTTTGACTGCCTGGAAAGCTGCCAAAGATAACATTCAAGACAGGAATAAGTGGTTCTCTGAAACTGAATGGAGGAAACATGAATCAAGGCAGGAGGTCATATTTCAATATAGAAGGAAGGCCAAGATAGGAAAGCTACCTCCTACAGCTCTGGAGCCTAGCAAGTACTTTCCTAAGCCTTATCATTATTTTGAGAGGCAAAAGATTAAAGCAGAAGAACTTAAGAAGAAAGATCTGAAAGACAAGAAGCCTGCTGATGCAGAAGTTGCTGAAGCTCCTGTTCAAGCCAGAGTTCAAGCTGGAAAAGGAATAGTCATTAAGGAGGCTGAACAGAAATAGCTTAGAAAATTTCTTAAGTTTACTATGTATTATTTTGATATAAAACATTCTGTAAACTTTAGAATTTTATATATGATAAAGTATTGGAACAATATTTTGTGTGATAAATTTGCTATGTGTTAAATTTATTTCATAATTGTTTTGTGATGCAATCTGTGTGTACATGTTTATTTCATACATGTTTATGTTTGCCCTGCTATATATATAATCCTGCTTTACATCATTTTGTAATTTTATTATGAATAGTGTATATCATTGACTAAGTGTTATGACTTCTCCAAATAGGGGGAGATTGTTGGGTACATTGGTTCAAATGTACCTGATTTGAAGAAGCCTCACCCAACTCAATGATATACATCAAAATGTATTTGATGTATTTTGAGTTTACATGTGCAGGTTAAGTATTTGCAGGAAAGAAGAAAAAGTTTCTAAGTCCATGTGTCGACACCCAGAGGAAAAGTGTCGACACTTAAGAAGACTTGTGTTGACACCCAGGCAAGCAGTGTCGACACTTGGAGTCATTGTGTCGATACCAGGGATGCTGAGTCAACACTAGACAGAAAGTGTCGACACAAGGAGCTGTGTCGACACTCAGTGAAGAAAAGCCAGTAAAGCTGTGTCGACACTTAGCAGTTATGTCGACACCCAGAAAACATGTGTCTACATCAGAAAGTGTCGACACTTGGAGGCTGTGTCGACACTCAGCAAAAGTCTGCAGAGACTAAGTACAAGTGTCGACACCCAGAATAATGTGTCGACACTCAACAAAAGAGTCAACACTTGAAGTAAGTGTCGACACCCAGAACAATGTGTCTACACTTAGCAGAAGAGTCAACACTGGAAGTAAGTGTCGACACCCAGAACAATGTGTCGACACTTAGCTGAAGACTCAACACTTGAAGAAAGTGTCGACACAAGGAGCTGTGTCGACACTTAGCAAAGATCAGCAAAGTTCAACAAAATATTCTAAGTACAAGTGTCTACACTAAGGGAATGTGTCGACACTCAACCAAAGTCTCGACAGAAGAAGAAAGTGTCGACACCCAGAGCAATGTGTCGACACTCAACAAGTATCAACACTGAAGATATGTGTCGACACCAAGAAGCAGTGTCGACACTTAACAGATTCAACACATGAATATGTGTCGACACAAAGGCGTTGTGTCGACACTTAGAAGAATTCAGCAAGATATTGAAGTGCAAGTACTTGTGTCGACACTCAATTTCAGTGTCGACACATGAAGAAGAAGTAGTGTCAAGATACAAAATCTACAACACAAGGAGTTGTGTCGACACCGTGTAGACTAGTGTCGACACTTAGACAACATGTGTCGACACTTGGTCTATAAGTGTCGACACTTAAAGACAGAAAGTCTCGACACTTTCAGAAAGTTAGAGAATTTTCAAGAACTGACTGGATGACTTGACAGCTGCCATTCCAGCCGGTCTACAGCACCTGTCAGAGTTGTCAGAATTCAGTTATGAACCGGGCCAGCCGGTTACCATGAAGAAGGCCTATAAATAGGCTTATACAGTCTACAGAAACTGTTGTTGAAGATATTGAACACAAGTCCAAGTTCAGATTTAAAGAAGATCTAGCTATCAAGTGAAGATCTAAGAAGTTGGAGAGAGAGAGCTCCATCCAAAAAATCAGCTGTTGGAACCCAGCTGAGAAAAAGGATTCAGATTGGTCTGAATCTTAAGAAGCAGAGATCAAGGATCAACTGCAGAGGAATCAGTCTTATTGTGTTCTACTTTCAAGAAGCTTTGAAGAAAGCCAAGTCAGATTGATTTCAGCTGAGTTCTTCCAAGACCTCATCAAGAATCTCACAATTTATCTCTCTTTCATCTAAGTTGTTGAGTTTATACATTTTGTATTCATTATAACTTGTAGGATCCTTAGGGATCTGAGATTGTAAGCCTGCAATTATAAAGGCTGAGGGTAGGAGAGTTAAATCTCTGAGTGTAGGCCTTGGTGGCTGAGTGTAGGCCTTTATGGCTGAGTGTAGGCCTTTGTGGCTGAGTGTAGGCTTTGTGGAAAAGCTGAGTTGTAGGGCCTTGGGCCTGAGGTGTAGGAGCCTGAATTGGGTTCTGACATAGTGGAGGAGTTTGGTCGAATCTAGTACACTGCTAGATAGGCGAAGGGGGAAAGTGGATGTACCCAAAGCTTGGGGAACCACTATAAAACTCTGTGTCTACTGTGTGATTGTTGTCGGCTATGATTGTTGCATATGTGTTGTGATATAGTAGATAGAATTCTGTGATATTATCTGTTTGCTGCCTAAAAAGATAAAAAGATTCAAGTCACCTATTCACCCCCCCCCCCCCTCTAGGTGTTTAGGTATAATATCTTTCATTAACCCCCTGACATCTTCAGCTAAGTTTATCTCCTCAAGCATGCTCCAATCAATTATACGTATATCTTGAAATCTTTTTGATTGCAAGCGGTTGAAGCGGGCGGTGTGCGACGCATCTGTGAAAATTAGCGGAGCAGCGGCATCCCGCCTCTCCGTGGAGACTTGTAATTCCAGTCGGCGACGGCGACCTCCACTTCTTCCGGAAGACATAATGTAGAAGGGGAAAATACGAGTGAAGGGGGGCGAGAATTGGAAAAGGAGGTGCCTTGAGGATCAGGCTATGGAAGAACTGGTGCTGGGAGAGGATTGGAATGAGCAGAAAAGAAATCCACACAGGCCTTATTTATAGGGGGTGCACACGGGTTCGCACACGGGCGTGTGTGAACCCGTGTTAGGGAATCAGCAGCCTCGTGGAACACGGGGTGCGTCGGTCCGTGTAAAAAAATTGGAACACGGGTGTGCATACGGTCGTGTGTGCACCCGTGTTAGGGGATCCGAGGCCTCGTGGAACATGGGGTTGCCTCGGTCCGTGTGGTCAAACTGGCTGGGGACAGCGCATCAGGTGGACATGGGCTGCAACACGGCCGTGTGGTGCCCCGTGTCGCAGCTGGCACGGTACACAAACACGGGTAGGATGGTGACACGGTTGTGTGTTATCCGACACGCCCGTGTCCGGTGTCTCGACACATCGGTCTCGACGATCGTCGAGCGATAGACACGGCTATGAACACGGGTTGGTGCGAACCCGTGTTGTGCTCGGGATGAAATTGGTCTTTTTCCGGAATTAATCCACACGGCTGGGCCTGAGCCTGTATCCTGCACACGGCTACCCACACGGGCGTGTGGGGAGCCGTGTGCCACTCCCATTTTGAAAAAAAATTTTACAGAAAATTTTTTTTTCTCATTAAAATTTGATAGAAATTTCTTTTCATTACAAAATTTTTTTCTTTAATTTTTCATTGCAACTAATTAGATTTATACTAAAACAAGAATACTTAAAAACACCTACTATAGTTAATATGAAACTAATCTAGACGGAGGCAAGTCTCTAGACGAGCAAAGTCCATAGGGATTTCACCATAATAAGGCTTAAGTCGGTGACCATTAACCTTAAAATCTCCCTTCTCAGGGTGAGTTAACTCGACGGTACCGTAGGGAAAGACTTCTTTGACCTTGAAGGGTCCGGACCACTTAGACTTTAACTTCCCTGGGAATAAACGTAATCTGGAGTTAAAAAGGAGGACTTGGTCACCTTTTTGGAATACCTTGGGTTTGCGAAGGTGACGGTCATGAAATAGTTTGGTTTTCTCCTTATAAATCCGGGAGTTCTCATAGGCCATAGTTCTCCACTCATCTAATTCGTTAAGTTGAAGTTTACGCTTCTCTCCTATAGAACTAGCGTCAAATTTTAAGGAGCGTATTGCCCAATATGATTTGTGTTCTAATTCTATAGGTAGGTGGCAAGATTTACCGTAGACTAATCTAAAGGGGGTGGTCCCTATAGGTGTTTTGTAGGCGGTCCTATAAGCCCATAAACAGTCGTTAAGTTTCCTAGACCACTGCTTCCTATTCCCTTCTATAGATTTTTCTAAGATTCTCTTAATTTCTCTATTGGAAACTTCAACTTGCCCACTAGTTTGAGGACGATACGGAGTGGCTATCCTATGTGTAACTCCATATTTTTCTAATACTTTATCTAGTTGTAGATTACAAAAGTGTGAACCCCTATCGCTAATAAGTGCACGTGGTGTGCCAAATCGTGCAAATAAGGATTTCAAAAATCTAATTACAACCATACTATCATTAGTAGGCAAAGCTTGCGCTTCAACCCACATTGATACATAATCTATAGCTACCAAAATATATTTATTCCCAAAAGAAACTGGGAATGGTCCCATAAAATCTATACCCCACACATCGAATACTTCACATTCAAGGATAAATTTTTGAGGCATTTCATGTAATTTAGAAATATTACCTACTTTTTGGCAAGAATCACATGAAAGCACATATCTTTGGGCATCCCTGAATAGAAGGGGCCAATAAAAACCGGAATCAAGAACCTTTTTAGCGGAGCGATTCGCTCCATAGTGACCACCAGCAGGACCTGAATGACACTGCTCTAAAATCTTCCAACCTTCCTCCGCTGATACACACCTTCTTATAACAGAATCTGCACATATCCGAAAAAGAAAAGGGTCCTGCCAAAAGTAATATTTCAAGTCAGAGAAAAATTTCTTTTTCTGCTGATATGAAAAGTCTTTTGGAAGGACCTTAGCCACAAGATAGTTTGCATAATCTGCAAACCATGGATAATCTAGATGTATATTGGTAGATATGGCAAATAATGATTCCTCAGGAAATGTATCAGAAATTTCAGATTCATCTAACATTGATCGTAATGGGTTTTCTAAACGTGAAAGATGATCTGCCGCTAAGTTTTCCGCTCCTCGTTTATCCCTAATTTCTAGATCAAATTCGTGTAGAAGAAGAACCCATCTGATTAAACGAGGCTTTGCTTCCGCTTTGGCTAGCAAATATCTAAGTGCAGAGTGATCCGTATAAACTACCACTTTGGACAATGTTAAATATGATCTAAATTTATCAAAGGCGAATACCACTGCTAGGAGTTCTTTTTCAGTAGTTGTATAATTCTCCTATGCATTATTAAGTGTTTTACTAGCATAATATATTGGGTGAAAATGTTTGTTTCGGCGTTGTCCTAAAACAGCCCCTACCGCAAAACTACTAGCGTCACACATGATCTCAAATGGTTGACTAAAATCAGGTGCGATCATAATAGGAGAATTAATTAATTTTTCTTTTAAGAACTCAAAGGCATGTAGACACTCTTGTTCAAAAATAAAAGGTGTGTCTTTTTCTAAAAGCCTTGTAAGTGGTTTAGCTATTTTAGAGAAGTCTTTAATAAAACGGCGGTAAAATCCCGCGTGTCCTAAGAAACTTCTCACTGCCTTTGCGGAGGTTGGTGGTGGTAATTTTTCTATGGTCTTTATTTTTGCTCTATCTACTTGAATTCCTTGGCTTGAAATTTTATGGCCAAGTACTAACCCTTCTTGTACCATGAAATGGCACTTCTCCCAACTAAGTGCTAGGTTCGTCTCCTCACACCTCCTCAGAACTTTCTCTAAATTATTCAAACACAACTCAAAGGAGTCGCCAAAAACCGAAAAATCATCCATGAACACTTCCATAATATCTCCAACATACTCGTTAAAGATTGCTAGCTTGCACCTTTGAAATGTGGCTGGTGCATTACATAACCCGAAAGGCATACGTCTATAGGCAAAGGTACCAAATGGGCAAGTAAATGATGTTTTCTCTTGGTCTTCTGGTGCTATAGGAATTTGAAAGTATCCAGAAAGTCCATCTAGAAAACAATAATAAGAGTGTCCTGATAAGCGTTCTAATATCTGGTCAATGAAAGGAAGAGGGAAATGGTCTTTCCTAGTGGCATCGTTTAATTTCCTATAGTCTATACAGACATGCCAACCTGTTACTGTTCGCGTTGGAATTAATTCATTTCTATCATTTGCTACTACAGTCAGGCCACCCTTCTTAGGAACTACTTGGACAGGAGTAACCCATGAACTATCCGAAATAGGATATATAATACCAGCATCTAATAACTTCACAATCTCAGCCTTAACTACCTCTTTCATATTAGGATTTAGCCTACGTTGCGGTTGAATAGACGACTTATAATTTTCTTCCAAAAGAATTTTATGAGTGCAAAAACTAGGATTAATACCCTTTATATCAGATATTTGCCACGCTATTGCACCTTTACATTTCTTCAATACAGTTATCAATTTTTCTTTTTCAAGTTTGGAAAGATTTGAAGATATGATAACTGGGTACGAAGAATTTGTTCCTAAGAATGCATACTCAAGATGATCCGATAATTTTTTTAATTCAACTATTGGTGGATCCTTAGTATTATTCTTAAGAATTTCATGATCTCCTTCAGTAATTAAACTATATTCTTTTGTTCTATTCATAGCAACACAATTTTCTAGAAAAAATAAATGTTCAATAATGTCATCATTTTTATCATCTTCTAGATAGTTGTTAGTTATGCAAATTTCTAAAGGATCTTTATAATAAAAATTTGAATTTATAGAAGACATAAAGTCATCAATACCATGAGAAAAATAGCAATAATCATCGTTATCTAAGGATTGTTTCATAGTATTGCCAATTTGAAAAGTGACTTCATCTTCTCCTACTCGCAATACTAATTTACCATCAAAAACATCAATAAGTGCTCTAGATGTAGCTAGAAATGGACGACCTAGTATGAGTGGTACTTCGACATTTTCATCCATATCTAAAATAACAAAATCAGCAGGGAATATAAATTTATCTACCTTAACTAATACATCTTCTACTATTCCTTTAGGATACTTAACCGATCGATCTGCTAATTGAATACTCATTCTTGTTGGGCTAAGTTCTCCTAGGCCTAGTTTCAGATATAGTTTATAAGGCATTAAATTTATACTTGCTCCTAGATCTGCTAAAGCCTTATTTACTTGTAAATCACTGATTAAGCATGGAATTGAAAATGAACCGGGATCCTTAAGTTTTTGTTGCAATTTATTTTGCAAAATAGCAGAACATTCTTCACTTAATGTTACTAATGATAATTCTTCTATTTTCTTTTTATTAGAAATCAAATCCTTAAGAAATTTTGCATATTTAGGCATTTGAATAATTTCAGAAAAAGGTAAATTAACATGTAATTGCTTAAACATAGATAAAAATTTACCATACTGCGCATCCATGCGCTCCTTATTAAGCTTTGCTGGGTATGGTAATGCTGGTTGGTACTCTATCGGTTGTACGTTCATCTCGCTTGGTCCTTCGCCGCTAGACTCCATTTGGGGTGCTTCTTTTGCAGGCCTTGGGTCTTGTAACTCCTTTCCGCTCCTCAATTGAACGGCTTTTGCATGCTCCCTTGGATTTATCTCTGTATTCCCTGGAAGTGTTCCTTGCTGCCTTTCAGAAACCATCCTTGCAGGCTGACCAATCTGATTTTCCAAGTTCCGAATTGAACCCTCTTGATTCCGGAAGGCTACATCAGTAGTTTGCATGAATTTGGTAAGCACATCTTCCAATATAGGCTTCCTTGGTTCCAACTGTGGTTGATGTCCAAACATGGGTTGCTTCCCTTGATTTCCTTGTCCTCCCCAAGAGAAATTGGGGTGGTTTCTCCATCCAGGATTATATGTAGAACTATATGGGTTGTTGGCTTGATTGAAAGGTGGTCTAATATTGTTACCCATATAGTCAACATGCTCTTGAACTTGCGGTTCACATCCAGGCATTCCAGTGCATGAGGGGTCCCATTATTGAGGTGCCATGGAAGGTGATGCTAAGGCAAGGTTGTCCATCTTTTGGTGAAGTTTCTCCACTTGAATAGCTAAGGAGGTGACGGCATCTACTTCATAAATTCCTGCGGGCTTGCTAGGCTTTTGTCTTACTGTAGTCCATTGGTAATTGTTCATTGTCATGTCTTCTATCAACTGCTGAGCCTCTTCAGGTGTCTTGTTGTTCAAAGTTCCTCCACTAGCCGCATCAATCATTTGTTTGGTGGCCGGATTTAGACCATTATAGAAGGTCTGAATCTGAAGCCATGAAGGTAGAGCATGGTGGGGACATCTCCTTAACAACTCCTTGAATCGTTCCCATGTGTCGTACAACGATTCAGACTCCAATTGAATGTACGTAGAGATGTCATTCCTTAACTTCGCAGTCTTCGTAGGTGGAAAATACTTCATCAAAAACTTCTCAACCATCATGTCCCAAGTAGTGATCGAGCCTCTAGGTAAGGAATTCAACCACTGCTTCGCCTTATGCCTTAAAGAAAATGGAAACAATCTCAATCGAATGGCGTCGTTGGAAACACCATTGATCTTGAATGTGTCACATATCTCTAAGAATCCGGCCAAGTGGGTGTTAGGATCCTCATCTTGCAAGCCATCATATTGGACATACTGTTGAACCATTTGTATCACACTAGGCTTCAATTCAAAGTTATTGGTAGCTATCGGTGGTCTAACGATGCTCGACCCGGTTCCTTGGAGATTAGGTCTAGTAAAGTCAAACATGGTTTGCTCATTTTGGTTGGCAATGGTATCTAAGTTTTCAAGATGATTCTCTCCTTGGTTCACTGTCTCCTCTTCTGATAGTCTGTTTGAATTATCTGTGGTATTAATTCCCACGTCCCTTAAGTTAGTGTTATGGAGAATTCGTTCTGGGTCAGGATGAAATGGTGCTAGCCCAGAATTTCTGCCCCTGGTCATAGACTAACAGACTACAAAAAAAATATTACGCAATATAATTATTCAAATACTAATTTACAACTATATAAATGAAAATTGGTAGATCAATAAAGATTAGGATTTCAAAATATTAAAAACGATCCCCGGCAACGGCGCCAAAAACTTGATGATTTTTCTTGCTAACAAGTAATAACTCAATGTGATTTCATTTTACATTTTAATACAATTATGTAGATGGACTTAAAATAGATTGAATTAGCATTCAGGCAAGCGCACCTATCAATCGTAATATATGAGAAATCTGCATCTCGTGTCATATTCCACAGGGTCGTTTCAACTATTCGTACTCACCCTCCCTTTATTATCATACCTCTAAACAAAAGTGATATTTAAACTAAATTAACCTAACTATGATCATTTGGATGATTCAGTATTGGAGAAATAAAAACGATAACAACATGAAGCTTTTAAATAATTACATGAACAAATTCATTTATCAATTCAATTCTAAGCGATCATGACATGAAAAGATTGTTACATTTGTGCAATGTAAAGGTTAATTTTTCATCAAAATTCTCTCTCGAGCAATTCCAAATCTAAACCTAAGATAGTAAATTTTCTCTCGAACAATTCACAACACTCAAGTTCGCATTAAGTAAAGTACCTTTATTACTACATAAATTCATAAATTTTATCTCTAAATTAACATGAATCATGTTATTCGTGTTCTAATTTTCCAAACAAAATATCTCTCGATCATAAAGTTTGAATTACAAAGGGAATTATCATCACAATATGAACATACCAAAATTATTGCAAAGAACCAATTTCTCAATCTAGCCAATTGCAAATTCTGTAAAACAAATAAGTAATTCATAAGGAGGATTAAACTCTTTGTTTGATTGCATAAACACAAATAGAATACTACAAATGTAACATAAACAAGGTGATACATGATTACTAGAATGTTCAAAGAGAAGTTCATGCAAATTAAAACATAAATTGAAGATGAATCATCAAGATAAAGGAAGGATTCAAAGGGGTTAATGATTAAATGAAAATACATAGGAATACCCTTCAATCCTCCTTGTCTTGGATGCTCCTCTTCGGCCTCCAGCAGTTCTCCAATCCAGAAAAGATCCAAAAGTTCTAAACAAATTTTTCTACAGGAAATTTATAGTTCCCTTGCAAACAGGTCGGACACGGGGTCGCACACGGCCGTGTGGCAGGCCATGTGGACGGTTCCTAGGCGGTTCCTGGGCGGTTCCCCACGAGAAGGCGTGTCTAGTCGTGGGCCGTGTCAGATGCCACGGGTAGGGACACGGCCGTGTGTTCAGCCGTGTTCCTCAGACACGGGTTGGTCTGCAGTCGTGTGCAAAGATGACACGGGTAGGCACACGGGCGTGTGCCATACCCGTGTGAGGTTCCATCGTCTGCGCCCAAATTCTTCAGCTCAAGGTGCATAGGACACGGGTAGGCACACGACCGTGTGTCTGGCCGTGTGCACCAAATTTTCATCCTGTCATCAGCCGTGTAGACTCCGTGAACTCCTCTGTTTGCTCCGAGACTTTTAGGTCCATTGGTTGGCATTACCTGCAATAGAAAAATGATAGACTCAGTAAATAGTTTATTACAAGAACTGCCAAAGACTTCTAAATACGCTCTTCTATCTATGATATGACAATTTCTTTACTATTATCATGAAATCAACACAAAAAGGGGTAGGAAATAGTAGACATGATTACAATTATGATAGTAAAAAGCCTATCATAATCGTACTCATCATCGGGTTCCAGTTGGACCTTCTGTTATATGTCATACGACGAATGGGGGTGTTACAATTTGGTATCCGAGCATGGTTTCGATCTTTTTTATTTGAATTAGTGGGCGAATTCTTTTAAGGATTGGTGAGCATATGTATGTGCATCATCGTTATAACATAAAAGAACCCATGAATGTCCACTTAGGAATGAAAAATACACTTGTTTTGAGGAACCTGAGTGTTCCAATGATTGCTTTTAGTAATTTGTTTGTCTCCTAATCAAGTGGTCTATTCTATTATAGGAAGCTAGGAGCGGTGTTGGGCAATCGGATCATCCGCGATCGACGAAAAGTGGTACACCGAGTGACGTGCCTACAACACCCCCTTCAGCAGAAACCATCAGATTGGTGGCTGAAGCAGTTTTTGCTATGATAAATGCCCAACCTACAAGGCAAATGCACCACACACCACTTGTTAATGAGCAAGAACCGATTAGGGTGGCAGAGACGAGAGTGGTAGAACGCGTGGCAGTTGATCAAGTAGCACCAAGGAGAGCTACGAAGAAGCAACGCAAGCATGAAATGAGCTTTAATCCTCCAGTGTTCGACGGGATTGTAACGCCAACTCAAGTTGAGGATTGGATCTCTACGATAAAGAGAGTCTTGACAGCCACATAAACTGAGGAGTGGAAGAAGACCACCATAGCGACCTTCCTTTTGGCTGGTGAGGCGAGGTTGTGGTGGGACGAGTTGGAGGTTCACCTCTTAGTGGGAAGGCAACTTGCGGATGTGCCTATGGAGGAAATCTCAAGGTTATTCTTGGCCAGATATCTATCCTCTGCTCAGAAGCTTGAGATGGATAATCAGTACCTTGGTTTGACTCAGGGAGGCAGAAGTGTGGATGAGTATCTCCACGAGTTTACACGGTTGTGTCGTTATACTGGTGCTACGTTTACTGAGGAGGAGCGGAAGACCAACCGATTCTATGAGGGTCTACGTGGTGACCTACAGCTTACTCCTTGTTGGGCCTAAGGCGCAGTGCTTCCTAGCCTTGGTCAATTCGGCCCGGTCATTAGAAAAGGTTGTGAAGAAAGTGCAAGAGAAGAAGGACCCAGGGGAAATGAAGTCAGAGTTCAAAGTGCCAAATACAAAGTCAAGTTTCCGCATATGGAACAAGAAGCTGAAGTCTTCGAGCTCAGCCCCTTCGTCTGGTGCGACGGGGGCAGCCACAAGTCGAGTCCCAGGAGCTTGCTATAACTATGGAAAGATGGGGCATTTTGCTCGTGAATGTTGGAGCGGACGTGCAAAGTCCGAGAGGAAGCTTTGAGCAACATATGAGGAAAAAGGGAAGGCGGTGAAGTCAACCGCATCCCACCATGCTCCAGCCCAGCCTAGAGTATATAATCTTGGTCTACAAGAGGCAATAAAACAAGCTGACATGATGACAAGTATGAGTTAAATTATAGCAGTTTAACTTTATGTAGTTGTTACCTTTTTATATGTTAGCTTATAAATGCTGGTGCTAGGCTTTGTGTTGATTTTCGATTGTCCGGCGAGAGCCCTGTTTGATACTGGAGCTTCGCATTCCTTCTTATCCGAAAGATTCGTAACGCACATCGGAGTCCCTTCCTCGATGGCAAAAGACAAGTTGGATGTGTTGTTGCCCAATGGGTGCTCAATGCGCGCGGATAGAATCTGTGTGGTAAAGATACGGATTGGGGATCAGGAGTTTGACTTGCAAGCGTCGGTACTGCCGTTGGTGGAGTTCGACGTGATCTTTGGTATGGACTGCCTCTCGGAGCAGCGAGCATGCAATGATCGCAATCGAAAGGAGGTTAAGTTAGGATTGAATACTGATCGGGAGACTACGTTTGTCGGCATGAATGGGTCGAGTAAGATTCTGATGTCGGCCCTTCAGGTGATTAAGGCAGTTCGGTCTGGGCAGTATTCTATTTGTGTCCGAGTATCATGATGTGTTCCCAGATGATCTCCCAGGAGCCCCTCCTCAGCGGGAGATTGATTTTATAATTGAGCTCGTGTCGGGTGCCAAACCGGTGTCATGCTCTCTATATCGGATAGCGCCAAGGAAGATGGCAGAGCTGAAGGTGCAACTATAAGAGTTGTTGGAACAAGGGCATGCGCGTCCAAGTTCTTCACCTTGCAGCGCACCGGTCCTCTTCGTTAAGAAGAAGGATGGGAGCTTGCAACTCTGTATCGACTATCGGGAGTTAAACAAGCTTACGTAAAAGAATAAGTATCTGATCCCAAGGATTGACGATCTATTTGATCAGTTGGTTGGGTCAACAGTATATTCGAAGTTAGATCTGAAATCCGGCTACTACCAATTAAGGATAAGGGAAAGCGACATCCCAAAGACAGCATCCAGCACGCGGTTTGGGCATTATGAGTTCACGGTCATGCCGTTTGGGTTGATCAATGCGCCATCCGTGTTTATGGATCTGATGAATAGGATGTTCAGAGAGTACCTGGACCGTTTCGTCATAGTATTTATCGACGATATCTTGGTGTACTCGCAATGTGAGGATGAATACTACAAGCATTTGCATATGGTGTTGGAGACGTTGAGAAGAAATCAGTTGTATGCTAAGTTCTCTAAGTGTGAGTTCTGGTTATCCTAGGTAGCATTTCTTGGTCATATTGTTAGTGGAGAAGGGATAGCGGTGGATCCGGCGAAGGTAGTGGCGATACGACAGTGGCCTGTATTGACTATAGTGGCGGAAGTCCGGAGCTTTCTGGGGCTTGCCGGCTACTACAGGCGCTTCGTAGAGAACTTCTCGCGGTTAGCACTACCACTCACGATGTTGACAAGGAAGGATCAAAAGTTTGTGTGGTCGCTGGACTGCGAGCAGGCTTTTGAAGAATTGAAGAAGCAGTTGACCACGGCGCCTATTTTGCGTTCGTCGAGTGGGACCGAAATGTTTGAAATCTATAGTGATGCTTCAGGCAGTGGTTTGGGCTATGTTCTGCTACAGCGTGGGAGCGTTATAGCCTATGGTTCACGACAATTGAAGGTTCATGAGAGGAATTATCTGGTCTATGACTTAGAGTTAGCGGTCGTGATATTTGCTCTAAAGTTGTGGAGGCACTACCTGTACGGTGTGAAGGTCGATATCTACACCAATCATAAGTGTCTGAAGTACTTGTTAGATCAGAAAGACCTGAACATGAGGCAGTGGAGGTGGATGGAGTTCCTGGGGGACTACACCTTCGAGTTACATTATGTGCCTAGAAAGGAAATGCAGTGGCGGATGTGTTGAGTCGCAGGGCTCCTGCACGGGCCAGCTGGTTGTCGGTACATGATGAGAGTTTGGTCCGTGATTTGGAGGCATTAGAGATCTCTTGCGTCGACAAGTATGAAAGTGCAGGTTAGATCTGATATACTCTAGAGGGGGTGAATAGAGTATGGTGCTCACTAAAAACTTTTTACAACTTTTGTTGTATTCCTAAGTGAACAGGGAAGCAAATGAAAAAAATAAACACAACAACTATCTAAACACAGAGCATTCACAGAGCACAGCCAGAAAATAAAAGAAAAGGGAAACTAGACGACACAAGAATTTTATAGTGGTTCCCCAACCTGGGTACATCCACTGTTCTACCACCCTGGTAGGAATCCACTCAGGTTTTTGATCAGGTGCCTGACACCAATGAGCTTTTGTTTAGGTTCTCAAAAACCAAACCTCAAGTCTTTTGGAAGGAGACTTTCAACCAGAATAATTTTGAAGGGATTTAAAACCCTGTACATGAATTGGAAAGAAGGTGATAGTGTCTTCTCTGTCAACAATCAGTGAGAAGACTTGTGGATTGATTGTAGCAGATCTTGCTCCCCCTGAGATCTTGAATTGGTCAGGAATGTTGGAGCACTGCTTCAGGGTGATAGTTCTTCAATGACCTAGAATGCCTGGACCAGAAAAGCTTCAGGAACTTCTTTTGACAGATAAAGTTTTGTTGTCCTTTGAAGTTGTCCTGAGAATAGAGAGAAGAAGACTCTTGATTGAATTTGATTGTTCTTCTTCTTCTTCTTGAAAATGTTCTCTGGTCAAGGCTGATTGCAGTCAAGAACTTTTGATTTGAGAATGATTGTTCTTCTCTGCAACCTCAGAGTGTCTGATTGTGTATTGCTTGATGTACTGTAATTATGTTACTCTATCACTGCTTGATTCTTTTCTTTCTTTTGTTGTGTCTATTTCTGACTGAGGAACATTCAAACTTTTGAATGTCGAGCAGTAATTGCAATCGGCTTTAGAAAGAAGCGACAATCAATAATTTCCCTAACTGTCCCATGGAAAAACGGCATGTAATCGTCCACAGTCAATACGCATTCTAACGGTAACATTCCGAGAAGATCTGGCATTAAATGTTCAGGAATCATTGCCAAGAAACGGGACGGGAAACTTGAAGAAACCTTAGTCTGGATTCGTCGAACGAAGAACACAATTTGTTGAGCTGCACTTATGTTCGTCGAGCTGAACTTGAGTCCGTCGAGCTGAGCTTGAGAGAGTTCGTCGACCAGACAATCTTCATTCGTCAAACAGACAGTCTTCATTCATCGAGCTGAGAAAAGTTCTGGACTTCGGCAAAATATTCTGCATCTGCTGAAATGCTGTGTCGACATAAGTTGGTGTCGACAGATTGATCTTGGTGTCGACACAAGTCCTCTGGTGTCGACATAAGATGGTGTCGACTGATATCCTGGTGTCGACACAAATTATCTGGTGTCAACATAAGCTGGTGTCGACACAAATTGTCTGGTGTCTACACAAACCCAAAGTGTCGACACAAATTCTCTGAGTCCAGAAATTGTCAAGTAGAGTACAACATTCGTCGACCTGAGAAGCTGTGAACTTGAGGTCCAAGTTTGTCGAGCTCAGAATATAATTCGTCGACCGAAGCTTGAAGCTGGACTTAGAAAAATTTGAGGTTCTTCTGACTCTGGCTTGATGTAGAAACTGAGTCTTCGTCGAACAGAGAACACAGATCATCGAGCTCAGCACTAAGAATTATCTCACGATCGTCGAGCGCAGAACTCCTTTCGTCGAGCTGAGTTCGACGAACGTCGAACTCACTTTACTTAGTCTTGAAAACTTGTCAATCTTGAGTATCTGATGGTCTTGAAGATAGCTGGTCCATCTGTAGTTGAGCCTAAGGACTTGACCTAGACTCTAGGACACAAGTCGACCCTGGCTATACATGATGGGTCACATTCTAAGTCAGTGAACCTAGCCCAAATCAACTTTGGATCCAATAATATCCCCCTATTTGGGTGAGGTCACTAACAGAGACTCAAAACAGAAAAACAAAGCAAGAAAAGAGATATATCTGGCAGAGAATTATAACACATGCAACAGATATATATATACACAGCTTTGTTTAAACAGATAGCATGGTTTGAAAAACAAAAACAGACAGAAAATCAAATAACACAAAAGATTACTTCTTTGGCTTCTTCTGCTGAGGTTTGTCTTCAGATGTTTGCTCTCCTGTCTTCTTGAAAATGATTTCTCTCTTTGGATCTCGAGCTTGAGCTATTGTCATAGTCATGTCAGCTGTCCCAATAATATTTAATGAAGTTGCTCTGGGGACAACTGCTTCTGGATGAAGTTTCATATAATCATCAACATTAACCAATTTATTTCCTTTGTCAAACCTTTTCAGCTCTTCTTTTCTATACTTTGACATGGTTGATAATCCAGAGATATCTTTACCTTCACCCTTGGCTTTATTTATCAAAGATAGTCCAATCAATTCCTAGTATCTAGCCATTCTTGCTGTATTAGCAGTTTCAGAATCTTCAAAAGGGATTGGAGGAGAGAGAGGTCTCTTTGGACTTTCAGCTTTTTGAACTTCAGAACTTTGTTGCTGCTGCTGCTTATGCTGTTGACTTTGACTTCCTGAGGAGGATGGCCTCTGCTGGCTGCTTCTAGAAGATCTCCCTGACTATCTCTGGTATGTTTGTATTGGGGCAGATCTCTGGGAGCTAGAGCCACTGGCACCAGCTGCTGGAGGAGGAAGGAGGAGGATCCTTCCTGTATCTGTGCACTGGATGAGGGGAATATCTCCTCCTTCTCTTTATATCTTTCTGATGGTTTTTGGAGAGCCACATCCATGCAGGCATTCCCTTATATGGAGTTATATTGTGCAGGATGTAGTAAGGGATGTCAGCATTGGGATTAGGCTTTGGAGCTGGAGGAGGAGGAGCCTTTCTTTTCTTTGAGAGCATCTTCTTTTTCTTAGTAGCAGCATCTTCATCTGAGTCATCATCATCTTCTTCTTCAGACTCAGAACCTTGAGGGATGTCATAAAGAGCATCCAAAGCTTTCAAAGCTTTATCAGAAATAATAGCCTTTTCTGGAGGAGGGGCAGAAGATTCAGGAACTGGAATATCAACAACAGAGGAGGAGGGGACTGCACAGGAGTCAGAAATAATAGGGACAGAGCTTTCAGCTCCTATCCTATTTTCTTCTTCAATGTCAGCCTGAATAAGCTCATACAAATCTGGCAGGGTAGAGTCAACCATAACAAAATCTGGTGCTAAAACTGGCACTGAAGTATCTTCTGGAATGACCTCTGGGCTAGAAGCTGAGATGGAGGCTGAAGCTGAGAGAGCAAAATTGTCACAGAGTTGCTTAGCAACTGCTGGACTAGCTGGAGAGGTATAAGGTACAATAGCCAAACTTGGCTTAGTAAAATCTGCTGGAAAGAATTGCATATGTGCAGTATCAAAATTACTCAACAAAACAGATAAATTCACTGTGGGATTTAAATAGAAATCACCAACAGGTTTTATTTGTTCAACTGACTCATCCAAATCAATGTTAGTATCCATAAATTCAATTAATTCAATCATTTCAGAATCAAAATCTGTCAAAGTTTCTGTATCCTCATCTGAATCTGCACCTGCTGGAGAGAGAATTGTTGTTGTGACTGCTGCTACTGCTGCAACTGCATCTGCTGCAACTTCATCACTGAGCATCTCCCCCTGCTTGGGTTCAGGAAAACCTGGAGCCAGGCCCCTGAATGAAGAGGGGGCAGCAGATAGGATAGAGATGTGGGCAGATAAAGAATTGATGGAGGTCACAAGAGGTGTAATGGCCTCTTGGATGAGAGATTTGATGAGAGGAGTGAGCAAGGAGATGATGGTAGATGGATCAAATGGGGAAGGGGAAGGGGATGGAATGGGAGGAGGAATAACAGATGGAGTGGGGGCATCTGGCATGATTGTGTCTGAGGGTATGTGGTAAGATGGAATGGTGGATTAGTGTGGGGGAAGAGGAGACTGAGGAGGTGTAGGAATTTGAGTGTCCTGAGGTGAAGCTGGAAGGGTGGATGGTTGATTTGCTGGCAGAGGGGAAGATGAATGTGGAGATGAGATGTTGGTGATGTCTAGAGGTGGAGATCAAGGAGGGGTAGGCACATGAGGAGGCTTCTGTGGAGGAAGGGGTGCTGGAAGAGATGGTTGAGATGGAGGGACCTCTTCAGCAGGGAGGGGAGTGGCCTTTACAGCCCTTGTGCTCTCAGAATTTTGGATGGAAGAGGAAGAAGCCTTTGAGGGCTTGGAGATAGTCCTCTACCATCTGCCAAACAGAGCGCATGTGAGGCGCTTGCTGGCATTTATGAATATGGTCGGGGAGACCATACATTCAGCAGCCTTCTCTTGAAGAAAAACTCCCAAAATTCTGCCGAAGCAGACTTACTTCTTGCTGTTCCTTTTCCTTATCAATTCAAAGAAGATTATGCCCCAGTTGACACGTCTCTTATTCACCACGGCGCACATAACCAGAAATTGGTGCCGGGTTATGTAGTCATGCGCTGAGTGCTTTCCCATCAATGTCTGCCAGAAATTGGTAGGCGGCGGACAGTTGCTTCTTCAGCAGTTTGTTAGGGTTGATACCTGAAAAACCCATTAGTTTCAGCATATCACCAAACTCTTCATAATCCATGTCTATACTGTCTTCTCCATTCACCAAGCCAAAAATCTCAGACAGAATTGCGGGAGACAACGAAACAGCAGTACTCCCTATATTGCCGGTCAAAATATCTTCTTCAGAAATAGTAGATGTATATACCCATTCTCTTATTTCAGTTCCATGTAGTTTAATGCGCCTGGTCATGAAATCCTTTAGATTAAGTTCTTCCAGTAATTCCAAGATATACAGAAAGATGGGGTCCGAATGTTAAAAAGAATCGAAGTCCATATCGAACCCAATATCAAACTTCATCGCTGCTAACGTGCTTGCTGGAATCGCCATTGATGACCTGCAGGAAACACACAGAGAAAAACGGCGATCAAGAGCAAAGGAACTGAAAGCGCGGGACGGAGGTCGAAGAAAACCTAGATATAAGTTTTCCAGAATATGAATCGACAAACTCCGTTCCACGAAAAAGAGAAATTCTTCGAACTGAGGTCGACGAAATAAATTATATCCAGAAGAATCGAACACAGTTCGTCGAACTCCATTCGACGAAATGTCTTCTGAAGCAAAGTTCGTCGATCTCCGGTCGACGAATATTGTTTCCATACACAGAGAAGTCGTCGATCTCCGGTCGACGAGAATCTGTCAAACTTTCCCTAGTTCGTCGAACTCCGTTCGACGAACTCTGGAAAATTCGTCGAATGCAGACAGGAACTAGGTTAACACTTCTCCATTAATCATGCCCAGTTGATTTATAAAGAACAAATGGGTTTTCTCATCCAATGGCTTGGTGAATATGTCTGCTCTTTAGATCAGTGGGAATATGGATCAAGTTAATTTTCTTTTTGTCTACATTATCTCTAATGAAATGATGTCTTATTTCAATATGCTTAGTCCTAGAATGGTGAACTGGATTCTGTGCTATAGCAATAGCACTAGTATTATCACAAAATAATGTTGAATTATTTAAGTTGACACCATAGTGTAAGAGTTGATTTTGTATCCATAACATCTGTGAACAGCAGCTGCCAGCAGCCATGTATTTTGCTTCTACAGTTGATGTAGACACAGATGTCTGCTTTTTACAAAACTAGGAGACAAGTCTCATACCAAGGAACTGGCATGTTCCAGAGGTACTTTTCCTGTCCACTCTACATCCAGCATAGTCAGCATCTAAGTATCCAGTTAACTCAAACTCTGACTCTACAGGATACCAGAGTCCTAGACTAGGGCAACTCTTTATATATCTCAAAATTCTTTTTAAGAAAATAAGGTGAGATTCTTTAGGGTTCACTTGGAACCTAGCACAAAGGCATGTGGCAAACATTATATCAGGTCTGCTAGCTGTGAGGTATAATAGGGATCCAACAATTGCCCTATAATTTTTCTGATCCACATGTTTCCCTACTGCATCAGAATCCACAATAGCATTTGTAGCCATAGGGGTTTTCATCCCTGAAGCATCACCCATCCCAAACTTTTTGATAAGCTCTTTAGCATACTTAGCTTGGGAGAGGAAGATGTCATCTGGGAGTTGCTTCACTTGGAGATCAAGGAAGTAGGAAAGCTCACCCATGCTACTCATCTCAAATTTAGAATGCATAAGGTCAACAAACCTCTTGCACAATTTGGGATCAGTAGACCCAAAAATGATGTCATCCACATATATTTGTACTAATAGAATTTGGTCCTTATGATGTCTAGTGAAAAGTGTTTTATCTTTGGTTCCTCTTGTAAATTTATGCTCTAAAAGAAAGCTTGCTATGGGTCTCATACCAAGCTCTTGGAGCTTGCTTTAAACCATAGAGAGCTTTATGCAATTTAAAAACAAAAGAGGGTTGAGTTGGAGAGATAAAACCTGGAGGTTGTTCTACATAAACCACTTCTTGAAGTACTCCATTCAGAAATGCACTCTTGACATCCATTTGGTAGACCTTGAATCTCTTGTGAGCTACATAGACCAGGAATATCCTAATGGCCTCTAACTTTGCAACAGGGGCAAAGGTTTGGTCATACTCTATTCCTTCCTCTTGTATGTAGCCTTGAGCAACAAATCTAGCCTTGTTCCTCACTATGTTGCCTTGAGCATCCAACTTGTTCATGTAGACCCATTTGGTTCTAATAACTGGGTAGTTATGGGGTCTAGGAACCAAATACCAAACTCTACATCTCTCAAACTGATTTAGTTCCTCTTGCATTGCAATGATCCAGTGGGGATCTTGCTCAGCTTCATGGATGGTGAGAGGTTCAATTTGAGAGAGAAAACAAGCATGCATCAAGTCTTGGTTGAGTTGATGCCTTGTCTGTACACTTGCTGAAATGTCTCCAATCACTTGAGATCTGGGGTGATCTCTAAGTGTGACAAGATCAGTTGGTGGAGTTGGTTGGACAACAACTTCTGTAATTAATTCCTCTTGGGGAATGATACTAGCTGTTGAGGGAAGTTCAGCCACTTCCTCTTGAATTTCTTCTTCACTTTCTTCAGCAACCTGTGGAGTAGGATGGTTTGATACCTCTTGGGTGAGGTTTAGTCCATCCATAGACTCACACAGTTGAGGCACCTGCAATAAGCTATTTGTAGAAATCTCTTTCTCCTTATATGACATGTTAGCCTCATCAAAAATACATGCACAGATTCTTCAATTTTAAGAGTAGATTTGTTATACACCCTATAAGCTTTACTGATCATGGAGTATCCCAGAAACACTCCTTCATCAGCTTTAGCTTGAAATTTTGCTATGTATTTCTTGTCATTATTGTGAATGTAACAAATGCAACCAAAAATTTTAAAATAATCTACTTTAGGTTTCTTCCCTTGGAGTAATTAATAGGGAGTCTTGCCCTTCAGCTTATGTATCAAACTTCTATTCAACACATAGTTGGAGGTGTTCACTGCCTTTGCCCAAAAGGATAGAGGAATGTGAGCATCTGACAACAATATAGTAGCAGATTCAATAAGGATTCTATTTTTCCTTTCAGTTACCACATTTTGTTGAGGAGTTCTAGGAGCTGAGAAAGTATGTCTGATCCCTTCACTCTGACAGAACTCTTGCATAAGAAGAGAATCAAACTCTGTCCCATGATCACTTCTGATCAGGGCAATGTGAGTGTTGAACTCACTCTGTATGCATTTGAGAAACTCTGTCAAACACTTAAAGTTATCAGACTTCTTCCTCAGAAAGAACACCCATGTGAATCTAGAGAAGTCATCTACAACTACTAAAGTATAAGATTTCCCTCCTAAGCTTTGTATTGTAATGGGTCCAAAGAGATCCATGTGTAACAGATACAAAATCTTAGGTGAATCACTCTTATTAAGTGATTTGAAGCTATTTTTGGTTTGCTTGCCTAATTGACAAGCTCTACAAAGTCCTTCCTTCTTGTAGGGGCCAGAAGGTAGTCCTCTAACAAGGTTGTCCTTGGATAGACTAGCAATGGTTCTAAGGTTTATATGTCCTAATCTTTTATGTCATAGTTCATTAGGTCTACAAATGGAATTGAATAAGCATATATCTACCTTAGTTGAAAGAAAATCTACAAGATAAATGTTACCTTTCCTTTTACCTGTCAACACAGTTGTGTTGTCCTCTGATTTGATTTTGCATGAGGATTTGTTGAAAGTCACTTGGTAGCCTTCATCACACAGTTGACTGATGCTGATTAAATTGTGCTTCAGTCCTTCCACATAAGCTACTTCCTTGAATGTGACTGAGCCAATCTGGACTACAACAAATCCTTTTGTTAGTCCAAAGTTTGAATCACCAAATATTACTTTAGGTCCAAGTTTGGCTTTGAAGGATGTGAAATTCTCCTTGTTTCCTGTCATATGCTTTGAGCACCCACTATCCAGATACCATTGCTGGTTGGATGTTAGATAGGTCTTCACCTGTACCTGCAAGGAACAACAAAATTCAATTGTTCTTGACCCAGGTTACCTTGGGTCCTTTGTTTGGTTGGAATGAAAAACTAGATATAACTGATAAAGCAGGTTGTGATTTATACCCTAAGGGGTGATATCTCCTAGGTGGAATTACCCAATCAGCTACTGGATTAAATGTCTTATTAATTGGCTTAGAGTATCTGTAAGAGAAATGGTTTAGGTTTGGTCTTTCTGGGTTCGATGAATTGTTGTAAGTTCGTCGACCAGAGTTCGACGAATAAGGATGAGATCGTCGATCTCTGCTCAGAGAATGACAGTAGTCATTTTCTGCGCCCCAAGTTCGTCGACCTCTGCTCGACGAACCATACGCAGTTCGTCGATCGCAATTAGACGAATTATTATATCTTAAGTTTGCGTTCAGCGTTCGTCGATCTAGGTTCGACGAACTGGCTACATTTCGTCGATCTGAGTTTGACGAATGCTGCTGAACTTTGTTTTTATTTGTTGTTTTCAGATTTCTGTTTCTCTTGTCTATGGGTCTAGGATTGTTTTCTGACATTGGTTTGTCTATTAACTTTTCTTTTCCCTTTGCAGATATAAACTTGATGGGGGTTGAAAGAATATTTTTCTTAACTATGGGGGGTAAGCTTGATGAAGCACCCAAGCCCAGCTTGCCATTTAATCTGGCATTCATTATGCTTGTGATGTCCATCAGCTTGAGTCTTCTCCCATTGAGAGATTGCTCAAGTTGCTTGGCCTCACATAATTCAGATTTTAGTTCAATTATTTGCTCATTAGCTAAGGTTAATTGGTCTGTTAGCTTTATGTTTTCTGAATTTATAGATTCAAGACTTCCTAATCTCTCTCTAAGAGTTTATATTTCTTTTTCTGAGTTGATTAAGTCTAGGCACATAGATTTGAATTCAGCTTTAAATAAATCAGAACTAAAGTCAAAGCTAGAAATAACCTGATCTGCCTCTGAGTCTGAGGCAGCTTCATCTTCTGATTCTTCTTCTGATCCAGAATTACTCCTGGAGGCATCAATTGCCATAAGGCACACCTCCTTGGATCTGGCTTCTTCCTCTTCTTCACTTGAACTGGAGGAAGTTGTTTCTTCTTTTGTGTCACTCCAAGTCTCAGTAACAAATCCCTTGTCCTTCTTTTTATATTTGCTGGAGGAGGGTCTGCTGCTATGCTTTCTCCTGGAATCCTTTTCTCTGCTCTTGTCCTTCTTCTGGTTTTCTGGACATTCTGAGATGTAATGTCCAGGCTTTCTGCACCCAAAGCACACAACCTACTTGGTTGGTGTCTTGTCATACTTGGGCTTATCATCCTGTCTGGATGATTTCCTTCTGAAGTCCTTCCTTGCCATCTTGTAGAACCTTTTGGCAAAGAGGCTCATGAGCTCTTCATTTAAAGTTGATGTCTCACTTTCTTCAGATTCTTTGAAGGCTATGTTGTGCTCCTTTCTAACTGGAGTTGTTGCCTTCTGTTCTGCTGCTTCTCTGGATTTTACCAGCTGCTCATAGGACTTCAATTTGCCTAGTAGAGACTCAATTGAGATCTCATTGAGGCTTCTGGCTTCTTTGATTGGCCAGATTCTGGAATCACAAGAGCTAGGGAAGCACATCAGAATCTTATCATTAACCTCTATCAAGGTGATGTCCTTATCTAGGGTTTTGAGCTCATTGATGATTGTGCTCAACCTGTTGTACATTTCTTCCACTGATTCATTCTCATCCTTTTTAAAGTTCTCATACAGGGATATGAGATTGGATCTTCTGTCCTTTCTTTCATCTGCAGAGCCAGCTACCATTTGGTTGAGGGAATCCCAAATGGTCTTGGCTGAGGTACACTCAGCCACCTTCTGGAATATGTCATCTGACATAGTCTGCGCTAAGATATTCATTGCCTTAGCATCTGCTATCTTGGCTTTCTTGTAGGCTCCATTGTTCTCTGGAGGAGGAACTGCAGTCATGTTTGTTGAAGTGCTTGTAGAAGTTGTAGGTGCTGGAGGTATACCTGTCAAAATAATAGAAAAGATATCCTCATCAATAGAGTTCATGTATAATCTGATTCTTGCCTTTCAGATGGCAAACTTGTTAAGGTTGCACACTAGAGGTCTGATGCTTCCATAGTCTTTGTTTTTGGCCATGTCTGTGAAGAAATAAATCTAATAACAAACTTAAAACAAGCAGATTTAACAAGAGGGATCTTTGTGGTTCAGGTGTTAGCCTGTACAACCAATAAGGTGTGGTATTTTAACCAACCTCGCTTTGATACCAATTGAAAGTGCAGGTTAGATCTGATATACTCTAGAGGGGGGTGAATAGAGTATGGTGCTCACTAAAAACTTTTTACAACTTTTGTTGTATTCCTAAGTGAACAGGGAAGCAAATAAAATAAATAAACACAGCAACTATCTAAACACAGAGCATTCGCAGAGCACAGCCAGAAAACAAAAGAAAAGGGCAACCAGATGACACAAGAATTTTATAGTGGTTCCCTAACCTGGGTACATCCACTCTTCTACCACCCTGGTAGAAATCCACTCAGGTTTTTAATCAGGTGCCTAACACCAATGAGCTTTTGTTTAGGTGCTCAAAAACCAAACCTCAAGTCTTTTGGAAGGAGACTTGCAACCAGAATAATTTTGAAGGGATTTAAAACCCTGTACATGAATTGGAAAGAAGGTGATAGTGTCTTCTCTATCAACAATCAGTGAGAAGACTTGCGGATTGATTGTAGCAGATCTTGCTCCCCCTGAGATCTTGAATTGGTCAGGAATACTGGAGCACTGCTTCAGGGTGATAGGTCTTCAATGACCTAGAATGCCTGGACCAGAAAAGCTTCCGGAACTTCTTTTGACAGATAAAGTTTTGTTGTCCTTTGAAGTTATCCTGAGAATATAGAGAAGAAGACTCTTGATTGAATTTGATTGTTCTTCTTCTTCTTCTTGAAAATGTTCTCTGGTCAAGGCTGATTGCAGTCAAGAACTTTTGATTTGAGAATGATTGTTCTTCTCTGCAACCTCAGAGTGTCTGATTGTGTATTGCTCGCTGTACTGTAATTCTGTTACTCTATCACTACTTGATTCTTTTCTTTCTTTTGCTGTGTCTATTTCTGACTGAGGAACATTCAAACTTTTGAATGTCGAGTAGTAATTGCAGTCGGCTTTGGAAAGAAGTGACAATCAATAATTTCCCTAACTGTCCCATGGAAAAACGGCATGTAATCGTCCATAGTCAATGCGCGTTCTAACGGTAACAATCCGAGAAGATCTGGCATTAAATGTTCAGGAATCATTGCCAAGAAACGGGACGGGAAACTTGAAGAAAACCTAGTCTGGATTCGTCGAACGAAGAACACAATTCGTCGAGCTGCACTTGTGTTCGTCGAGCTGAACTTGAGTTCGTCGGAGCTTGAGAGAGTTCGTCGACCAGACAATCTTCATTCGTCAAACAGACAGTCTTCATTCGTCGAGCTGAGAAAAGTTCTGGACTTAGGCAAAATATTCTGCATCTGCTGAAATGCTGTGTCGACATAAGTTAGTGTCGACAGATTGATCTTGGTGTCGAGACAAGTCCTCTGGTGTCGACATAAGCTGGTGTCGACTGATATCCTGGTGTCAACACAAATTATCTGGTGTCGACATAAGTGGTGTCGACACAAATTGTCTGGTGTCGACACAAACCCTAAGTGTCGACAAAAATTCTCTGAGTCCAGAAATCGTCGAGTAGAGTACAACATTCGTCGACCTGAGAAGCAGTGAACTTGAGGTCCAAGTTTGTCGAGCTCAGAACCGAAGCTTGAAGCTGGACTTAGAAAAATTTGAGGTTCTCCTGACTCTGGCTTGATGTAGAAACTGAGTCTTCGTCGAACAGAGAACACAGATCATCGAGCTCAGCACTAAGAATTATCTCACGATCATCGAGCGCAGATCTCCTTTCGTCGAGCTGAGTTCAACGAACGTTGAACTCACTTTACTTAGTCTTGAAAACTTGTCAATCTTGAGTATCTGATGGTCTTGAAGATAGCTGGTCCATCTGGAGTTGAGTCTAAGGACTTGACCTAGACTCTAGGACACAAGTTGACCCTGCTATACATGATGGGTCACATCCTAAGTCAGTGAACCTAGCCCAAATCAACTAGGGATCCAACAAAGTAGACTACTGCCGAGGCGAAATTGTATTGGACAGAGGTGCAGTATGACCTAGATGATAGAGTTCGGTGGGCTTTAGTTCTGGATAGAAGCATGAAGCAGATCTTAGATGAATCTTTAGATGGGTCAAATTCCAAATTTGTTGTTGAGGATGGACTGCTAAGGAGGGACGGTCGCCTATGCGTCCTTAGTGCGGATAACCTTCGAGAGGAGTTGACGTACGAGGCTCATCATACCAAGTACTCAATCCACCTGGGGAACACGAAGATGTATAAAGTCATGAAGAAGTTGTTCTCGTGGCCAGGATTAAAGAAAGATGTAGCACTTTATGTGGCCAAGTGCCAAACATGTGCCTTGGTGAAGGCGGAGTGCCAGAAGCCCGGAGGTTTCTTGAAGTCCTTACCTATCCCGGAGTGGAAGTTCGACGACATTTCAATGGATTTTGTGCATGATTTGCCAAAGACGCAGAGGGGAAATGATGTCATCTGGGTGGCCGTAGATAGATTGACAAAAGTGTCGCACTTCATCCCGAACAGGAAGGAAGATCCGGTGGAAAAGTTAGTCAAACTATATGTAGATAATATTGTACGATTGCATTGTGTACCCCATAGTATTGTTAGTGATCGAGATGGACGCTTCACGTCGAATGACTGGAGGCTGGTGCATAGTCTGTTGGGAACTAAGCTGAGTTTCTGTAACACCCTCTATCCATCGCATAGCATATAGTAGTAGGTCCGGCCGAGTTCCGACGCCATATACCACAGACAGACTGGGCGGTTACTCAATGGAAACCATCCAACCAATCCAACGTCCTACACAGAGTCATTCTAGCGGAAGCAATTTTATTAGTTGCAATAACAAGAACCCAGCACAAGCATGAATGTCCACTAAACAAAACTGTTGGGTACATTGGTCAAATGTACCTGATTTGAAGAAGCCTCACCCAACTCAATGATATACATCATAATGTATTTGATGTATGTTTGAGTTACTTGTGCAGGTTAAGAAATCACTGGACTGAAGCAAAGAGTTTCTAAGTCCATGTGTCGACACCCAGAGGGAAAGTGTCGGCACTTAAGAAAGCTTGTGTCGACACCCAGACAAGCAGTGTCGACACTTGGAGTCATTGTGTCGACACCTGGGATGCAGAGTCGACACCAGACAGAAAGTGTCGACACTTGGAGCTGTGTCGACACTCAGTGAAGAAAAGTGCAGATAGAAAGTGTCGACACAAGGAGTTGCGTCGACACCCAGTGAAGCTGTGTCTACACCTCAAAGTGTCGACACTTGGAGCTGTGTCGACACTCAGCAAAAGTCTGCAGAGTCTAAGTACAAGTGTCGACACTCAACACAATGTGTCGACACTATGCAGAAGAGTCAGCACTTGAAGTATGTGTCGACACTCAACACAATGTGTCGACACTCAACAGAAGAGTCAACATTTGAAGTATGTGTCGACACCCAGAACAATGTGTCGACACACAGCTGAAGACTCAACACTTGAAGAAAGTGTCGACACAAGGAGCTGTGTCGACACTTAGCAAAGAAAAGAATTATCAACAAAATATTCTATGTACAAGTGTCGACACTAAGGGAATGTGTCGACACTCAGCTGAAGTCTCAACAACAAGAAGGTGTGTCGACACAAGGAGCTGTGTCGACACTCAGCAAGATTCAACATAGAAAACTATGTGTCGACACCAAGAAGCAGTGTCGACACTTGACAGATTCAACACAAGAAGATGTGTCGACACAAAGGAGATGTGTCGACACATAGAAGAATTCAGCAAAAGCTAGAAGAACAAGTACTTGTGTCGACACTCAATTTCAGTGTCGACACATGCAGAAGAATCTGTGTCGAGACATACAAGGAGTTGTGTCGACACCTTGTAGACTTGTGTCGACACTTACACAACATGTGTCGACACTTGGACTATAAGTGTCGACACTTAAAGACAGAAAGTCTCGACACTTACAGACAGTTAGAGATTTTCAAGAAGTGACTGGATGATTTGACAGCTGCCGTTCCAGCCGGTCTACAGCACCTGTCAGAGATATCAGAAGTCAGTTATGGACCGGTCCAGCCGGTTACCATGAAGAAAGCCTATAAATAGGCACCTACAGTTCACAGAAACTGTTGTTCAGAGTTGTTCAAAGTTGTTGAAAGAAGTTCAAAGTTGTTGATCAGATTATTGAAGTAATTATAGTGTTACAAAGAGGATCAACACAAGAAGATCTAGCAGTTCAAGTGCAGATCTAAGAAGTTGGAGAGAGAGGGCTCCATCCAAGAAATCAGCCTTTGGAACTAGGCTGAGAAGAAGGATTCAGATTCAGTCTGGATCTTAAGTGGCAGAGGTCAAGGAACAACTGCAGAGGATTCAGTCTTATTCAGTTCTACTCAAGAAGCTTTGAAGAAAGCTAAGTCAGGGTGAATCCAGCTGAGTTCTTCCAAGAACTCATCAAGAATCTCTCAACTCCCCTCCTTTAATTCTGAGTTGTAGAGTTATTATTTGTATTACATTTTTAACTTGTAGGATCCATTGGATCTGAGTGATTGTAAGCCTATATTTATAAAGGCCGAGGGTAGGGCTTGTTTGCCTGAGTGTAGGAGATAGAGATCTCTGAGTGTAGGCCTTGTTGGCTGAGTGTAGGCCTTGGTTGGCTGAGTGTAGGCCTTGGTTGGCTGAGTGTAGGCTTTGGGATAAAGCTGAGTTGTAAGGCTTTAGGCCTGAGGTGTAGGAACCAATTTGGGTTCTGAGACAGTGCAGGAGTTTGGCTGAATCTAGTTCACTGCTAGATAGGCGAAGGGGGAAAGTGGATATACCCATATCTTGGGGAACCACTATAAATCACTGTGTGCTGTACTGTGCTGAAATTGTTGCTGTATATGCTGTGTTTGCTGTGATAAACTAGTTAGATTGCTGTGATATAACTGATTGCTGCCAATAAAGTTAGAAAAGGTTTAGGTCACCTATTCACCCCCCCCCCTCTAGGTGTTTAGGTACCATATCTTTCAAGTGGTATCAGAGGCAGGTTCCTCAAAACAAGGACTAACAGTATGAGGAGATCCTGTTTGGCAGATTCAGTGTAAGGCATTACACAGTTTCAAGAAAATCAAGAAAATCAAGAAACATGGGTTCTTATGAGAATCACAAGGAATTGGGTTCCATGAAATTACCCATATGCAGAAAGGAGATCTTTGGGATCTGTAAAGAAAGGGTAAGGCTATTTATGGAGGCCTCGGACCCTAGAATCTACATCACAGTAAAGGAAGGGCCTTATGTGCCTATGAAGATTTCAGTTCTAGATGCAAATCAGAGAACTCCAAAGGATTTCTCTGAGATGACTAAGGTTGAAATTGTCCTGGCCACCATGGACAAGAGGGCACAGAACATAATAGTGAGTGCCATTGATGATGCAACTTTTCAGAACTTAATTCACTGTAAAACAGCAAAAGAGATGTGGGATACTCTCATTGTCTATATGGAAGGTTCTGAAGAAGTTAGGCAAGATAGGAAGTCCTTGCTAAATCAGGAGTATGAAAGCTTTAGGCAAGGAAAGGGTGATAGCATCACTGAGTGCTATAAGAAATTTTACAGAATAGTTAATGAACTCATGTCTTATGGAAGAGAGTTCAGTAACTATGAACTAAATGACAAGTTCTTAAGGTCCCTAACCAAAGATTGGGACACCAAGATCTGTGCCATAAGAGAAATGGCTAAGTTGGGGGAAATTCCTCCCCCTATACTGTTTGGCAAGTTATTGTCATATGAGATGCAGTTGACAGTAAGAAAAGAGGAGGAAAAATCAACAAGGACTGAGCACAAAGAAAGAACTGTTGCTTTCAAGACAGAAGTTCCCAGAAAGTGCAGGAATAAGTCTTTAACTCCACCTCCAGAAGTAGTTGAATCAGAGTCTGATGAGTCTGTCAGCACAAAGTCTAAGAGCAGTGAAAGTGATGAAGACTTTGCTGCTTTCACTAGACACTTTCAGAAGTTTTTGAAAAAGAAATAGTGGAGGTCAAGGCCTTCTACATCACAAGGAAATGAAGACTCTTATCAGAAAAAGAGGTCTTCAAAGAATGACAAGAAAAGGACAAAATCAAGCAAGGCAACTGGTTCAAAGATTGTTTGCTATTGCTGCAATAGACAGGGCCATGTTATTGCAGATTGTCCAGAGAAGAGAAAGGAATCTGGTGACAGGAAAAAGACTCACTTCAAAGGGAAGAAAGAAAAGTCTTTTGTTGCTAAGAAGGAGAAGACTCTTTCAGATATCTCTTCTTCAGAAACTGAGTCTGAGGCTGAAGCCTACATAGGGCTGTTTGCTGAAGAAGAAGAGGAAGAATTCATGCAGATCTTGGAGTCAATTTATGAACAAGAAGACAGTCATTGCCAAGGGCTAATGGCTTTGACAGAAAGTGCCAAAATCCTGGAGCAGCCAGGACCCAGTCAGGTACAAAGTTCAAGTTTAAATTCAGTTTCTTGTTCTAGTTCAGAATCAGATTTTTCTTCATCAAGTGATGAGAATATATTTGAGTCTGAGGAAGATATTCATCAGCTTATAGATGAATATAAGGTACTTTTGCAAGCTTACAAGAAAAGCAAGACCCTAGCTAAAAGTCAGGCAAAGGAAATTGCTGATCTTAAAGCTACTGCAACAGATTTTGAGAAGCAATTTGATCAAAAACTGAATGAGGTAGCCAGGCTGAAACACATTACTGTGATTCAGATGGGAACTATCACCTATAAGAATGATCAAATTAAGAGACTGGAGATCAATCTTCAGAAAGAGAGAGTGCTTGTTGCTAGGTTTTCAAAACCTAAATCAGTGCTACCCTTAATTGATGAATTTGTTCATCATAAAGGCAAGGCTGGGCTGGGTTTTGTTAGACCTGCAGGGACTGAGCAGTCCAAGTATAAGTCCAAGGGCAAAGCCCCAACATTCAACAAGCCTGCTGTAGTCAAGACATCCAAGGCAGTACCTAAGCAAAGGTACAATAAATTTGAATGTTGGTGCTGTGGCAAAGTTGGCCATTTTGCAGTAGACTGTTGGCGCAATGTGAGTGCCAAAGTGAGTTCCAAACTACCTGTTGGAAAGCCAGTAGGTAGATTTGTCAAATTGCAAACTAACAATCACCAAGGACCCAAGAATACTTTGGGTTCTAAGGTTCATTAATTTGTTTTGCAGGTGAGTCCAAGTGGCCATACTCCTACATGGTACTTGGACAGTGGATGTTCCAGACATATGACTGGAACAAGGCGACTACTGAAGGACTACATTCCAATCAAAAATGGTCCTAAAGTGACCTTTGGTGGTTCTGAAAAAGGAATCATCAAAGGGTTTGGTAACATTTCTTCAAACTTAGTTACCATTACTTAAGTGGCTTATGTTAAAGGGTTGAAACACAACCTAATAAGTATAAGTCAATTAAGTGATGTACGGTATGACATCTCATTTGTTAAAAATGGTTGTCATATCAAGAGGTCAAGTGATCAAGAGATCATTTTGACAGGTTATAGGAAGAGGAATGTCTACTGCATAGACATTATGATTGAGAACAATGGTTCTCCAGTTTGTCTTATAGCTGATGAGACAGTCTCTCATTGTGTCAAATGGCACAAGAGGCTAGCCCATCTTAACTACAAGACTATTAGCAAACTCTTTAGCAAAGAGTTAGTGAGGAATGGTCCTCAAGTTAAGTGTGTTAAAGATGGCATTTGCTCAGCTTGTCAGAAGGGCAAGCAGACTAAATCCACCTTTAGAAGCATAGATAACAAAGATGTTGTGAGGTGTTTGTACCTCTTGCATTTGGATCTCTTTGGTCCAATGCCAGTTCACAGCTTAGGTAGGAAGGTCTATACCCTTGTAGTTGTAGATGACTACTCAAGGTTTTCCTGGGTGTTCTTCTTAAGACAGAAATCTGAAACACCTAGTGTCTTCTACAGCTTTGTCAAGCAAATTCAGAATGAACTAAATAGTACTGTGGTCAAAATTAGAAGTGACCATGGTACTGAGTTTCAGTCTGAAAGCATGACAAAACTATGTGAAGACTTTGGGATATTTCAAGAATACTCTTCACCAAGAACACCTCAGCAAAATGGCATTGCTGAGAGGAAAAATAGGACCATGATAGAGGCTGGTAGAACCCTATTGAGTGATACATCACTACCAGAGTATTTTTGGGCTGAAGCAGTTAACACTGCATGCCATGTTATAAATAGGGCTACCATCACTAAAGGGCTAAACAAGACCCCCTATGAAGTTGTGAAAGGCAGGAGACCAAACCTATCCTACTTCAGGATCTTTGGTTGCAAATGCTTCATACTTAACAATGGGAAGTCTTACTTAACTAAGTTTGCTGCCAAGTCCCAAGAGGGAATTTTTGTTGGGTACAGCAATAATAGTAAGGCTTATAGAGTCTACAAATTGACTACATAAGTTGTAGAAGAATCAGTGCATGTAGTTTTTGATGAGACAAAACTTATTAATAATGAGTTGTCTAGCAATGTATGCAGCCCCACAGGTTTGACAAAGACAATGGACAAGCTTACTATAGGAGAGGTGCCTGCTGCAAGACAGCAAGGAGAGGAGAGTAGCTGCTGTCCAGGGGGAGAACTACATGTGCCAAGTGCTGAAGAAATCCAAGGAATACAGCATGATGCAGATGCTGAAGTGGTTCAACCTGAAGTGAGGATGCCTCCAGCCCACAGGCATCTTAGAGATCATCCAGTAGAGCTGATTATTGGAGATCCAAAACAAGGAGTTCAAACTAGGAGCAGAAATCAGAATGTTGCAATCTATTCCAGCTTTCTGTCACAAGTTGAACCTAAGAAGTTTGAAGAAGCAATACAAGATCCACAATGGACTGAAGCAATGCAAGAAGAGCTTAATCAGTTCAAGAGGTGCAAGGTTTGGGAACTTGTTCCTAAACCTAAAGACCACAATGTAATAGGAGTTAAGTGGATCTACAGGAATAAGATGGATGAACAAGGAGTCATCATTAAGAATAAGGCTAGACTGGTTGCTAAAGGATATAGGCAAGAAGAAGGTATTGACTTTGATCAAACCTTTGCTCCAGTAGCCAGACTGGAAGCCAAAAGAATGTTCTTGGCCTATGCAACCTATCAAGGATTCAAGGTATACCAAATGGATGTCAAGTCAGCATTCCTAAATGGTAATTTGAAAGAAGAAGTCTATGTGGAGCAGCCTACAGGTTTTGTTGATCCAACTCTACCTCATTATGTCTATAGACTTAGGAAAGCTTTGTATGGGTTAAAGCAAGCTCCTAGAGCTTGGTATGAAACCTTATCTAGCTTCCTCATTGAGAACAAGTTCTCAAGGGGGAAAATAAATAAGACTCTATTCCTTAGGGAATCTAGAGGCAAAGTCATACTAGTCCAAATATATGTAGATGACATTATATTTGGGTCTACTGAAAGCAGCCTTTGCAAAAAGTTTGCAAAACTTATGCAAGGTCAGTTTGAAATGAGTAGTATGGGAGAGCTGAAGTTTTTCTTGGGTCTCCAAGTTAAACAGACTGAGAGTGGTTTGTCCATTTGTCAGTCAAAGTTCACCCTAGAACTCATAAGGAAGTATGGTATGGATTCATCCAGTACCATGAAGACTCCTATGGGGTCAAGTATGTCTCTTAGCAAGGATGATACAGGGAAACCTGTAGATGAAACCTTGTATAGAGGGATAGTTGGCTCCCTATTACACTTGACTGCTAGTAGACCAGACATCATGTATGCTACATGTGTTTGTGCAAGGTATCAAGCCTGCCCTAAAGAGTCTCACTTGACTGCTGTCAAGAGAATTTTGAGATATCTAAAGGGCACTCCGTATCTAGGCCTCTGGTACCCTAGGAATGGAGACTTTGATCTAACAGGATATTCAGATGCAGACTTTGCAGGATGCAAAGAGGATAGAAAGAGTACTACTGGAACCTGTCAATTCCTAGGTGGGAGACTAATTTCATGGAGCAGCAAAAAGCAGACTAGTGTGGCTATCTCCACAGCTGAGTCAGAGTATGTGGCTGCAGGAAGTTGCTGTGCTCAACTTCTGTGGATTCAACATCAGCTAGAGGACTATGGATTTCAAGTAAGTAGAACTCCACTTTACTGTGATTCTACAAGTGCTATTTCAATAGCTAATAACCTTGTATCTCGTAGTAGAACAAAACATATTGAGATTAAATATCACTTTCTTAGAGAACATGTAGAAAGAGAAGATATTTCACTTGAATATGTTAAAACTGATAATCAAATAGCTGACATGTTTACAAAGCCCCTAGAAGAAGCTAAGTTCAATAGATTCAAAATTGAACTATGAATGATAAACTTAGACTAAGTTTACAGAATAGAAAATTGGCTAAGTAAAAAGGTGTCGACACATAGACAAGTCTATGTCGACACAGAATAGTGGTGTCGACACTTCAGGAAAAAGGTGTCGACACATCTAGGAATGTGGTGTCGACACTTCAGAATGTTCGTGTCGACACATGTCAAGTAGGTGTCGACACATCCTATGTGGTGTCGACACTTAAGTTTTACTCAGAATTTTTCTAAGTAAAGTCTCGACAATGTGTCGAGTTATGTTGTGTCGACACATAACTAAGTGTCGACACATAATATCTGTTGACTAAACTTGTGTCGACACATATGTGTCGAGACATTATAAGTCAGTGCCGGCACTTATTGCCAGTGTCGACACATGTTAAGCTAGCTGTCCCGCCTATTCATCTTCAAAATTAGACAGGTATAAATAAGGTTCTGTCTTTGTTTGTCGACACACTTTCAAAGTTTCGAGACCAAAACTACTGTGTCGACACTTCTCTTTTCTAAAGACTAATTCTCCAAACCCTAATGGCACCTAAGCTTGAGGAGAATGTTAACGAGGGCTATGAGCTAGTGCGAGGCGCGTTCGATGAAGCTGATCAAGAAATCAAGTCGGTGGTAACCCTAGTCGCCAATTCTGGACTAGAATACTTGGTTTCAGAACCAACAAAGATTTGGAAGAAGGAAGTTCTTGAATTCCTTAATGGAGCTGCTGTAGATGACTCTGGATATAGAATCAAATCCAGAGTTCGCGGATCTAAAGTCAAGATTTCACCAAAAAGTCTGAGGAAGGTACTCCAGCTACCAAAAACACAAGATGAAGAAGAAGTAACTGTATCCAAGACCAGGGAAGCTCTTACCTGGTGTGGTCTTGATCGTAAGATGAAGATAGGATCTGTATTCAACAGGAAAGGCATGAATAACCAAGGAAAGTTCATGTCTGAGATTGTGGGCAAGGTTATTCTTAGTAAGCCTGGAGGGCATGACAGGGTGTCTGCCTCTATGTTTGGAATCATGACAAGAATAATTTTCACCCTGAAAACAGATTGGTCTCAAGTGGTCTATGAGAAAATCAAGGAGAATCTGAAGAAGCCCAACCTGGGCAGAATACTTAGTCTCTACCTAGCTGGTACCATACCAGAGGTAATGAATACAGCTGCAGGAAGTAAGATCAATCACATGAGAAAGATGGATCAAAGGATCTTTTCCAGATGGGACAGGGTATTGTCCAAGGAAATGCCAACTCCAGAGAAGCCAGTTACTGAGAAGGAGACTCCTCCAAGGAAGAAAAGGAAGATAGCTGCTGTGACACAGGAGTCCTCCAGCAGTTCAGGGAGTGAAGAACAAGTTGTTTTCACTCCTGATGCTCAAGAGGAAGTGGCTGCAGAGAAGACCCCTGCTGCTCAAGATGTAGCTGAGATCCAGGGGGAGCTGCCTCAAGCTAGCCCCATCCATAGGGATCACAGCCAGGGGGAGCTTCCAGTAGTAGAAGAACCCTCTACTCTGTACAGTGAGCAAGCCACTCACATCATCCAAGAGGTACTCATTGATCTAAATACATTGAATTTTTCTATAGTAGATTCTGATTTGTCTGATGTACATCAGCAAACTCATCTAGACAGTCAAGAACCAGATGTTGTTATCCAAGACACATCTGTTGTACTAGAAGTGGTTCCTGATCAAGTAGTTGAAGAACCAAGAACTTCTCCAGCTTCTTCACCTCAAGAGTTTACAATGGAAGATCTATTCCTAAATCTAGATCAAGAAGATTTTGATATGGACAAGAATGCTGTTGCTGAAGATAAGAGTGCTGCTGCTGAGGGGGAGCAACTGACAGTTCTGGAAGAGCCTATTAGGCTAGAAACTGAGCAAGCACCTGATGTGCAAACTGAGAAGCCTCAAAGCCCTAAGGACAGGGTTGATATTGCCAGCACTTCTGCCTCTGAAGATGAGGAGAGTGCTAGGGCCAAGAAGAAGAAACTCTATGTCTTCAAGAGGAGAAGCCAAAGTTATAAGAAGGCTTTACAATCTATAGCCCCACAGCCTATAATTCACCATGCTCCAACAGTTGATTATAGTGCTTTACTGATTGCACTGCAGATCAAAATGGATGAACAAAGAAAGGCTATAGAGGCTTATGTTGATGAAGGGCAGAAGACTTTACAGTTTGACCTGGGCCAAGAAATAAAGTCTATAAGGTTTGAGATGAACCTTAATAAGAAGGAGATGAATGAATGCTTCCACAAGGGTGGAAATGCTGTGGTATATCTGGCAACACACCAAGAGAAGATAAAGGCTCAGGTAGATGATATAGCCTTAAAGCAAGGATATGTGCTGGAAAACCAAATCAGAATGAATGACAATCTGACTGAGTCACATAATGCTCTACTCACAGAATTGAAGAACAAGGCTGATGAACCTTCTACATCTGCTGCTGCAGTTAAGGCTCACTTTGATAAAGTATTTCAAGCTGAGATTACTGATGTTAAGTCTGCTATTAAAGATTCCCAGAAAGTCATCTCTGAACAACTTACAAAGCTGAAACCATTCTTTAAAGAGGGAATCAGGTATTTGGACAGTCAGATAAGGTTTCAAAAGGATGATGTCAGAGACCATATGGCCAGAGAAGTCATAAAGGGGGAGAGAGTATTAGTCAAAGCTAGCTCTGACCATGCCAAATGGATATCTAACTCCATCAGAGCTACACTGAGCTATCCTCCACTCTGTGATGATGATAATGTTGCTGAATCAAGGATTCAAACTGCATATCTTGGAGGTGAGCAACTAGAGGTAGCTCAAGTGATTTATCCACCTCCAGATTTTGAAATGATTCAAGCAGATGTCCAGACAATGTATAGCCCAACTGAAGGGAAGCCTAATGTTATTCTAGATAAAGTGGTTCAGCCTATTTCTACAGCTATGCAAGAGGCATTAGAGAAAGAAGAAGAGGCAAGGTTGTCAAAGAAGAGGTTTAGGGAACAAGCAGAACACAGGCTAGATTTTGAACAGTGGAGCCCTACCTCTAGGAATATAATTTTAACTGCCTGGAAAGCTGCCAAGGACAATGCTCATGAAAGGAACAAGTGGTTCTCTAAAGCAGAATGGAGGAAACATAAAATAAGACAGGAGGCCATTGTTCAATATAGAAGAAAGGCAAAGATGGGAAAGCTACCTCCTACTGCAGTGGAGCCTAGCAAGTACTTCCCCAAGCCATACCACTATTTTGAAAGGCAGAAAATCAAAGCAGAAGAGCTGAAGAAGAAGGACTTAAAAGGCAAGAAGCCTGCTGATGCTGCAACTGCTGAAGCCACTGTTAAAGCTCAAGTCCAATCAGGCAAAGGCATTGTTATCAAAGAACCAGATCAGAAATAGATTAGGAATTGACTTGAAGATTGTTGTAATCTTTTGAATGAAATACATTTTTGTAAACCATTGAAGATGTATTAGAAAAATGTTAGAACAATAAATGATAAATATATTTCATGATTGTTCTGAGAATATGTCTATTTCTTGTTTGTTCTGCAATGTTGAATGTGTATACATGTGTGAAATATTACATGTTTATGTTTACCCTGCTGATTATAATCTGCTTTATATCATTCTATAATTTTTAATTATGAATGGTATATATCATTGACTAAGGGTTATGACTTCTCCAAATAGGGGGAGATTGTTGGGTACATTGGTCAAATGTACCTGATTTGAAGAAGTCTCACCCAACTCAATGATATACATCATAATGTATTTGATGTATGTTTGAGTTACTTGTGCAGGTTAAGAAATCACTGGACTAAAGCAAAAAGTTTCTAAGTCCATGTGTCGACACCCAGAGGGAAAGTGTCGACACTTAAGAAAGCTTGTGTCGACACCCAGACAAGCAGTGTCGACACTTGGAATCATTGTGTCGATACCTGGGATGCAGAGGCGACACTAGACAGAAAGTGTCGACACTTGGAGCTGTGTCCACACTCAGTGAAGAAAAGTGCAGATAGAAAGTGTCGACACAAGGAGCTGTGTCGACACCCAGTGAAGCTGTGTCTACACCTCAAAGTGTCGACACTTGGAGCTGTGTCGACACTCAGCAAAAGTCTGCAGAGTCTAAGTACAAGTGTCGACACTCAACACAATGTGTCGACACTATGCCGAAGAGTCAGCACTTGAAGTATGTGTCGACACTCAACACAATGTGTCGACACTCAACAGAAGAGTCAACATTTGAAGTATGTGTCGACACCCAGAACAATGTGTCGACACACAGCTGAACACTCAACACTTGAAGAAAGTGTCGACACAAGGAGCTGTGTCGACACTTAGCAAAGAAAAGAATTATCAACAAAATATTCTAAGTACAAGTGTCGACACTAAGGGAATGTGTCGACACTCAGCTGAAGTCTCAACAACAAGAAGGTGTGTCGACACAAGGAGCTGTGTCGACACTCAGCAAGATTCAACATAGAAGACTATGTGTCGACACCAAGAAGCAGTGTCGACACTTGACAGATTCAACACAAGAAGATGTGTCGACACAAAGGAGATGTGTCGACACATAGAAGAATTCAACAAAAGCTAGAAGAATAAGTACTTGTGTCGACACTCAATTTTAGTGTCGACACATGCAGAAGAATCTGTGTCGAGACATACAAGGGGTTGTGTCGACACCTTGTAGACTTGTGTCGACACTTACACAACATGTGTCGACACTTGGACTATAAGTGTCGACACTTAAAGACAGAAAGTCTCGACACTTACAGACAGTTAGAGATTTTCAAGAAGTGACTGGATGATTTGACAGCTGCCGTTCCAGCCGGTCTACAGCACCTGTCAGAGATATCAGAAGTCAGTTATGGACCGGTCCAGCCGGTTACCATGAATAAAGCCTATAAATAGGCACCTACAGTTCATAGAAACGGTTGTTCAGAGTTGTTCAAAGTTGTTGAAAGAAGTTCAAAGTTGTTGATCAGATTATTGAAGTAATTATAGTGTTACAAAGAGGATCAACACAAGAAGATCTAGCAGTTCAAGTGCAGATCTAAGAAGTTGGAGAGAGAGGGCTCCATCCAAGAAATCAGCCTTTGGAACTAGGCTGAGAAGAAGGATTCAGATTCAGTCTGGATCTTAAGTGGCAGAGGTCAAGGAACAACTGCAGAGGATTCAGTCTTATTCAGTTCTACTCAAGAAGCTTTGAAGAAAGCTAAGTCAGGGTGAATCCAGCTGAGTTCTTCCAAGAACTCATCAAGAATCTCTCAACTCCCCTCCTTTAATTCTGAGTTGTAGAGTTATTATTTGTATTACATTTTTAACTTGTAGGATCCATTGGATCTGAGTGATTGTAAGCCTATATTTATAAAGGCTGAGGGTAGGGCTTGTTTGCCTGAGTGTAGGAGATAGAGATCTCTGAGTGTAGGCCTTGTTGGCTGAGTGTAGGCCTTGGTTGGCTGAGTGTAGGCCTTGATTGGCTGAGTGTAGGCTTTGGGATAAAGCTGAGTTGTAAGGCTTTGGGCCTGAGGTGTAGGAACCAATTTGGGTTCTGAGACAGTGCAGGAGTTTGGCCGAATCTAGTTCACTGCTAGATAGGCGAAGGGGGAAAGTGGATGTACCCATATCTTGGGGAACCACTATAAATCACTGTGTGCTGTACTGTGCTGAAATTGTTGCTGTATATACTGTGTGTGCTGTGATAAACTAGTTAGATTGCTGTGATATAACTGATTGCTGCCAATAAAGTTAGAAAAGGTTTAGGTCACCTATTCACCCCCCCCCCTCTAGGTGTTTAGGTACCATATCTTTCAAAAACCAAAAGGAATGAAGTACAAATACACAACTACTGGCCTTATGGCCTTACAAAATGGTTTACTCAAATTACATGTTTTCCAAACCTCGGCACGCAGGCCGGTCATACATGAATAAAACAGGTAAACACTCTAATTAGCCCTTCGAGGGCCGGCTCAACAATTTGGGCTTCAGCCCGCTATTGACCGCTCGGTCCTGCAGCACCTGTAAGCAACAATCCACCGCGACGGTGGAAAAAAAGGCAACGGTCAGCTATGCTGACCAAATTATAACGATCCCGCCCACAAACTCGGGGCGGCGATGCTCCTTCCCTGCACTTTATTAGCAAAATCAAGCAGTAGAGTAATAACACTACATCACAGGCGCAGGCACGCATGGCCACACACCCTGTGCTCTCAGGGCACATTCTCGGTGATCACGGTCAAAGTCCGCCGACTCACCACCGCCCCCGGGACGGCAATCTCTCGTGAGCATTTGGTCTTTATAGCCACTGCCAAAGACCCTCCATCTATGTCAACGGTAAGTGCCAAGTAACTTTAGGTCTCTTTAACCGAACGACATAGAGCGGGTACGGTTCCGCCTGACCCGTTGCTCATACTGCAACGTTAATTTAAAACATATGCGCGGGTCAAACTTTCCCGAGTCCCAAATCGTTTACAAATATCACATAACCCAGTTATGTTCAAGTTGGCTCCTAGGCTCATATTATGGCAGAACCACGCATCCGCCCAGTTTTTCAGGTGCACCTTGGAGATAATCCCCAAGGCTCCATGTTGCGATCTACCTCGTAGAAAACCCAAAAAAAATAAACATTCGCACTGAGTCTTCTCCGACCACTTATGCAATGCAACATCACCGATCCAGACCAAATTGTTCGGGTAGGCTTCACACATCATGCCTATATCTGTTCTTGATTACGGACTCTACATGTACACAACGCGGACTATTCATGTCTACCAGAATAAACGCCTCAAACTCACCGCAAACTCGCGAGAGCGGGCTTCCCTATGCAAAATAAGTAGTGCTTCACATGCTCAAGAAGAGAATCGTTACCCTAGCATTCTTCCTTGGCGCCATGGAAATGTAAGCGGATGAAAAGCACCGCACTCTCCTTGCCTTCGTAGATCCGAAGTCGGTTCGCGATTTGGAGCTCCGAAGCTCTGTCAGTGACCGGATCTATGCTTCTTCTTCCTCCTTTGCTCTCCTATCTCTATATACTTTAGAAAGAGAACCACTCAAGTGAAATGAGGGTTTCAAGGGCCCAATCCCGGGTATATCCCAGTAGGAACAACCCCAAATCGTTGGATCCCAAAATAAGGAAACGAATGTCTATGATTCGTAGCTGAAAAGTAAAACCTGGGCCAAACACGACCTGCGACATGCCCATGTCCAAGGCCGTGTACCTCATTCGTCATCAAAATCAACGTGTTACGAAACTTACACGGGTCCCGACATGCCCGTGTTTAACCTGACACGCCCGTGTTCCAACTAACACGGCCGTGTGGTTAGCCGTGTACCCTCATCGACAAAGCCACGAAAACAACCCGAGACTCACACGGGTCTTGGACATGCCCGTGTCCTATTTGACACGCATGTATCAAACCCGAACACGCCTGGGCTCCAGGCCGTGTTCACTATCTCGACACTTCGTCGAATGAAGTTCGTCGACTACCCGACACGGCCTTGGACACGCCCGTGTCCTAGGCCATGTGCCTTGTCTCGACACATCGTCGAGCGAAAATGTCGACTCTCCGGGCCGATCGTCGACACGGGCTCGACATGCCCTTAGACACGCCCGTGTCTCAGGCCGTGTTCCCTGTCTTGACACATCGTCGAGCGAAAATGTCGACTCCCTGGGCCGATCGTCAACACGGGCTCGACACACCCTGGGACAATCCCGTGTTCCAGGCCGTGTACCCCCTGGCAAATACCAGATTTGGCCCAAAATGCCTCTCATCGCTCTTTTGAGTTTCGGGGCGTTACAATTCTCCCCCTCTTAAAAGAATTTCGTCCTCGAAATTACGTATAGGACATAAAGGAAAGAAACATAAAACTTAAATGGTACCTGAGTGAAACAACTCCGGGTACTCCTCAAGCATAATCTGCTCTCGCTCCCAAGAGAGCTCCACTCGACCGCAATTATCTCAACGGACCTTGACCATCTTGATCTCTTTATTGCGTAGCCGCTTGACTTCCGAGTCTTCAATACGTACGGGCTTGACCTTCATCGTCAACCCACTATCAACCGGCACTTGATCGACCGAGATCACTTGTGTAGGCTCTTGCACCGCCTTCCGTAGCACCGATATATGGAATACATCATGTAGACCACTAAGCTCCACTAACAGCTTCAAACGATAGGCTGCTTCGCCAACCTGCTCCAGAACCTTAAACGGCCCAAGGTACCTCGGGCTTAGCTTTTTCAATCGACACACCCACGAGACACCCTTGAACGGCTTGATCTTTAAGTACACCCAGTCGCCCACAGCGAACTCCACGTTCCTGTGCTTGGCATTATAGTACTTCGCCTGACGGTCCTGAGCGATTAGCAACCTCTCCTGAATGGTTCTCACCAAATAAGTAGCATCCTCCACCTCTAATCGCTTATACAACTTTGATTCACCCGTTTCCAACCAGGACAACGGCGTGCGACATTTTCTACCATAAAGGGCCTCGAAGGGCGCCATTTGAATGCTCGCATGGTAGCTATTGTTGTAAGTGAATTCCACCAAGTATATGTGATCTTCCCATTGCTTTCCAAAGTCCAGGACACACATGCGAAGCATGTCTTCCATTGTCCTATTGACCCTCTTGGTCTGCCCATCCGTTTGCGGATGGAAGGCTATGCTAAAACTCAGCTTTGTTCCCAACATTTGCTGAACCAGCCTCCAATCATTGGATGTGAATCGTCCATCACTGTCACTCACGATGCTGCGGGGCACACCATGAAGCCGTACAATATTATCCACATATAGCTTTGCCAATTTCTCAACCGGATCATCCTTCCTATGCGGAATGAAATGTGATACCTTTGTTAGACGATCTACGACCGCCCAAATGGCGCCGTTCCCCTTTTGAGACCTTGGCAACCCGTGAACAAAGTCCATAGTAATGTCGTCGAACTTCCACTCCGGAATAGGCAAGGATTTCAAGAATCCTCCCGGCTTTTGGCATTCCGGCTTCACCAGGGCGCAAGTTTGACACTTCGCCACGTAGAGCGCCACATCCTTTTTCAGTCCTGCCCACCAGAACAATTTCTTAACATCGCGGTACATCTTTGTGCTCCCCGGGTGAATTGAGTACTTGGTATGATGCGCCTCGAACAACAATTCCACCCGCAAATTGCCCACGATTGGGACGCACAGACGACCGTCTTTCCAAAGTAATCTATCCTCCATAACGAATTGGGAAGTTGACCCATCCAGAGCCTCTAACTCCCGAACCAATAGCTCGTCATGGGCCGACAGCCAATTAGCTTGGGCTGGGGCCCGGCGACTCAATGCATCCGCGACAGCATTGCCCTTACCAGGCACGTAATGGATCTTGAATGTATAGTCCCCCAGAAACTCCATCTGTTTACGCTGCCGCATGTTCAGATCTTTCTGATCAATCAAATTCTCCGGGCTCTTTTGGTCGGAATAGATATCGACCCTTACCCCATACGAGTAGTGCCTCCACAGTTTCAAGGCAAAAATCACGGCCGCTAACTCCAAGTCATGGACCGGATAGTTCCTCTCGTGCACCTTCAGCTGTCTCGAGCCATATGATATAACGCTTCCATGGTATAACAGCACACAACCCAAACCACTGCCCGAAGCATCGCTATAAATCTCCTAACCTTTGGTCCCACTCGGCGAACTCAACACAGGCGTCGTGGTCAACCGACATTTCAACTCCTCAAAAGCTCGCGCGCACTCCGGCGTCCAAACGAACTTCTGCTACTTCCTTGTCAAAGTAATGAGAGGTAACGCTGTCACAACCCGCATTTTTCTCATTAATAAACAAATCAGAGCACGAGATAACTACGAGCTGTGATGCCACGTCAAGCAGGGGATAACTGCTGACGCTCAGGCAACACTCTAATCCTTCAAATCATAAGTTAAAATGAATAGAAAACTGTTAATTGGCCGTATCCCTCGGCTCAGTGGATCAGATAGTCCACGGTTTGAAAACTATTTTTATACGTAGCGGAAAAATACTTCATTTATGCTTAACATCCTAAAAGAGCGCATAAGTGTCCTAAGAGGACAACTTACACTATGCAAGACCCTAGATTTCAATTTATAATATTTATAAAGAAAACAATCTTTTTACGCATTTGGAAAATAATGATTGAGCTTTTATAAAACATGCCGATCATGCAATACATATAGTAGTTCTTTTTTTATAGGTTTTAAAGTAACTAGAAAACTAGCATAAAACATTCCCAGAGAGCAAGTGAAACTACCACAAAACAGGTAAACTAGCAGCTAAGCAAAGACTTAGTATCACAAAGGGAAATCACCAACGAGCGTCAACAACCTGACACGAACTCGCTGGCGAGCATGTATGTCTGTACTACTACAAAGCTAAAGAACTACCTCAACAAGTGAGGAAAACACTGCCACAACGCAGTCCACAAGGGAACTCCTGAAACTAGCCGTTCAGCCGGCTACAGACCTGAACCTGAGGCATTCAAAAGAAGAACACCTCAGCAAGAAATAATAAAACAAGAGGCAAATAAACATCAGATAATAATCGAGTGAAAAGAGCAGAAAGAAAAAGGGTTACCAACCCTGCAAGAGAAATGCTGAAAATCTCAGCTAAAGAATCCAAAAAGGGACAAAATGTAAGTATAACAGTCAGTAAAGTGAGAGAAAAGCAACAAGTACTAAAACGTACAAAACTCCGCTCAAGCCTGCAGAGACAAAAAGGAAACCAATATGCATCAAATGAACAGTATGAAAGGAACTAACAGTCCTAAACTTGTAAATCGTTAGTACTGGCACAAATCCCAAACCTGTGTCGGAGACTAAGAACAGTCACAACCGAACAACCAGGTCCAGGTGTCTCAAGAGTACTAAAGGGGCCGCCACAGGGTCCACACACATAGAGTTCCAACCTCTTACAGGAACCCAAAATATCCAAAGGAGGGAATGGTGGTGGCCACGGCTCGAACTCCCCCGGTACCATACTCCCTCAGAAACTCAGCTACCGTATGCTAAGGATCCACGATTCGGCGCCAAAACTAGCCGACAACACCACTTAGAAACTACCAAGTTCTACAACCAAAACACGTCGAATTATTTCCCCCTACCCGCCGAATTATTTCCCCCTACCCGCCGAATTCAACTTAAAATAACTTCCGAAACTTCCTAGTTTAGGCCGACTACACGCCCTAACCTAGGAATATTTCTAGTCTCACATATACTATTCCGGTATTCTACGACAAGGAGAATTACTAAAGCAAAAATACAACCCATGGAGGCACGCAAGAGGGAAGAAATCCACTTGCCTCAAATCGTTCTTGAAAACGTCCTCCGAAAATACTCCACCACGTAGATCCGTCCAAAAGGGGGCACGCGGAGACGAGATCTACGAAAACACGGACAACCGGGGTTAGTGCCGAAAAAAAATCTAAGGTGAAACGGTCACCGAAACGGGAAAAGCTTACCGCGATCTCGAAGCTCTCGCCGAGAGCTTCCCAACGCCGCGATCGGATCGAAATTCCGTCCACCGTATCGGCGGTGGCGGCCGCCGGAAGATTTGCGAACGAGGGTTCCGCACTCGCCTAAACATTTCGCACAGGGGGGGCTGCTGGTTCGGAGGAAGAAGAAGAGGGTTCTCTTTTTTTTATATATATAAATACTTATAATAATAATATTAATAATAATATTATATTTATTATTAATATATCATTTCATTTATTATATATTTAACCTTAAAATAGGGGGGGGGGGCTGTTCGGTGAGATGATTCTCACCGAACTCATGATTCGGTGAGAATCATTCTCACCGAATTCATGATTCGGTGAGAATCATTCTCACCGAATCTCCCTATTTTTTTATTAATTCTTTATAAATAAAATAATAATATTTATTATTATTTAAAACAAATGATATAACATATATCGTTACGGAGGGTCAAACGCGCGCCGAATCGAACGAAATTCGCACCGTAGGCGAATGACGACGCTACGAATTCAACGGCGAAGTCGAAATCGAATTCCGACGCACCATTTTCGAGATAATAATTTCTAAAGTTAACGGCGTACGCGAAAACATACCAACTTCAATCGCGCGCCGAGGCTCCAAAAATGCTCGGAACGCGACGAAACTTGACGAGCAAGCCTAAAATTAGCCGATCTAATTTCCTAATGTAAAATTTTCCACTCCCGACGCAAATCCCAAAATTTGGCCGGTCAAACCTATCGAACTCAAACGCGCTACGACAAAGTCGGTAACAAAATCCGACGAACAAAACTCGGGCAAACTTCTCCCGAAGCCAAAACACAAGCATTCCCCAAGAGGCTCCACCGAGTCACCAAACAGACTCCGGCTCGCTAGGGAATCTTGCTACCAGGCATCACCAAGCCACGCAGGGAAACTAAAGAGCTAAAAGCACGCTCTAACAACGTCACATGACCAACACGCGCTAACATAACGCTCTGACGTCATAATACGTCAAATAAGAACTAAAATAAATCACTGGAAAATCGGGGGCGTTACAGTCACTCTCCCTAAAAGAAAGTTTCGTCCCGAAACTTTACGCATAAAACACTTCTACCATAGAAGGAAAAGAAAATAACCAAGGGTTATCAAATGCTTACCGAGCACAGCTAGGAGAACAAATGAGGATGCGCCTCCCTCATAGCTGACTCCAACTCCCAAGTCGCGCTCTCCACGTCTTGGTTTCTCCGCAGAATCTTTACCATCAGTATTGTCTTTCTCCGCAACACTCGATCTTGCACATCCAAAACACGAATAGGAACTTCCACGTAGGAAAGGTTAGGCTCCAACTGGGGCACTGCATCCAGAACTTGCCTGTCACTTAGCGCGCACCTCCGCAGTTGGCTCACGTGAAAAACATTGTGCACGCCAGAAAAATTTTCGGGCAATTTCAACTTGTAGGCTGACACACCAATCCGCTCCACAATTTCAAATGGTCCCACATACCTTGGGTCCAACTTATGGTTCTTACCGAACCTCTTCACTCCAACCATCGGGGAAACCTTAAGGAATACCATGTCCCCCACAGAAAATTCCAAAACGGACCTACGCCGATTGGCGTTCTTCTCGTATCGCTCTTGAGCTATCCGAAGCTTCTCTCGAATAAGCTTTACAGAGACTTCCATTTCTTCTAAGGCATCTGGACCTAACATCGGCCTCTCACCAACCTCAGCCCAAAATAGAGGAGTTCTACATCGTCTTCCATATAGCGCTTCGAAAGGATCCATTTGCAGACTCTCTTGATAACTGTTATTGTATGCGAACTCCATCAACCTCAAGCATTCATCCCACGCTCCTCCGTGGTCTAATATATAACAACGGATCATATCTTCCACAATCTGATTAACACGCTCCGTTTGACCATTGGTCTGTGGATGATATGCGGTAGAATATCTCAAGTCAGTCCCCAATCCTTCTTGAAGGCTCTTCCAGAAACGAGACGTAAACCTGGAGTCTCGATCTGATACTATACTTACGGGTACTCCATGTAACCTGATAACTTCATTCAAATATAGTTCCGCTATCTTTTTCATCGAGTAACCAATCTGGAAGGGTACGAAGTGCACACACTTTGTTAATCTATCAACAATCACCCAAACAGAGTCATGCCCTCGGGGAGATCTCGGCAAACCAGTAATGAAATCCTTTGAGATACTCTCCCACTTCCAAGTTGGAATCTCTAAAGGCGCTAATTTTCCACCAGGCCTTCCATGATCAGCCTTAACTCTTTTGCACGCAAAACATTCTGACACAAACCTTGCAATGTCACCCTTCATCCCAATCCACCAGGTAATCTGTTTCAAGTCCTTATACATTTTTGTAGACCTTGGATGGTAGGCCACACTTGAACCATGTGCCTCACTGCACAACTTAACTCGAATATCTCGAAAATTGGGGACGCAAAATCTACCGCGGTACTTTAGAGTACCCGCGTCATCGATCGAAAAGTCAGGCAGCTCCCCCTTCTCAGTTCTATTATGAAGGTGCAGTAGATCAGGATCGTCCTTTTGATGAAGCCTCGTAAGAGAAATCCATGAAGGCTCAGACACTTCCAAACTGCTTGGCGAGTCACATCTACCAACTGAAATATCCATTAAAAGGAACTCTTCTACTAACAACTCAGTGGAGAGATTGAAGATTTTCCCTGTCTTCCTGCTTAAGGCGTCGTCTACCACGTTAGCCTTACCCGGATGGTACAGGATCTCCACTTCATAATCAGCCACATACTCTAACCATCTGCGCTGGCGCAAGTTCAACTCCTTTTGAGTGAAGACGTACTTCAAACTCTTATGATCTGTATAAATCTTGCACTGCGCGCCATACAACAAGTGTCTCCATAATTTCAATGCATAAATAACTGCTGCGAATTCCAAGTCATGCGTAGGGTAGTTCCTTTCATGAATCTTAAGCTGTCTTGACCCATACGCAATCACTTTTCCTTCTTGCATCAGCACACAACCAAGACCCACGTGGGATGCGTCCACGTAAACGGCATAGTCTAATCCTTCCGTAGGCAATGTCAATATCGGAGCAGTGCATAGTCTATTCTTTAGCTCTTGGAACGCTTCTTCGCACTTATCGCTCCACACAAATGCTGCATTCTTCTGCGTCAATTTGGTCAATGGCGCAGATAACGTAGAGAAACCCTCTACAAATCTTCTATAGTAGCCAGCCAATCCTAGGAAGCTTCTTATTTCTTTGGGTGTGGCAGGCCTCGTCCATCCCATAACTGCGGGTATCTTTTCTGGGTCGACAGATATTCCGTCCTTGTTAACCACATGACCCATGAAAGAAACCTGAGGCAACCAGTACTAGCATTTACTTAGCTTGGCGAACAACTTATGGTCCCTCAAGGCAGATAAAACTAGACGCAAATGTTGGTCATACTCCTCAACATTGCGTGAATACACCAACACATCGTCTATAAATACGACTACAAACTTGTCCAGAAAGTCCTTGAAAACCCTGTTCATCATGTCCATGAAAGCAGAAGGTGCGTTGGTCAAACCAAACGACATCACCAAAAATTCAAAATGTCCATGTCTGGAACGGAAGGCAGTCTGCGGGATATCTGATTCACGGATCCTTAAATGGTGGTAGCCCGAACGAAACTCAATCTTAGAGAACACGGCGCTGCCTCGCAGTTGATCAAACAAATCATCTATCCTCGGCAACGGATACCTATTCTTGATCGTTACCTTATTTAGCTCTCTATAATCGATGCACAACCTCATCGATCCATCTTTTTTCTTGACGAACAAAACGGGAGCACCCCAAGGCGAAGAACTCGGCCTTATAAATCCGTTCTCAAGCAACTCGTCTAACTGGATACGCAACTCCTCTAGTTCGCGTGGGGCCATCCGGTAAGGCGCCTTGGCAATAGGACGCGTACCCGGCTCCAAATCTATAACAAACTCCACGTCTCAATCAGGCGGGAGACCAGGAAGGTTAGCTGGAAAGACATCAGAAAAATCACGAACCACCGGGATCTCCTCCAAACACGGCAAACTAACCTTGGTTTCTAAAACCGAAACCAAACAAGCAACACATCCGGAATCTACAAGCTTCCGAGCACATACCGCCAATATAGTCGGAGAATCCTGGCGCGGATAACGGTAAACACTCTCGGGCTGACCGTTGTCCATCCTGAAGTCCAAGCATTTACCCTTGCATTGGATCACAGCATCATATTTGGACAACCAGTCCATGCCTATGATCACATCGAAGTCTTCCGGATCCAACAGCTTCAAATCAGCAATCGCGAGAAAATCGCCTAGTAAAATCGGACAACTCTGAATACCCTGATCCGAAACTACAGATTCGCCTGAAGGAAACTTGACACAGAACGCATCACCAACACGATCGAGATTCAAACGGTAATGCTCTACGAAGGCCCTAGCCACAAATGAGTGGGTAGCGCCGGAATCGAACAGAACACGCGCCCAGCGGTTCTTTACCTTAAATCGTCCTATAAAATTGCACACGCGACTAAGGAAGCGAACGCTCAAAACTATAACTATGAGCTAAACATTAAAACTAGGGGAGAATCTAACCTGATATCACTTGCGTGGACGCCTGAGCTTCCTCCATAGAGACCACGTTCAACTTTCCTTTTCCCTTGTCCACTCGCTGCGGCGGCGGTAAAGCCTTAAGAGGAACTGGCTGCAAAGTTAGCTGAGCTTGCAGGCACTGATACTTGAGATGACCCTCTTGACCGCACAAGAAACAACTTCTCGCCTTCTTCCAACAATGGGCAGCATCGTGCCCCGGCTTCTTGCATACAGAACAAAGCAAGTCTTTCTTTGGGATACCTTGGATCACATGAATCTGCTCTTTCTTCTGAGCTCCTAATCTTTGATAGCACCTTTCCAATGGATGGCCCGGTCGGCCATAGAAACTGCATACCTCTTTGTTTCTCTTCCTCGGAGCAGCGTCAGGGACCTGAGTACTCTTACCCTCATCAGACTTTCTTTTATCTTTTCTCAGTTGTTGACCTCGATTCTTGGCGTTATCAATTGCCTCTACCTTTAAGGCAGCTTCCACCATACCAGCATAACTTGATGTCGCATAGGCACTTGCTAATTGCTGGACATCACTCCTTAGCCCAGCCAGAAATCGCTTGCTTCTATTTTCATCGGAACTCACCAAGTCTGGGGCAAATCGGCTTAGCTTACTAAACTCGATTTTGTACTCACTAACTGTGAGCTGCCTCTGCTTTAAGTGCAGGAAATCATTCATCAGACGGTCCCTCTCGACCGATGGCAGAAACTTACTCAGAAGTAGCTCCTTAAAGGACTCCCAGGAACACCCGTCCCTCAAACCTTCCTTCTCCCTCAGCCACCAGCCCTTTGCCAATCCTTTGAGCTGATATGCAGCTAACATCACTTTCTGATCATCAGTAATCCCGGAGTATGAGAACATCTCCTCGATTGATATCATCCAATCGTCTAAGACCATGTAATCTGCCTTGCCATCATACGTCGGAGGCCTAAGTCGCTGAAACTGAGAAATAAAGGTCATCTCTGGTGGCACCACGATCGGAGGCACCAGAGGAGCGGGGGGAACAGGGACAGCTTGACCCACAACAGGGTCCTGAACACTCGGAATCTGCCCTGCCACAACTGCTAACAAGGACTGGACCTGAGACTGCAAATCCACTACTTGCTTTGACAAGGCTTCATTGCTTTGTCGCAGACCTTCTATCATTGCACTGCTCTGCGCACCTGAAGATTCTCCCTCCGATTGGGGAGTAAACCTTGTCGAAGGACGCCTCGACATTCTAATGGAACAACAAAACACTAATTAGACACCTAGCCCACCCACTAGAACCAAACAACATATCACAAACAATACATACTTAAGTACTTGCTCATGCTGCTAACTTGCTCTGGGATTTTCAATAATGATGTTATGTTTATCCTACGATGATTCACTATCATCACACTAACTCTTGTGCCTAGATCGGGAATGCATGAATTTATATTCTTTTTGACTCAAAAAATTATGTGTGTACACATGTCATCCTGCAAATCTTTAGCTTGGCGCGTTGTGCTTATGCAATGTTATGCTATGCATGATTGTGTTATGCATTCTAAAAAGGCCCTAATGCATGTTATGAGAGGCGTACACATGAAAATGTTATGCATCCCATACTACATAACATTTCCATGCAACGAAAAAGAAAACGTGCTAGCCGCATTCATGTGGTGAGGTTATGCATCCCATACTACATAACCCTCACATGTTGCCTCCTATGGTGGATCCATATACAAACACATAGTATGCATCCCATACTACATAATATGCCTCGTATACTTCATGTCATGCTATGAGTGTAGTGTTCGTGCTTCAGCCAAGACGTGCTGATGACATATCGGTGTGTGTATGATATGACTCTAAACACCTAATACTAACAGGGACAGGTTGCCCGACAATTTGTCAAGCAACCTCCATCTGATACCAACTGTCATAACCCGTATTTTTCTCATTAATAAACAAATCAGAGCACGAGATAACTACGAGCTGTGATGCCACGTCAAGCAGGGGATAACTGCTGACGCTCAGGCAACACTCTAATCCTTCAAATCATAAGTTAAAATGAATAGAAAACTGATTTTTAAATTAATTGGCTGTATCACTCGGCTCAGTGGATCAGATAGTCCACGGTTTGAAAATTATTTTTATACGTAGCGGAAAAATACTTCATTTATGCTTAACATCCTAAAAGAGCGCATAAGTGTCCTAAGAGGACAACTTACACTATGCAAGACCATAGATTTCAATTTATAATATTTATAAAGAAAACAATCTTTTTACGCATTTGGAAACTAATGATTGAGCTTTTATAAAACATGTCGATCATGCAATACATATAGTAGTTCTTTTTTTATAGGTTTTAAAGTAACTAGCAACCTAGTATAAAACATTCCCAGAGAGCAAGTGAAACTACCACAAAACAGGTAAACTAGCAGCTAAGCAAAGACTTAGTATCACAAAGGGAAATCACCAACGAGCGTCAACAACCTGACACGAACTCGCTAGCGATCATGTATGTCTGTACTACTACAAAGCTAAAGAACTACCTCAACAAGTGAGGAAAACACTGCCACAACGCAGTCCACAAGGGAACTCCTGAAACTAGCCGTTCAGCCGGCTACAGACCTGAACCTGAGGCATTCAAAAGAATAACACCTCAGCAAGAAATAATAAAACAAGAGGCAAAGAAACATCAGATAATAATCGAGTGAAAAGAGCAGAAAGAAAAAGGGTTACCAACCCTGCAAGAGAAATGCTAAAAATCTCAGCTAAAGAATCCAAAAAGAGACAAAATGTAAGTATAACAGTCAGTAAAGTGAGAGAAAAGCAACAAGTACTAAAACGTACCAAACTCCGCTCAAGCCTGCAGAGACAAAAAGGAAACCAATATGCATCAAATGAACAGTATGAAAGGAACTAACAGTCCTAAACTTGTAAATCGTTAGCACTGGCACAAATCCCAAACCTGTGTCGGAGACTAAGAACAGTCACAACCGAACAACCAGGTCCAGGTGTCTCAAGAGTACTAAAGGGGCCGCCACAGGGTCCACACACATAGAGTTACAACCTCTTACAGGAACCCAAAATGTCCAAAGGAGGGAATGGTGGTGGCCACGGCTCGAACTCCCCCGGTACCATACTCCCTCAGAAACCCAGCTATCACATGTTAAGGATCCACGATTCGGCGCCAAAACTAGCCGACAACACCACTTAGAAACTACCAAGTTCTACAACCAAAACCCGCTGAATTATTTCCCCCTACCCGCCGAATTATTTCACCATATCCGCCGAATTCAACTTAAAATAACTTCTGAAACTTCCTAGTTTAGGCCGACTACACGCCCTAACCTAGGAATATTTCTAGTCTCACATATACTATTCCGGTATTCTACGACAAGGAGAATTACTAAAGCAAAAAATAGAACCCATGGAGGCACGCAAGAGGGAAGAAATCCACTTGCCTCAAATCGTTCTTGAAAACGTCCTCCGAAAATACTCCACCACGTAGATCCGTCCAAAAGGGGGCACGCGGAGACGAGATCTACGAAAAAACGGACAACCGGGGTTAGGGCCGAAAAAAATCTAAGGCGAAACGGTCACCGAAACGGGAAAAGCTTACCGCGATCTCGAAGCTCTCGCCGAGAGCTTCCCAACGCCGCGATCGGATCGAAATTTCGTCCACCGGATCGGCGGTGGCGGCGCCGGAAGATTCGCGAACGGGGTTCCGCACTCGCCTAAAAATTTCGCACGGGGGGGGGGGGGGGGGGGGGGGGGGGGGGGGCTGCTGGTTCGGAGGAAGAGGAAGAGGGTTCTCTTTTTTTTATATATATATAATACTTATAATAATAATATTAATAATATTATTATATTTATTATTAATATATCATTTCATTTATTATATATTTAACATTAAAATAGGGGGGGGGGGCTGTTCGGTGAGATGATTCTCACCGAACTCATGATTCGGTGAGAATCATTCTCACCGAATTCATGATTCGGTGAGAATCATTCTCACCGAATCTCCCTTTTTTTTATTAATTCTTTATAAATAAAATAATAATATTTATTATTATTTAAAACAAATGATATAACATATATCGTTACGGAGGGTCAAACGCGCGCCGAATCGAACGAAATTCGCACCGTAGGCGAATGACGACGCTACGAATTCAACGGCGAAGTCGAAATCGAATTCCGACGCACCGTTTTCGAGATAATAATTTCTAAAGTTAACGGCGTACGCGAAAACATACCAACTTCAATCGCGCGCCGAGGCTCCAAAAATGCTCGGAACGCGACGAAACTTGACGAGCAAGCCTAAAATTAGCCGATCTAATTTCCTAATGTAAAATTTTCCACTCCTGACGCAAATCCCAAAATTTGGCCGGTCAAACCTATCGAACGCAAACGCGCTACGACAAAGTCGGTAACAAAATCCGACGAACAAAACTCGGGCAAAATTCTCCCGAAGCCAAAACACAAGCATTCCCCAAGAGGCTCCACCGAGTCACCAAACAGACTCCGGCTCGCTAGGGAATCTTGCTACCAGGCATCACCAAGCCACGCAGGGAACCTAAAGAGCTAAAAGCACGCTCTAACAACGTCACATGACCAACACGCGCTAACATAACGCTCTGACGTCATAATACGTCAAATAAGAACTAAAATAAATCACTGGAAAATCGGGGGCATTACAAACGCTATTCGCGAGAAGTTCTCTACAAAGCAGCTATAATAGCCGGCAAGCCCCAGAAAGCTCCGGACTTCCGCTACCGTAGAAAGCTCAGACCACTCTCGTATCGCAACAATCTTCGTTGGATCCACTGCAATACCTTCCCCACTCACTATATGACCGAGGAACGCCACTGAGGACAACCAAAACTCGCACTTTGAGAACTTGGCGTACAATTGATTCCTCCTTAGCATCTCCAAAACCAAATGAAGATGTCTGAAGTGATCTTCCTCACTCTACGAGTACACCAAAAAATCATCGATGAGGACGATTACAAAATGGTCCAAGTACTCCTTGAACGTCCGATTCATCAAATCCATGAACACAGACGGCGAATTTGTCAGCCCAAACGGCATGACCGTAAACTCGTAATGCTCGTATCTTGTATTGCACGCTGTCTTAGGGGTATCACTCTCCCTTATCCTCCGCTGATAGTAACCAGACTTGAGATCCAACTTAGAGTACACCGTCGACCCATCCAACTGATCAAAAAGATCATCGATCCTTGGGATTGGGTACTTGTTCTTTTCCGTTAGCTTGTTTAACTCCCGATAATCAATACAAAGTCTCAAGCTCCCATCCTTCTTCTTTACAAAGAGGACCGGTGCGCTCCAAGGCGACGAACTTGGACGCACAAACCCTTGCTCCAACAACTCTTGAAGTTGCACCTTAAGCTCCGCCATTTCCTTAGGCGCTAGCTGATACGGAGATCGTGACACAGGCTTTGCACCTGGCACTAGCTCAATCGTGAAACCTATCTCCCGTTGAGGCGGGGCTCCAGGAAGATCGGCGGGGAACACATCAGGATACTCAGCTACCACAGGAATACTATCCAACATAGGCTTCGGCTTTGCAACCTCCAATAGTGTAAAGAACAGCTCTGCACCAGCACTAACCGCCTTCACCACCTAAAGAGCAGACATCAACGTCTTGCTCGACCCCTTTCAAGCCCGTAAAAGTCGTCTCACGACCTGTTCCCAACTTGACTTCATTACTATTTTGATCAATGTATGCTTGCTGCTCCGAGAGCTAGTCCATACCAAAGATCACGTCGAGCTCCCCTAGCAGTAGTAACGACACTTGAAAGTCAGAGTCTTGACTCCCTGACCACACATAAGCGCAATAGATTCTACCCGCGCGCATTGAGAACCATTGAACCATAACGCATCCAATTTGTCTCTTACCATCGAAGGAGGTACTCCGACGCGTAATATAATTCCTAAATAAAGGAATGCGAAGCTTCGTTTACACGAACGGTGCTCTCGCCGGATAAATGAAAATCAAAACAAAGCTTAGCACAAGTAGTTCTAAGCTAACATGCACAAGGGTGACAAGTATTTAAGGTTAAACTGCTATAACTTTAAACCATAGCTTTCCTCACGGCGGCGTGCTTTCTCTCAGACTTTAGGCACCCACGGGCATAATGCCCCGACTCCCCGCAGTTGTAACATGCGCCCGGGGTTTGGCTGTAGATGCCCCCGAAGCAACGAGAGGAGGGGCTAGACCCAAAGTCCTAGCCTTCTTATACCACCTACGATATCCAAACTTTGAGGTGTTCGGCATTTTAAACGTCGTTTCTTTTGCACTAAAGTCCTCAACTACTCCTGACATAGCTTTCTTAGTCTTCTGAGCACCATTGCAACACTCTCGGGCAAAGTGCCCTTTCTTTCCACAAGTATGACAAGTGTAAGTAGCTTTGCTAGTCGATGTTGTAGCCCCCTTCTCCAGCATTCTACCGGATGCAGCTCTTATGGGGCTTGCATAGTTCGATACCATAGTCGCTGGCATCGGGTGAGTCTTCCTCAAGTCTGCTTCCAAAGATCTAGCCGACTCCACCAAGGCTCGGAATCCCAATAATTTTGGTCCTAGCAGTAGGATTCGCAGCTCGACACGCAGACCATTATAAAATCTATCGACTATAGCCTGCTCGTTCTCCAACTCAAAGCATGGGTAGCTGCTTATTATAAGAAATGCTTGCAAATATTCGTCAACTGAGTTTGCTCCCTGCACTAAACGCATATTCAGTTGCTGCCCCGATGGTCTACCAAAAGTCATCTGCTCCATCACGCCACCCGGAGTTGAAGCCACAACAGGGGCACAGGGTTGTACATTTCTTCCATGTTGTGCACTTGTCATAGCGAACACTGCTTCAACGATCCTTCTTATAGTTTCAGACAAAGGAGGGGTCTCAAACACCTCACCGGCTGCACTATACTCCTCAGAAACCGGACATTCTAGCGGCCCAGCATCGCTTTTGGTCACCTATAGTTGTACAAAATACCGTTAAGCGACCAAACAAAATTGCAAAACGCAATTATAGGAACACGCAGGTTCCTTAAACACGTGTATTTTTCATTCCTAAGTGGACATTCATGGGTTCTTTTGTTGTTATAATGATGACGCACACACATATGCTCACCACCCCTTAAAAGAATTCGCCCACGAATTCATTTTAAGTCTAACCGAAACCAGTAGTCTGATACCAAATTGTAACACCCCTATCTGTTGCATGGCATATAGCAGTAGGTCTGGTCGGGGCCCGATGCTATATACCACAGACAGACTGGGCAGTTACTCAATGGAAACCATCCAACCAATCCAACGTCCTACACAGAGTCATTCTAGCGGAAGCAATTTTATTAGTTGCAATAACAAGAACCCAGCACTAGCATGAATGTCCACTAAACAAAACTAAAAGGAATGAAGTACAAATACACAAGTACTGGCCTTATGGCCTTACAAAATGGTTTACTCAAATTACATGTTTTCCAAACCTCGGCACGCAGGCCGGTCATACATGAATAAAACAGGTAAACACTCCAATTAGCCCTTCGAGGGCCGACTCAGCAATTTGGGCTTCAGCCCGCTATTGACCGCTCGGTCCTGCAGCACCTGCAAGAAACAATCCACCGCGACGGTGGCAAACAAAGGCAACGGTCAGCTATGCTGACCAAATTATAACGATCCCGCCCCCAAACTCGGGGCGGCGATTCTCCTTCCATGCACTTTATTACCATAATCAAGCAGTAGAGTAATAACACTACATCACAGGTGCAGGCACGCATGGCCACACGCCCCGTGCTCTCAGGGTACATTCTCGGTGATCACGGTCAAAGTCCACTGACTCACCACCGCCCCCGGGACGGTAATGTCTCATGAGCTTTGGTCCTTCTGGCCACTGCATAAGACCATCCATCTATGTCAACGGTAAGTGCCAAGTAACTTTAGGTCTCTTTAACCGAACGACATAGAGCGGGTACGGTTCTGCCTGACCCGTTACTCACACCGCAACGTTAATTTAAAATATATGCGCAGGTCAAACTTTCCCGAGTCCCAAATCGTTTACAAACATCACATAACCCAGTTATGTTCAAGTTGGCTCCCAGGCCCATATGATGGCAGAACCACGCATCCGCCCAGTTTTTCGGGTGCACCTTGGAGTTAATCCCCAAGGCTCCCTGTTGCAATCTACCTCGTAGAAAATCCAAAAAAATAAACATTCGCGCAGAGTCTTCTCCGGCCACTTATGCAATGCAACATCACCGATCTAGACCAACTTGTCCGGGTAGGATTCACACATCATGCATATATCCGTTCTCGATTACGGACTCTACATGTACACAACGGGGACTACTCATGTCTACCCGAAGGAACGCCTCAAACTCACCGCAAACTCGCAAGAGCGGGCTTCCCTATGCAAAAGAAGTAGAGCTTCACATGCTCAAGAAGAGAATCGTTACCCTAGCGTTCTTCCTTGGTGCCATGGAAATGTAAGCGGATGAAAGCACTGCACTCTCCTTGCCTTCATAGATCCGAAGTCAGTTCGCGATTTGGAGCTCTGAAACTCTGCCGGTGACCGGATCTAGGCTTCTTCTTCCTCCTTTGCTCTCCTCTCTCTCTATACTTTAGAAAGAGAACCACTCAAGTGAAATGAGGGTTTCAAGGGCCCAATCCCGGGAATATCCCAGTAGGAATAACCCCCAACCATTGGATCCCAAAATAAGGAAACGAATGGCTACGATTCGTAGCTGAAAAGTAAAACCTGGGTCGAACACGGCCTGCGACACGCCCGTGTCCAGGGTCGTGTCCCTCATTCGCCGTCAAAATCAACGCGTTACGAAACTTACACAGGTCCCGACATGCCCGTGTTTAACCTGACATGCCCGTGTTCCAACTAACACAGCCGTGTGGTTGGCCGTGTGCCCCCATCGACACAGCCCCGAAAATAACCCGAGACTCACACGGGTCTTGGAAACGCCCGTGTCCTGTTTGACACGCCCGTGTCAAACCCGAACACGCCTGGGCTCCAGGCCGTGTTCACTGCCTCGACACTTCGTCGAATGAAGTTCGTCGACTACCCGACAAGGCCTTGGACATGCCCGTGTCCTAGGACGTGTGCCTTGTCTCGACACATCGTCGAGCGAAAATGTCGACTCTCCGGGCCGATCGTCGACACGGGCTTGACACGCCCTGAGACACGCCCGTGTCTCAGGCTGTGTTCCCTGTCTCGACACATCGTCGAGCGAAAATGTCGACTCCCCGGGCCGATCGTCAACACGGGCTCGACACGCCCTGGGACACACCCGTATCCCAGGTCGTGTGCCCCTTGCCAAATACCAGATTTGGCCCAAAACACCTCCCGTCACTCTTTTGAGTTTCGGGGCATTACAGTCTCAGCATAGCCTTTCATCCACAGACGGATGGTCAGGCCAAAAGGGTCAACAATACGTTGGAGGACATGCTTCGCATGTGCATCTTGGATTTCGGAAAGCAGTGGGAAGATCACCTGTACATGGTGGAGTTTGCATATAACAACAGCTATCAATCGAGTATTGGAATGGCGCCTTTCGAGGCCTTGTATGGGAGAAAGTGTTGCACGCTGTTGTTTTGGTTGGAGATAGGTGAGTCGAAGTTATACAAACGTCAAGCGGTGGAAGACACCACTTCAATGATACGTACAATTCAGGAATGGTTGAAGATCGCTCAAGACAGGCAGGGAAAATACTATAACGCCAAGCATAGGAATGTGGAGTTCGGTGTTGGCGAATCAGTGTATTTGAAAATGAAGCCGTTCAAGGGTGTCTCGCGGGTTCGACGCTTGAAGAAGCTGAGTCCGAGATACCTTGGACCATTTGAAATCCTGGAGCGGGTTGGCGAAGCAGCGTATCGATTAAAGCTGTTAGTGGAGTTGAGTGGGCTTCACGATGTGTTCCACATATCGGTGTTGCGGAAGGCGGTGCAAGAGCCTTCGTAGGTCGTTGCAGTCGATCAAGTGTCGGTTGATTACGGGTTGACAGCAAAGGTAAAGCCAGTACGTATTGAAGACTTTGAAGTCAAACGACTCTGCAACAAGGAAATCCGAATGGTTAAAGTCCATTGGGAAAACTGCGGACGTGAGGAGCTTTCATGGAAGCGAGAGCAGTCTATGTTGGATGAATACCCCGAGTTATTCAACTCAGGTATCTTTTAAATTTTGTGTACCTTTACATAATTTCGGGACGAAATTCTTTAAGGGGGGAGATTTGTGACGCCCCGAAAATCGTAAATGAATTGGTCGCGTCCTAAGGAATTTTTGGTGCCTAAATAGGAGTACACGGCCTGGTACAAGGGCGTGTCCAAGGCCGTGTATTTCTCTGTGTTGGTCGGTTGTGTCCAGAAAAGGACACGGCAGGAAAGACGGCCTTGAGCAGTAGCTACACGGGCGTGTCAAGCGTGACACGGGCGTGTTCATACCTGTGTCCCCACCTGTGTTCGCCAAGGGACGTGACGGTTGGCGTGGCGGTTATTTGTGACATGCCCCTAGGACACGGGCTTGTCGGGACCAGACACGGGCGTGTCAGGTGGAGACACGGGCGTGTCTCGACCCGTGTCCTTTTCTGTGCTCGACGATCGTGCCTGGATTGGGGCACACGGCTTGGGACACGGCCGTGTGCAAGGCCGTGTTCGGCCTAGGATTGAGAAATTTTGGGTGGATCTGAGCCGTTCGTTTTCTTTAAACAAGATCTGACGGCCCAGATGTGGTCCTATCTTTTTAAGTCCGGGTATTGAGGATTAATTCCTCAATATCTCTTAAAGTATTCTCTTTCTAAGGAGTTAGAGAGAGGAGAGAGCAAGGAGGAAGGAAGAGGTGGAATCCAGCCACTGGCGGAGCATCGGAGCACCGAATCAAGAACCAAGACCGGATCCGCGGAGGAAATTCTCTTGCGAAGCTTTCCATCCGGATAGATTCCCATGGCGCACAAGCGAACTACAAGAGTAACGATTCTCTATTTGAGCATGTGAAGCTCTCTTTCTTTTGCATAAGGAAACCCGCTCCCGCTAGTGTGCGGTGAGTGTGCAATGTTCCTTGGGGTAGATGTGAATAGTCCCCCTTGTGTTGCATATAGAGTCCGGAATCGAAGTACGGACATAGGCATTGTGTGTGAAGCCTACCCGGACGTGTTGGTATAGATCGGTGATGTTGCATATTGTATGGTTTGACGGAGAAGACTTCGTGTTTTGTGTTTTCGGGTTTCTACACGGTAGATTACAGCAGGGATCCTTGAGGATTAACTCCAAGGCGCACCGGAAAACTGAGCGGAAACGTAGTTCTGCTAACTTGGCGGCCGGGGAGCCAGCCTTGTACATAACTGGGTTATGTGATGTTTGGGAATGTTTTGGGATCCTAGAGAAGATTGGCCTGCGTGTACGTCTTAAAGTGACTAGGCGGAGTGAGCAACGGGCAAGTGGAATCAGACCTGGGCTATGTGGTTCGCTGCTAGAGAACCAAAAGAGGGACTGGCCGTTGGCATAGTCGGGAGTCTTAGACAGTGGTCAGAAAGACTAAAATGCTCATGATGTTGTCATCCCGACGATGGTGCTGAAGCCACAGAATTGACCGGATACACCGTTAATGTGCCCTGAGTGCATGGGGTGTTTGGCCGTGTGAGCCTACACCTATGTCAAAGTTTGTTTGCACTTTATTATTTAGCTGGGCTAATGAAATGCAGGGAAGGATCATAGTCTTCCCCGAGTAAGGGGCGTGGTCGTTATAATTTGGTCAGCTTTAGCTGACCGTTGCTTTGTTTTCCACCGTGCGGTGGAATGTTGCTTGCAGATGCTGCGGAGCCAAGTACCAAATAGCGGGCTGAAGCTCATGTTGCTAAGCTGGCCCTCAAAGGACAAAGCGAATTGTTGTTTTATTTTTTGTCATGTGTGGCCGGCCTGCGTGCCGATGTATGTAAAACATTACTTTGTTAAGTGAACTCTTGTAAGGCCATAAGGCCAAGTACTTTTCGGTGTATTTGTCATTTCATTTCATTGGTAGTAAGTGGACACTCATGATAGTTGTTATTCAATTATGGGTTCATTCTAACTGTTTAAAAGCTTCCGCTAGAATGCTCTGAGTTAGGGCGAGTAGTTATAGTTAAATTTTGATATTCTTATGTATCCGTTCTGACTGTCCGTGGTATATGGTGTCGGGTTCCTGCTGGACCTTCTGTTATATGCCATACGACGGATGGGGGTGTTACAATTTGGTATCAGTGCCAGGTTTTGGTCTTCTTTATTTGAATTCGTGGGTGAATTCTTTTAAGGGGTGGTGAGCACATGTATATGCGTCATCGTTATAACATAAAAGAACCCATGAATGCCCACTTAGGAATGAAAAATACACTTATTTTGAGGAACCTGAGTGTTTCAATGATTGTTTTTAGCAATCTATTTGTCGCCTAATCAAGGGTCTATGCTATTATAGGCAGCTAGGAGCAGTGCTGTGCAATCGGAACGTCTGCGATCGGCGGAAAGTAGTGCACTGAGTGACGTGCCTACAACACCCCCTTCAGTAGAAACCATCAGATTGGTGGCTGAAGCAGTTTTTGCTATGATAAATGCCCAACCTGCAAGGCAAATACACCACGCACCACCTATTAATGAGCAAGAACCGATTAGGGTGGTAGAGCCGGGAGTGGCAGAACACGTGGCAGTTGATCAAGTAGCACCAAGGAGTGCTACGGAGAAGCAGCTCAGGCATGTAATAAGCTTTAATCCTCCGGCATTCGACGGGATTGGAATGCCAACTCAAGCTGAGGATTGGCTCTCCACGATAAAGAGAGTCTTGACGGCCACAGAAACTGAGTGCAGAAGACCACCATAGCGACCTTCTTTTGGCTGGTGAGGCGAGGTTGTGGTGCTACGAGTTGGAGGTTCACCTCTTAGTGGGAAGGCAACTTGCGGATGTGCCTATGGAGGAATTCTCAAGGTTGTTCTTTGCCAGATATCTATCCTCTGCTCAGAAGCTTGAGATGGAGAATCAGTATCTTGGTTTGACTCAGGGAGGCAGAAGATTGGATGAGTATCTCCACGAGTTTACACGGTTTGTTCGTTATGCTGGTGCTACGTTTATTGAGGAGGAGCGGAAGACCAACCGATTCTATGAGGGTCTACCTGGCGACCTACAACTACTCCTTGTTGGGCCTAAGGCGCAGGGATTCCTAGCCTTGGTCAATTCGGCCCGGTCATTGGAAAAGGTCATGAAGACATTGCAAGAGAAGAAGGACCCAGGGGAAAAGAAGTCAGAGTTAAAAGTGCCAAATACTAAGTCGGGTTTCCGCGAATGGAACAAGAAGATGAAGACTTCGAACTCAGCACCTTCGTCTAGTGCAACGGGGGCAACCACAAGTCGAGTCCCAGGAGTTTGCTACAACTGTGGAAAGATGGGGAATTTTGCTCGTGAATGTTGGAGCGGATATGCAAAGTCTGAGAGGAAGGTTGGAGCAACATATGAAGAAAAAGGGAAGGCGGTGGAGTCAACTGCGTCCCACCATGCTCCAGCCCAGCCTAGAGTATATAATCTTGGTTTGCAAGAGGCCATAAAACAAGCTGACGTGGTGACAGGATTTGTGTTGATTTTCGATTGTCCGGAGAGAGCCCTATTTGATATGGGAGCTTCACATTCCTTCTTGTCCGAAAGATTTGTAACGCGCATCGGAGTACCTTCCTCGATGGCAAAAGACAAGTTGGATGTGTTGTTGCCCAATGGGTGCTCAATGCACGCGGATAGAATCTTTGTGGTAAAGATACGGATTGGGGATCAGGAGTTTGACTTACAAGCGTCGGTACTGCCGTTGGTGGAGTTTGACATAATCTTTGGTATGGACTGGCTCTCGGAGCAACGAGCATGCATTGATTTCAATCGAAAGGAGGTTAAGTTAGGACTGAATACTGATCGGGAGACTACGTTTGCGGGCATGAATGGGTCGAGTAAGATTTTGATGTCGGTCCTTCAGGTGATTAAGACATTTCTGTCTGGGGTAGAGTTGTTTGTCGCATTAGTGCAGGCTTCAACGCATAAGCCAAGTCTGGGCAGTATTCCAGTTATGTCTGAGTATCCTAATATGTTCCCAGGTGATCTACCAGGAGCCCCTCCTCAGCGGGAGATTGATTTTACAATTGAGCTGGTGTTGGGTGCCAAATCGGTGACACGCTCTCCGTATCAGATAGTGCCAAGGGAGATGGCAGAGCTGAAGGTGTAACTGCAAGATTTGTTGGAAGAAGGGTATGTGTGTCCAAGTTCGTCTCCTTGGAGCGCACCGGTCCTCTTCGTTAAGAAGAAGGATGGGAGCCTGCGACTCTGTATCAACTACCAGGAGTTGAACAAGCTTACGAAAAAGAATAAGTATCTGATCCCAAGGATTGACGATCTATTTGATCAGTTGGTTGGGTCAATAGTATATTCGAAGTTAGATCTGAAATCTGGCTACTACCAATTAAGGATAAGGGAAAGCAACATCCCAAAGACAACGTTCAGCACACGGTTTGGGCATTACGAGTTCACGGTCATGCTGTTTGGGTTGACCAGTACGACATCCGTGTTTATGGATCTGATGAACAAGACGTTCAGAGAGTACCTGGACCGTTTCATGAAAGTATTTATCGATGATATCTTGATGTACTCGCAGTGCGGGGATGATTACTACAAGCAATTGCATATGGTGTTGGAGACGTTTAGAAGAAATCAGTTCTATGCTAAGTTCTCCAAGTGTGAGTTCTGGTTATCCTCGGTAGCGTCCCTTAGTCATATTGTTAGTGGAGAAGGGATAGCGGTGGATTCGAAGAAGGTAGTGGCGATACGGGAGTGGCCTGTATTGACTATAGTGGCGGAATTCCGGAGCTTTCTGGGGCATGCCGGCTACTACAGGCGCTTCGTAGAAAACTTCTCGCGGATAGCGCTACCACTTACGACATTGACAAGGAAGGATCAAAAGTTTGTGTGGTCGCTGGATTGCGAGCAAGCTTTTGGAGAATTGAAGAGGTGGTTGACCACGGCGCCTATTTTGCGTTTGCCGAGTGGGACCGAAGGGTTTGAAATATATAGTGATGCTTCTGGCAGTGGTTTGGGCTGTGTTTTGCTACAGTGTGGGAGCGTGATAGCCTATGGTTCACGACAATTGAAGGTATATGAGAGGAATTATTTGGTCCATGACTTAGAGTTAGCGGCCGTGATATTTGCTCTAAAGCTGTGGAGGTACTACCTATACGGTGTGAAGGTCGATATCTACACCGATCATAAGAGCCTGAAGTACTTGTTAGATCAGAAGGACCTGAACATGAGGCAGCGAAGGCGGATGGAGTTCCTGGGGTACTACACCTTCGAGATACATTATGTGTCTGGGAAAGGAAATGCAGTGGCAGATGCGTTGAGTCGCAGGGCTCCTGCGCGGGCCAACTGGTTGTCGGTACATGTTGAGAGTTTGGTCCGTGATTTGGAGGCATTGGAGATCTCTTGTGTCGACAAGCAGACTAGTGCCGATGCGAAATTGTATTGGGCAGAGGTGCAGTATGACCAAGCTGGTAGGGTTCGGCGGGCTTTGGTTCAGGATAGCAGCATGAAGCAGATCTTAGATGAATCTTTGGATGGGTCAAATTCCCAATTTGTTGTTGAGGATGGACTGCTAAGGAGGTACGGTAGCCTATGCGTCCCTAGTGCGGATAACCTTTGGGAGGAGTTGATGTACGAGGCTCATCATACCAAGTACTCAATCCACCCTGGGAGCACGAAGTTGTATAAAGACATGAAGAAGTTGTACTGGTGGCCAGGATTAAAGAAAGATGTAGCACTTTATGTGGCCAAGTGCCAAACATGTGCCTTGGTGAAGGAGGAGTGCCAGAATCCCGGAGGTTTCTTGAAGTCCTTACCTATCCCGGAGTGGAAGTACAACGACATTTCTATGGATTTTGTGCATGGTTTGCCAAAGTCGCAGAGGGGAAACAGCGCCATCTGGGTGGTCATAGATTGATTGACAAAAGTGTCGCATTTCATCCCGAATAGGAAGGATGATCTGGTGGAAAAGTTAGTCAAACTCTATGTAGATAATATTATACGATTACATGGTGTGCGCCGCAGTATTGTTAGTGACCGAGATGGATGCTTCACATCGAATGACTGGGTGCTGGTGCATAGTCTGTTCGGAACTAAGCTAAGTTTCAGCACAGCCTTTCATCCATAGATGGATGGTCAGACCGAGAGGGTCAACAGGATGATGGAGGACATGCTTCGCATGTGCGTCTTGGATTTCGGAAAGAAGTGGGAAGATCATCTGTACAAGGTGGAGTTTGCATATAACAACAGCTATCAAGCGAGTATTGGAATGGTGCCTTTCGAGGCCTTATATGGGAGAAAGTATCGCACGCTGTTGTCTTGGTTGGAGACAGGTGAGTCGAAGTTATACAAACGTCAAGCGGTGGAAGACGCCACTTCAATGATACGTACAATTCAGGAACGGTTGAAGATCGCTCAGGACAGACAGGCAAAATACTATAATGCCAAGCATAGGAACGTGGAGTTCGGTGTTGGCAACTGGGTGTATTTGAAAATCAAGATGTTCAAGGGTGTCTCGAGGGTTCGACGCTTGAAGAAGCTGAGTCCGAGATACCTTGGACCGTTTGAAATACTGGAGCGGGTTTGCAAAGCAGCGTATTGATTGAAGCTGTCAGTGGAGTTGAGTGAGCTTCACGATGTGTTTCACATATCGGTGTTGTAGAAGGCAGTGCAAGAGCCTTCGCAGGTCGTTGTGGTCGATCAAGTGCCGGTTGATTATGGGTTGACAGCAAAGGTCAAGCCAGTACGCATTGAAGACTTTTAAGTCAAACGACTCCACAACAAGGAAATCTGAATGGTTAAAGTCCGTTGGGATAACTGCGGACGTGAGGAGCTTTCATGGGAGCGAGAGCAGTCTATGTTGGAGGAATACCCCGAGTTATTCCACTCAGGTAACATTTAAATTTTGTGTACATTTACATAATTTCGGGATGAAATTCTTTAAGGGGGGAGATTTGTAACGCCCCGAAAATCTTAATCGAACTGGTCGCGTCCTAAGGAATTTTTGGTGCCTAAATAGGGGTATACGACCTGCGACACGGGCGTGTCCAAGGCCGTATCTTTCTGTGTGTTGGCCGGCTGTGTCCAGAAAAGGACACGGCAGGAAACACGGCTTTGAGCAGTAGCGACACGGGCATGTCATGCGTGACACGGGCTTGTTCGTACCTTTGTCCCCACCCGTGTTCGCCAAGGGACGTGACGGTTAGCATGGCGGTTATTTGTGACACGCCCCTAGGACACTGGCGTGTCGGGACCAGACACGGGCGTGTCAGGTGGAGACATGGGAGTGTTCCCGTGTCTCGACCCGTGTCCTTTTCTGTGTTCGACGATCGTGCCTGGATCGGGGCATACGGCCTGGGACATGGCCGTGTGCAAGGACGTGTTCGGCATAGGATTGAGAAATTTTGGGCAGATCTGAGCCGTTCATTTTCTTTAAATAAGATCTGACGGCCCAGATGTGGTCCTGTCTTTTTAAGGCCGGGTATTGAGGATTAATTCCCCATTATCTCTTAAAGCATTCTCTTTCTAAGGAGTTAGAGAGGGGAGAGAGCAAGGAGGAAGGAAGAGGTGGAATCCAGCCACTGGCGGAGCATCAGAAAACTGAATCAAGAATGGAGACCGGATCCGCGGAGGAAATTCTCTTGCGAAACTTTCCATCCAGATAGATTCCCATGGCGCAAAAGCTGTAACGCCCCCGATTTTTTCTGCGATTATTTAATTATCGTTTGGCGTTACGTTGACGCATTTCCAGCATGTGCCATTTGTTAGAGCGTGGTCTTAGCTCTTTAGGTTCCTTGTGTGGTTGTTGGTAGACTTTTTGGCAAGATCCCCTAGCAAGCCGGGTCTGTTTTCTTGACCGATGAGGCCTCTCGGGGGATGCTTGTTTTTTGGCCTCGGGTAGTGATAACCCGAGTTTTGTTCGTCGGAAGTTGATTTCGACTTTGCAGTTGCGTTCGTACCGTGGGTAATTAGCTACGGTGTGAATTTCGTCGGATTCCGAGGTGGTTCGATTTTCGCGTCGTTTTGATGTGTTGATAATAATGATGCAAACAATTAATTAATAAAGTTTGTAGGAATCCAGTGGCTTTTGGGTGTCTGTTAGGGCTGATAAGGCGTGTCCCTGCATATATATATAGTCTCAATACAAAAAAATGAGTTCTTTCATCGTCTCCTTCCCGTGAGAGTATAACCGTCGCCTGTTCGAGAGGGAAAAAAACCGACAACTCTGCTCCCCTTCAGACGCCGATTCTGGGAGCGTTAGTGGACGGAATTCGGTTCCTAAAGCGGATTTTGAGTGCTCTCACCTAGACCTTCATTCCTACGGTAAGAAATTCAATTTTCGTGGTGTTTTCTAGGGGTCTAGGAATTTTTAGTTTGATCCTTTTCCGCCATTAAACTCTAGAAATCCTGTTTAGGTGTTGTTGCGGCTGGAGCCAAGAGAGAGAGGAAGGGCTGTGCAAGATAAATCGCTGGTATTTGAGGCAAGTGGTGCTCCTACCCTTGTCAAGTTTCCTTCTCCTTTTCATGATCATATTTGCTATAATTTTCCCTGTTTCCCGAGATTGATATTTTACTCTGGTTTTTCGTCAAAAGCATGTGAATCTTAAACCATAATGCCCCTTTATGTTTCTGTTTGCATTCTCTCAAGTTCTGAAACTCAAATCTTCGGCTGGAGTGTTGTAGTCATGTTTGTTTTATCAAATGGTTCCCTGTTAATCTCGGTTTGGGTAGCAATTAGACTATTAGCCCTAGAACTAGTAGCAGTGGATTTCCATGCTTACATTACGAGTAATAGGATTGAATTAGGCTAAGAAGTTTGGACGGAAACAAAGTTGGAGGTACAGGATTTCTGTGCACTCAATGCAGCCAATTCGATGGAAATCGTCGATCTGGGTTCGACGATTATCGTCGAGCTGAGCTCGACGAAGTGCCCTAGTTCTGGGTCCGACGAAAATCGTCGAACGGAGTTCGACGATTCTCCCGTTACCAGTGTTCGGCGTAAGCAAATTCGTCAAACGGCGTTCAACGATTTTTCCCGTGACCTTTGTTCGACAAAAGGAAAATCGTCGAACGACGTTCGACGATATTTTCCCGTGGCCTGTATTCGATGTTTTCATATGGCCTGCGTTTAACGCAAAATCGTCGAACGGAGTTCGACGATTTCCTGGGGCCTGCGGTTAAGGAAAATCGTCGAACGGCGTTCGACGACTTTTCCCGTGACCTGTGATCGACGAAAGGCAAATCGTCGAACGGAGTTCGACGATTTCCCATATCCTGTGATTCGACGAAAATCGTCGAGCCGCGTTCGACTATTTTCTTGAGTTCGGCGATTTTCCCGCGCTCGACGAAAATTGTCGAGCTGCGTTCGACGATTCCTGTAGGCTGAGATTTATTTCTTTTCAGTTACTTTTCTTCCCGAGTGTATACCTCCTAGGTGGAATGTCTTGTCGGCCTTTCGTTCTTCCTTTGTTTTGAGGGCCGAATCGTGGGTTATGTCAGGTAGTGGTATTTTGACGCTCTAAAGGAGCAAGATGTTTTGTGTGAGAGCCGTGGCCGTCACTTTTTTAGTCACAGGTACGGGCTGGGTATTGCTGTGGCCGTCACCCTTTTTTGTTAATCCCAGGTACGGGCTGGGTTTGTGGTGATTTTGTGCTGACACAGTGAATTTTCTTTTGGAACTGTTTGGCTTGGGGGACTATTTTTGGTCACCAACTCAGGTCCATTTTACTACTGCAATTAACTCACAAATTAGGATTGTTAGGTGTTTCTTCCTGGTTAAATGCAACATATTGTGGCAGGGTTTTTCTTGTCTTTTGCCTTGTAGCCCTGCAGGATTTGAGCAGGGCTTGGTGTTGTTACTTGGTATTTGGTGTACTTTTGTTTACTTTGGACATTGTTTGCTTTTACTGTCTCGTTTACTTACACTCCTGTTCCATTTTCATTTAATGTCATAATTCAGATTTTCTTGTTTTACTTGTTGAGGTATTCTTTTCTTTTCTGAATGCCTCAGGTTTTGACTAGTAGCCGGGTAGACGGCTAGACTTGCTGTGGTGTTGCTGGTGATCCCTTGAGTTGTAGGGATCTTTCTCTTGTTGTTGTGAGGTAGTTTTTCTGCTTTCCTTACAGACATACATGTTTGTCAGTGAGTTCGTGTCAGTTTGTTGGCGCCCACTGGTAGTTTTACCTTATGATACTAGATATGTTTCTTTTACTGCTACCTTTTTTGGAGATAGTCTACTTGCTCTTGGGAAGATTTATGCTAGGTTGCTAGTTACTTTTAAACCTAAAAACACTATAATAAGTAAATCTCATGATCAGCATGTTTTATAAAACTCATACACAACTTCCCAAGCAACGTAAATAAAGATCATTTTCCTACTTATAATATAATATAAATCTAGAGTCTTGCATAGTATAAGTTGACCTCGGGGGTCACTTATGCACTCTTATAGGATGTCAAATATAAATAAAGTATTTTCCGCCGCGTATAAGTATAGTTTTAAACTGTGGACTAGGTGATCCACTGAGCCGAGGGATACGACCTCTAAAATATAACTGATTTTTCTAATCATTAAACTCATGAATTTTCATAGTCTAGTTAGTTGGTGTTCGTCTGAGCGTCGACAGTTATCCCCTGTTCGACGTGGCATCACGACGCACATTTTCTCGTACTCTGATACTTCTTAAATTCGGAGAAAAATGCGGGTTGTGACAGTTGGTATTAGAGGGAGGTTGCTAGACAATTTGTCGGGCAACCTTTCCTTATAAGTATTAGATGTTTAGCATCATATCATACACACACCGATATGTCATCAGCACGTCTTGGCCGAAGCACAAACACTACACTCATAGTATAATATGAAGTATACGGGGCATATTATGTAGTATGGGATGCATAATATGTGTCTGTATATGGATCCACCATAGGGGAAACATGTGAGGGTTATGTAGTATGGGATGCATAACCTCACCACATGAATGCGACTAGCACATTTCTTTTTCGTTGCATGGGAATGTTATGTAGTATGGGATGCATAACATTTTCATGCGTACGCCGCTCATGACATGCATTAGGGCCTTTTTAGAATGCATAGCACAATCATGCATAACATAACATTGCATAGGCACAACGTGCCAAGCTAAAGATTTGCAGGATGACATATGTACACATATGGTTTTTAAATCAGAAAAAGAATATAAATTCATGCATTCCCGATCTAGGTACAAGAGTTAGATGATGGTGGTTAACCATCCTAGGTTAGGCATACCATCATTTTTGTTCAAATAAACTCCCAGAGCAAGTTTAGCAGTTTTAAGATCATATTTATGTATGTATTGTCTGTACTTGTAGTTAGTTCCAACTATTGTACCAGGATTTGACTAATGTTGATATGACCATAGGATGGCAAGGCGTCCTTCGACCAGGTCGACTCCTCTATCTGAGGGTGAGACTTTTGGAGCACAGAGTGATATGGTGATTGAGAGCTTGCGGTTGAGCAACGATTCCTTGACCAGGCAGTTAGTGGAGATGCAGGTCCAGATCCAGTCTCTGGCGGCAATTGTGGCAGGACAGACTCAGGGAGTGCAAGACCCTGCAAGGGGGTCAGCTGCCCCTCCCCCTCCTGCTCCCCTGAGACCTCCAATGGTGGTGCCAGCAGAGATGCCCTTTATTTCTCTGTTTCAGAGACTTATCTCTCCTACATATGATGGGAAGGCAGATTTCATGGTCATAGATGATTGGCTGATCTCCATGGAGGAGATGTCCTCGTACTCCGGTATTGCAGATGATCAGAAAGTGATGATAGCCGCCTATCAGCTAAAGGGTTTGGCTAAGAGCTGGTGGCTTAGGGAAAAGGAGAGCTTGGTGGCTGGTTGCACTTGGGGATTATTCAAGGAGATGTTGTTGAGGAAGTTCCTGCCTTCGGTCGAGCGTGACCGACTTATGAATGACTTCCTTCACATGTAGCAGAGGCAACTCACGGTCAGTGAGTACGAGATAGAGTTTAGCAATTTGAGCCAGTTTGCCCCTGGGTTGGTGAGTGTTGAAGCAGATCGAGTCAAGCGGTTCCTTGGTGTCTTGAGGAGCGAGGTTCAGCAGTTGGCCAGTGAATATTGATCAGAGACTTATGCAGGTGTTGTGGAGGCTGCTCTGAAAGTGGAGGCAATTGAGACCGCAAAGAACAGAGGCTGTAACAGCCCAAAGTTCGGAAACAGACATTTTTGGGTGACACGGCCTGGGACACGGGCGTGTCCCAGGGCGTGAATCGTGTCAGTTGACACGGCCTGGGACACGGGCGTGTCCCAGGGCGTGTCAGTTGACATGGCCTGCTACACGGGCGTGTCGCAGGGCGTGTTGAGGTTGTGTCGACGATCGGCTTTTGTCTCGACGATTTTTTCTCTCGACGATGCGTCGAGAGGAGGCACACGGCCCAGGACACGGGCGTGTCCAAGGCCGTGTCATATGCTCAACGATTTTGTCTCGACGATCGTCGAGTGTCGAGAAGTGAGTGTCGAGTTTTGAACACGGCCTGTGACACGGGCATGTCACAGGGCGTGTCAAATCAGGCGACGAACTCAGCCCGCCGAAGGTTTCGACAGGGCGTGTCTTTGTGTCGTGTCTGGGCACACGGCCTGGGACACGAGCGTGTCACAGGCCGTGTGAAGTCTCGGGATGATTTGGGATTTTTTCCCCCAGGTACACGGCCACAGACACGGGCGTGTCTGAAGGCGTGTTGGTGACACGGCCCATGAACGGGCGTGTCCCATGGGCGTGTCACTGGTTTGGATAAGTCGGTTTGACCACCGCTTGAGGCACACGGCCTGGCACACGGCCGTGTTCGAGGCCGTGTCGGGTCAAAATAGGTGTTTTTGGCAGAATCGTGGCCGTCCATTCCTTCAGTCTAGATCCAAGGGCTGAAGCTTCTTCTTCTTTTTCCTTAAGGGCCGAAATCAGAGAAAGATTTATCATTTTCTTTGGCCTTGAATTTTCTTCAAGTGAAGAGAGAAAGAGAGAGAGAAAGGAGGAGGAAGAAGGAAAGGGGGCTGCTGTTGGTGGTGCTGCGGTTTACCGACGAGAGATCCGAAGCCAGCGTTGCGGAGGAAACGCTCTTGTGAGTCTTGCAAGCTAGCTTGGAGTCCATGGCACCGAAGCGGTCGTCAAGGGTAACGACTTTTCTTCCTAGCCATGTGAAGGCTTTCTTTTTGGCATATTTTGTGATTTCCCCCACCAAGAGGTGGCTGATTTTGGAAATCTTTGGGTGGATGCTTGAAATCCCCTTTGTTAGCATATAGATCCGGAAATGGAGTACGGAATAGGCATGCTGTGTGAAGCCCATCTGGACAGGTTGGTCTGGATTGGTGATGTTGCATACGAACCGGAGAAGACTCCGTGATAAACGTGTAGTGTAAGGAGTCTACGGGTTATGCCTGCGAAAAGGAGTAGCAGGAAGTACTGGGGTGGTAGCCCAGGAAAAATAGCCATGGGATGTTTTTGGGTCCAACCTGTGAATGAAGCACAGGAAGTACTGGTGGGACCAGGAAAGGCCCTTTTGTGATGCTTGATGTCATAGGGTGTCCACCTGTGAAGCGAGTCACAGGAAGTACTGGTGTGCCCAGGAAAGACCCCTGACATTTGTGCTTGTGCGGTGTCCACCTGTGGAGAGAGTCACAGGAAGTACTGGTGTGCCCAGGAAAGACCCGTTGTTGCTGTGAGGAAATGGGTATAGCGAAATACCCAGGCTTGAATGCCAAGAACAGGATTGGTGAGACCGACCCGTGCCTTTGATATAGCCATGAGTACGCCGTACTCAGAGAAGGCAAGGCGATTTGAGCAACGGGGGGTGGAGGATCCGACCTGCGCTATGTCCGTCTGACGTGAGACCAAAAAGTGCGGTCTGTGGGAGCGCATAGCAAGAGTCTTCGGCCTGCGCGCCATGACACAATGGGGGGCTACGGGCCATCCTGGTGTAGGAAGACTAACTCCGGCTGCACGCCATGGAGGAAATGCTCAAGAGATTTACCGTTGGGTGATATAACCCTGATACGGTGGTGGGCAAGAGGTTGCCAGAACACCAAGAATGTGCCCTGAGTGCACGGACCGTTGGGCCGGGCGGCGGACGGTTGTGATGGCTTGTGTGCGTGAAAGCACCTTTTGATGATATAGCTTGCCATACTTGTGATATGATATGCCTGCAGGGAAAAATACCGCTACCCTGAGAGAAGGGGTAGGGTCGTTATAATTTGGTCAGCTGAACGCTGACCGTTGCTTTTGTTTGCCACCGGTGGGTGGATTGTCCCTTTCCAGGTGCTGGAGAGCCGAGCGGATCGCATAGAGGCTGATGTTCCTGCGGGTGTTGCTACTGCTGTTAGCCCTCGAAGGCTAAATATGTTCTTTTGAGTGTTTTCTTTTATTGTGGCCGGCCTGCGCGCCAATCTGTTTTAGGCCACTGTGTGAAAGCCATGTAAGGCCATAAGGCCAACTCTTTGTATATGTTGTAAGATATTCCTATATGATTAAAATGTGGAGTTTTATGTTTGGACATTCATGAGGAGTTCAAGTTGTAGTCTAGGCTTCCGCTAGAATGCTTTGTGTTAGGTGCGATGCGCGACTCTGGTATCATCCTGTACCTTCACCGAATGTTTTGTGATATATCCTGTGGGGCCCCCGCCGGACCTTCTAGAATATATCATATGAACGGATGGGGTTGTTACATTTTTGGTATCGGTCGTCTTGGTCGTTCCCTCTCGAAGTCGTGGTCGACTTCTTTTGTGGGGTGGCGAGCACGTGTTTGTGCACACCAAGGCTACGAATGAACTCCTGAATGTCCATGATAGGAATGCATATTTGTGTGTTTGAGGAACCTGCGTGTTCCTATTTTGTGTTGTTTGCTTGGGTACGACCGCTAATGTGTGTGTCTTGTCCACCTTTAGGTGACACGAAGTGGAGCTGGGCCGTCTGAGCCCCAGCGTTCTGATGAAAGTACGGCACCAGCCGCGGTGCCTACACCTCCACCGTCTGCGGAACATGTCCGTTTGGTTGCGGAGGCCTTATTTACCATGATCCAAGGCCAGCCCCTTAGGCAGGAACAAGCGGCTGTGAGGCCAGAACAGGTGGCGGTAAGGCCTGAACCTGTCGTGGGTGTGGCTCCTCGAGCAGCTGAGAAGCAGCTAACGCGGTTTATGAGTTTCCATCCGCCTACGTTCTCGGGAGCGGGAACCCCGACGCAGGCTGAGGATTGGTTATCGCGCGTCAAGCGAGTGATGACGGCGATAGGAACGGCGGAGCATCAGAAAGTTACCTTAGCCACCTTCTTGTTTGAAGGAGAAGCTCGTTTATGGTGGGATGAGATGGAGTTGCATCATTTGGCGGGTCGTCCGTTAACCCAAGTATCGATGGAAGAATTCTCCAGGCTCTTCCTTGCGAAGCACCTTCCTGTGGCTCAGCGGATCGCCATGGAAAATGAATTCCAACGGTTGACTCAAGGTGATGGCAGTGTTGACGCGTACCTGCATGAATTTACTCGCTTGGGGCGGTATGCGGGTTCGATTTTTGCTGATGAGCAGAGGAAGACGAATCGGTTCTATGAAGGACTGAGGGACGAGCTGAGATTCCTTGTGTCCAGTTCTGTGAACCAAGGTTTCCAAGCGTTGGTTGACACCGCAACCGCGTTGGAAAAGGACATGAAAAGGGTGAGAGGGTGCAAGGGAAGAGAGCTTTGGCTGTGTCGCAACGGAGTGGAAGGCGCCCCGATCAGGAAAACCATTTTATAAGAAGAGATGGGGTAAGAAGTCCAAGCCTAGTGGACAAGCTCCTTCATCAGTTGCAACGGGAGCAACATCAGGGGCGACCTCAAAGCCAGACACTCGTACCTGCTTCAATTGTGGTAGGATGGGGCATATTGCGCGAGATTGTCGGATGCCGCCAAAGAGTGAAAAGAAGGCAGGAGCATCTTATGCGGAGAAAGGAAAGGCGGTGGTGGATTCCTCTGCCTCGCAGGCGCAACCCCGGGTCTACAATCTTGGTCTGCAAGAGGCCATCAAGCAGAGTGACGTTGTCACAGGTATGAGTTTAGTTTTGTTTATGCTATTGTTTGTATGCTTAGCCTATTACTCCTATGTTTGTGGTTTGTGTGTGTGTGACATGTTTGTCCTACGCTTTGTGATGATTCGGGACACGCTGGCGCGAGCACTGTTTGATACAGGTGCATCGCATTCATTTCTGTCTCGTGAGTTTCTTACGCGGCTGGGGATACCTAGTCGTGCAAAGGCAGATAGCGTCAGAGTGGTGTTGCCGAATGGTTGTTGGATGCTTGTGGATCAAGCTTGCGATGTGGCGGTTCAGTTCGGAAGTCGGGATTTTCGTTTAACCGCATTTGTTTTGCCAATATCGGAGTTCGATGTGATTTTTGGGATGGATTGGCTTGCGGAGCAGCATGCTATGATTGATTGCCAGTCCAAAGAAATCACGTTGGGCCAAAATACAGAACAGAAGACCAAGTTCGCGGGTATGCGAGGAGTGGGCGGGACGTTGATGTCTGCACTCCAGGTAGTCAAAGCTGTTCGGAAGGGTGCGGAGTGTTACTTTGCACTAATTCAGGCTGTTGAGCCTAAGGCCACTTTGTGCGAGGTTCCGATTGTGGCAGACTTTATAGATGTGTTTCCCGCGGATCTCCCTGGGCTACCACCCCAGCGGGAGATTGACTTCACAATTGAGTTGGTGCCAGGTGCGAAACCTGTGGCCCGCTCGCCATATCGCGTTGCGCCTAAAGAGATGGCTGAGTTGAAGGTTCAACTACAAGAAATGCTAGAGCAAGGTTATATCCGCCCAAGTATGTCACCTTGGAGCGCGCCTGTGCTTTTTGTAAAGAAGAAAGATGGTGGGTTACGGTTGTGTATAGATTATCGTGAATTGAATAAGCTGGCCGAGAAGAATAAGTATCCTATACCTCGGATTGATGAGTTATTCGATTAGCTGGTGGGCTCTACCGTCTATTCGAAGTTGGACCTGAAGTCTGGTTATTACCAGTTAAGAATTCGGGAAGGTGACATTCCCAAAATCGCATTTGGAACACGTTATGGGCACTATGAGTTCACAGTCATGCCCTTTGGATTGTGCAATGCGCCTTCAGTGTTTATGGATCTGATGCACCGTATTTTTCGTGAGTACCTGGATCTGTTTGTGATAGTGTTTATTGATGATATCCTGGTATACTCGAAGTCCAAAGCTGAGCATGAGATTCACTTGCGGTTGGTGTTACATACGTTGAGGCAAAATCAGCTATATGCCAAGTTCTCGAAGTGCGAGTTTTGGCTATCGTCAGTGCATTTTTTGGGCCATGTGGTGAGTGGAGCGGGCATTGCAGTGGATCCAGCGAAGATAAGAGCCATACAAGATTGGCCAATGTTGTCTTCCGTGGCCGAAGTCAGGAGTTTCCTTGGACTTGCGGGCTACTATAGAAGATTTGTGGAGAACTTCTCGCGGATCGCTTTGCCGCTAACCACACTGACGCGAAAAAGATCAGAAGTTCGTTTGGATGCCAGAGTGCGCACGAGCTTTTGAAGAGCTGAAGGTTCGGTTGACCACGGCACCAGTGTTGTCTTCGCCATGTGGAACGATGGATTTGTGATTTATAGTGATGCCTCAGGGAGCGGCTTAGGTTGCGTTCTTTTGCAGAGCGGAAAGGTGATTGCTTATGGCTCACGCCAATTAAAGGTGCACGAGCGAAACTATCCCGTCCATGATTTGGAATTAGCGGCGGTGATTTTTGCACTCAAGTTGTGGCGACACTACCTTTATGGAGTGAAGGTGGAGATCTATACCGATCATAAGAGCCTAAAGTATCTTTTGGAGCAAAAAGACTTGAATATGCGACAACGAAGGTGGTTGGAGTTCCTTGGGGACTACACTTTGAGATTCACTATACGCCCGGGAAGTGGAATGTTGTCGCGGATGCCCTGAGCGGCGGTTGTCGGCTAGAGCGAATTGGTTACAAAGACATGATGAACGTCTTATCCAGGAACTGGAGGCATTGGAGATCTATTGTGTTGATAAGAATTCCACTGCCATTGCATGTTTGAACTGGACTGAGGTGCAATGTGACCTTGCAGACGAGTTCGACGGGCAACAGAGTTGGATGAAGATCTCTTGCGCTATGTGAATGAAGGATCAGAAGGCAAATTCACCTGGAATGACGGTTTTTGCGAAAAGAGGGTCGTTTGTGCGTCCCAAATGTGGGGAAACTGAGGGAAGAACTGATGTATGAAGCGCATTATACCAAGTATTATTCCATTCACCGGGAGCACAAAGATGTTCAATGATATGAAGAAGCTTTTCTGGTGGCCAGGGCTCAAGAAGATGTTGCCCTTTATGTATCCAAATGCCAACATGTGCGATGGTGAAGGCGGAATGCCAAAAGCCGGGCGATTATTTGAAGTCACTACCGATCCCAGTGTGGAAATTTATGATATTTCCATGGATTTTGTGCAGGGTTTGCCAAGATCGCAGCGAGGAAATGATTCCATTTGGGTGATAGTTGACCGGCTAACAAAAGTAGCACATTTTCTCCCGAACAGGCGGGATGATTCGGTTGAAAGTTTGGCAAAGTTATATGTTGACCAGATTGTGCGTCTTCACGGTGTTCCTCGGAGCATCGTAAGTGATCGAGATGGGCGATTCACGTCAAATGATTGGAGGCTAGTTCACCGACTGTTGGGCACGAAGTTGACTTTCAGTACGACCTTTCATCCCCAAACGGATGGCCAAACTGAACGTACCAACAGAACAATGGAGGACATGCTCCGAATGTGCGCCCTTGACTTCGGAAAGAGATGGGAAGATCATCTCTATATGGTCGAGTTTGCATATAATAACAGCTACAGGCAAGCATTGGGATGGCACCATATGAAGCCCTATATGGAAGGAAGTGTCGTACTCCCTTGGCTTGGGTAGAAGCGGGCGAAGCTCGGGTTGTTAAACCAAATGAGGTGGATGAAGCAAACTCAACCATTCGGACTATTCGACAGAGATTGCTTATTGCTCAAGATCGACAAGCAAAGTACTACAACGCCAAGCACCGGAACGTTGAATTTGCGGTTGGCGATTGGGTCTACTTGAAGATCAAGCCATTCAAAGGTGTCTCCGGATTCGACGATTGAAAAAGTTGAGTCCAAGATATTTGGGTCCTTTTGAAGTGGTTGAGCGAATTGGCGAAGCGGCTTATCGGCTAGCTCTGTGGCGGACTTGGTGGGTTACATGATGTCTTTCACATCTCGGTGCTTCGGAAGGCCGTGTGAAAGATCCAGCTCAAGTGATCGTGGATGATCGTGTGCCGGTGGAGTATGGGCTAACAACGAGAGTTAGACCCATTCAGATCGAAGATCGAGCCGAGAAAACAGTTGCGGAACAAGACGGTCGGTTATGGTAAAGTCCGGTGGGACTAACTGCGGCGTGTGAAGAACTGACATGGGAGCGCGAGCAGACCATGCGAGAAGAGTTCCCTGAGCTGTTTTTGTAATCTGTAGCGAGAATATTGTAACATCAACTTTTATATATGTTGTCACTTTTTTCTTGCTGTTTTCTATTGCCTTTCCTATGTTGAATTTCGAGGACGAATTTCTTGTAGGAGGGGAGGATTGTAACAGCCAAAGTTCGGAAACAGGCCATTTTTGGGTGACACGGCCTGGGACACGGGCGTTTTGTCCCAGGGCGTGTCAGTTGGACAGGGCCTGCGATACGGGCGTGTGTCGCGGGGCGTGTCGTGGTTTATGTCGACGATGGCTTTTGTCTCGACGATTTTTCTCTCGACGATGTGTGTCGAGAGGAGGACACCGGCCCAGGACACGGGCGTGTCCAAG